>LR737386.1:3201201-3224856 GCA_902655005.2 Marronus borbonicus
TACCAGCACAACCGCTGCATATAAAGAGAAGTATCAAATTAAAACATTTTTGCTTATATTAATGTAATAAATGCACAGGGTCTAAATTTTTGTCGCATTTTAAATTCCTATTTTGATCTGGGAAAATCTCAATTACCCCTCATAAAGCAATAAATACCCAGAAATATCGGACTATTTACATAGCAAGTATTAATAACCCTCATTCACACTTTATATAATGTCTATAAACTTTGTTTCGTAAATAAAAACGATACCGCGTCTATGTTTTTGTCGGGTAGTGTACATTAAAAAAAACTGCAAAAAAATGAAACAATAATGCTAAAAAAATACAAAAGTAAGAATTTTTATTTTAGATTTCAATTGTTTATAGAAATGGAACTTCTAATAATATCAATTTGATGTGGGGTTTCCCCTAGCTCAACATAATCCCCTTATTCTATTGAGCATTCTTTCAATTAAATCGTTAATGAAAGGATGGCGAATGTTTTCCCAAATATCTCGCAAAACATTGGCAGGTTGCTGTTGTGTCTAAAATGCCCGTTCTAGTCAGTTAAATTGTCTTGACATTTCAGCCTTCGAATTAATCAGGACTACGCCCATCAAAATAAATGCTTTCCTAAATGTAGACTGATCCACTACCGAAATGAGCAGCTGGCTTTAGATTGCGACTATGCGACCTATTCCTTACTGTTTGGCAAAAATTATTCTTCTTGTCGTAGAAAAAGTTATTAATTGTAGATGTTGTGAGGGTAGGTTGTATTGATTCCATGTCCTATTAGTCACACTAGCTGCAGTTATTACTGTAAGCCTGCAGAAACGAGTTGCGCTTCACGAAATTGGAGACTAGAAGACAGATTCGTGTTTATTCGTCTCATGAGAATGGGTTTTCCCGAGAGTCGACAAAACACGAGTCTGTCTAGTTTCTGCTATATTCGTGAAGCGCACTCGTTTCTGTAGGTTTAGTTATTGGTTGTTTGGTTGTATCTATTCGTTCTCCTTTTCTTCCAATAATCAGTATTACATCTGTGCTTACTTATTATGTCTTTTAAAACTACGGTAAATAGCAGAGTTGACAAAGGCCTTCGTTAAAAACGTAAGAAATCATCCGGCGATAATTTAGTTGCAACAAATACATTTTTATTACTGAATGATACGCATGTAAAGAAGTCTTAGAATAAAATTCCAGCAAAAACGTCAAGAATTAGTGAATATAGATGAGGTAGGGCAGGCCAGATATGTAGATTTGTAATATCAATAACATCATATTAATTTACACCAAAAACAAGTAATGCTGGTCTATGGATAAAATGTAGAATTAGTGACAAAACACCAACACCAACGAATTTTTATAAGAATTATTGCTACAAACTCAGTGCTACCATTTGATAATAAATATTGCTACAAATTGTACTTGCCTTTATATTTACTACAATGTGCATTATATATGAAAAATATAAATCCCAGTAATCTTTAATTATCTTGCTGGCACTAGCTCTAATTTATATCGCTATGGATATCAAAAATATTTACACTAAATTCCCAAATAAAGAAAGTACCCAACGCAAATATATGATCACATCAAATAAAATCCAGTTGATTCAATGCAAGTCAATATTTGATTAAAAGCAAAGAAAAAAGTACGAAAAATTTGTTAATAATTATGTAGACACCATGATGGACACATTATTTGCAGCATACATAAGTACTACGTGGTCATTACAGAATTAGATAGGTTAATATTAACACAAACTATATACCATATAATGTGCATATTTGCCTTTCTTTGTGTGATCTGATGTTTATTTTATTTACACGCAGAGATTATTCCGTCGTACATCTCAAATATACATAAATGTAATTAGTGATTGTTTAACATCATAATAGGGTGTACATGACTTTATTACTTCTTCTTAATTTGAGTATATTTTAGACGAAAGTCTATAATTTTCCATTTAATTTTCCTTCATTATGCCAAGACCTCAGAAATACATGGGCATTTTGAAATGTATGTACGCCCGGCTTAAACTGTCGCCCCAATAAGCTCGCTTTGTCCTGGTCAACTTAGTTTGATCCCACTTCAAAGAATGTTTTCCCACAAAAAAAAGGACTATTTTCAATATTAAAAAAAAAAAATAATAATTTCAATTACGATTTACTTATTTCTTATTTAATCTGAACAAGTAACATGGATAGGCCGAATGGGCTTAACGGGCTGAACGGGTTTATCGGGTGTAAGGGGCTTGAATGACTTCCGCTTCATCTCAAGAAAGTCCGGCCCGACCCATACCTGAAATATTCCAGCCCAGCTCGATCCATTTGAATATCATGCTAAGAAGTACTTATTTTGCATGTTGTGATGTAATGTTCAAAATCTGTTCATGTAAATATTCCCAAACAAAATAATATGTCTCTTTTCTTAGTAACATGTCCATAATATAAATAAGATACATGCATAAGTTAGTATGTAAAATAAATAAAAAAAATGTTCGCTTCCAGGATGAATAATCATCAATCGTTTGCCATCATAGCCCTCATGTTACTTTTAACGGTATCATCTTGCCAAGAGCTAATTTTATCGCCCTTAGAATACATCCACGTCTCACCTAAGAATACTACTAGTCTGGCAGAACTCAACATGAGATTAGCCATATATTTTTTTTTAAGAATTACACTTTTTTTTCATATTTGAAGCCGATTTCCTTCAACAACGTACTCAAGGGTTGTTTATACAATTGAACATTGTTTGTAGAGAAGAACATATTTTTCTATCAAAATCATAAAGCTATTGTTACTTCGTTGGTACATGCTGTAAATGGTATTTGGGACTTCCATTTTTGTTGACTCGTTTAGTACGATTTCCAAAAGATGACAAGAACAGAAATTGGGGATTTCCTCTTTTTTATACCGCAAATCGAATCACACCAAGTGCTTCGCCTATTCTCTGTGTCAATATATACTTTGTTAACATAATAGTAATATTTACTTCGTAAAAACTCCCCATTTTCCCCTCTCTCAAAATATCCCAGAACATTAAGCACAAGCTCCTGCGGCTTGGAATTCAATCGCTTTCAAGGCATTCTCTGTAATAATAGTAAAAACAACCTCTGTTCGATTTAGTTAACTTAGTGAAGACGTAGTCGCGCTTTGTGTACTTCTAGAAGGAACAATCAAGAAACAAGAAATCAAACCATGTCTGTGAGGCAAGCACAAATCTTGATTCCTTTTTCGGCAATAGTACTTGAGACAGATAGTCAAATCAATAGATTGTCTTTACTCCTACAACAAAACAATGACGTAGATGAAAACGAAGCGTAGTTTACATAGAAAAATGGATCGAAAAAGCTGGCACATTTATTTAGTTGTTCTACTATTTTTTTACCAGATCAATAAATAAACGCCAATGAGATTTTCCAAATATACGTTGTATAATTTCGCGATTATACACATTTGACCTTGTTTCGACAACATTTCCGTAGTTTAGACCGTCAGTTTGATACAGTCGTTGCTCTATCGCACTGGTCAATGACATGCAATCGCGTCTCATATATCGATTTCCTTTTTCCCTCCGACTAATCGAGTATCTAGCGTTGCCAATGGTAGTGCGACGAACCCTTCTTCGCCCTCTTTCTCATTTGGCTCGATGATTATCGACAAAAGTATAACGAAAGTTTTTTTTCTTTTGAAGGGGCGAATTTGATACTATCGAATGTTTCCATCGAATGAATAATGTATCGCGGTATTCAGTTAGATATCGATTAAGAGAGAAGGGGTTCGTTCTTTTTTGTGTAAGAAATTATAAATTTATTTGAACTACGCTGGAATACACGGAACTTTGGTAAAACTACCGCGTTCTTTTGTTACGAAAAACTCAATTAATAAAACCGGATAAAATAAATACACATTTTCTTTGTTCTATAAAAGTCAATATTTTCTAATCCACTCTTTTCATTTCGATGACCTCAATCACTGTCGCCACGCCATAATCACATCGCTTTGCGGTGGGTTTCAAGCCACCAAGGGATGGATCGGAAAGGAAAAGACAGATAAGTTGGCCACAAAAGCAGCGAACACGTCTTATTCCCAAAAAGAGCTCCATAATATCAAATATGTAATAAAGACATAAGAAGACAAGCAAAAGGGCTCGTATTGGGAAAATATTCCATGACAAAAAACAACCGAAAGCACTCATATCAGGCTCGCTAAAGACAGCAAACAGCACTATCGTTTAGCAAAGGAGATCTTAAATTACTGGGAGGGTGACGCAGCTTTAAGATATCACATATTTAAGCTAGGGAAAGCAGAAGATCGAATATGTCGTCTATGCCAAGAACATCTGGAGACGGAGGAACATATTTTACGCAAGCAGTCGCAAACAGCACCAACATTTCAGTAAATCACTTCTTGCATCTACTGAACTGAAGGAGGAAGATCCTAGAGTAGTACTAAAGTTTATCAAGAGCCTCCAAGTATTTTAACATATACACTACCGTTCATATATTTGGGGACGACTAAGAAAAATTCCGAAAAATAGGCAAAATTGAAATATTGACAATTGATTGTGTTTTATATGAAACAGTATACATTTCTATATGTATGAACATAATTTACAACAGTATTCTCTTCTATCCCATCAAATTTATAACGCATTTATATTCTACCGCAGCCTCGGGCGAAATTCCTCTTAATCCCTTTTATGGAGTTATAAAAGTAAACTTGAAAATATTGTCGAATATTTACACCAAGGAATAATGTGAGACTCATAGAACACTTAGTACAACAAACAAAGCAGATATCGTCTTGCATTTAAAATAAAATCGATCTTGATAGTTATTTAGTTTAAATTTAACTATCGTAATAAACGGGGGGGTGCTGAAATGGCAAAACGAAAAGAAATTTCCATCGAAACGCGTTCTGCTATTATTACTTTATGTAATGAAGGATACTCAATGGCAGTTATTGCGAAAAAATTACAAATATCGAAAAATGTTGTATTTACAACATTAAAACGGGTGGCGGAAACGGGTTCTTTGGTTGATAAGAAACGTTCTGGACGCGAAAAGAAGGCAACAGCTGCAAAGGATCAGTTCATGGTTCTTGTTTCAAAAAGAAACAGATTCCTAACGGCTCCGGAAATAACGCTGCAAGTCAATGTTTCACGAAGAAATCCAATTTCGCATTCGACCGTGAAACGAAGATTAATTGCGGCAGGCTTAAAGGGACGAGTAGCTGTCAGAAAACCGCTGTTGAAAGTTCAAAATAAAAGAAAAAGATTGCAGTGGGCACAAGAACACAGACACTGGACATTCGAACAGTGGTACAACGTGCTGTGGACAGATGAGTCCAAATTTGAAATATTTGGCTCCAAACGGAGGACGTTTGTTAGGCTACAGGTTGGTGAAAGAGTTAGTGAACAGTGTATTTTACCTACAGCGAAGCACGGTGGAGGTAACGTAATGGTTTGGGGCTGTTTTGCGGGAATAGCTGTAGGTGATTTAGTAAGAATACAGGGAATACCTCGTAAAGAGGGCTATCTCAAAATATTACAAGAGAATGCTGTACCAAGTGGGGAACGATTGCGAGGTCGAAACTTTATGTTTCAAGAGGATAACGACCCTAAGCATTAATCATATGCAGAAATTATCTAGCATATCTGGAGGAAGAAGATCGTTTAAAAAGAATGATTTGGCCACCTCAGTCTCCTGACCTGTCGCCTATCGAATTAATATGGGATGAACTGGACAGAAGGATTCGGCGAAAAGGAGTGACTAGTTCACAAGATTTATGGAGGAAGCTCCAGCAAGCATGGACCGAGATCCTAGCAACATTTTTGAAATCTTTAATTCTAAGAATGCCACGAATATGTACCGCAGTAATTGAGTCAAAGGGTGAAAATATAGACGAAAAATCCGTATAGACCTAATTATAATTAGTACAACATTTCTTTTTGGAATATTTTTAGTTTTGTATAGTATACTCAATGTACAGAAGTAAATTAAATTAGAAATAACTTTTTGTTTTTATTCGAATTAAAAAAAAGCTGTATTTTTTAATCGTCCCCAAATATAAATATTATATGTTATAATAATAATAATAATAATAATAGTAACGAAAGGTTAATCTTACGTAATTAGCACGAATCTAATTGTGGATTAAATTTGATGGATAAGATATGTTGTCGTCTAAGGATTATCTTATTCTATGTCCAAATTTCATCAACATTCCGTAAATAACAAAATTCTGACAAAGAATGGGATGGAATTGAAGCGACGATGGATGGAAATTAGAGCCATTTTAGACCGCAATAATTTTACAAGAATGTAGAACAAAGTAACAAACAACCAGTAATATATACGTATACTTAAGATTGATTTTATTTGGTTGATTTATTACGCACACTAAAACAATAAATAAACAACACGGCAACAAAAAGCATTGTAATTAAATTTCTAAATGAATTAATTATTAATTTTAACCTCTAACCTGATTGTATAAATTCAAAGTACGTTATGTACTAATATTTTCCATAACTTTACTTGAGAATCATTCTTAGCACTGTTACTAATTACAGTTCATCACTTTGGCACCTGAATGTTCTAGAAAACTCCTGAACTGTTTTGTTGTCCAGAATTTTGCGGAAACTAATCTTTATCATTTCATTCTTAGGCTTCTTAGCTGTTACAAACTAAAATTAGAGCACTAGCTCTGATAGCATTATAAATTCAATGGGTTAAATGAATATTTCCACACTCCTTCTAAATCTGCATATTTAAATGTGCGTAAAAGAAGCGACACGTCCATCTGATACATACCTTTACGTAACGCAAAGTATAAACTGACATACTTTTCTTTATTCAGGTGACAACATATCGTGTCCAGTCAGCGAAAAGCTTATCGGTCTTCATATTGAAAGTTGATATGTAATGCAAATGTATTAGACCGTACGTAACCTGTGGATCTTTAAAAAAACGAAAGCGTATGCGCGTGTATTTGGAAGCATCGGCAGCTAACAATAATAATAGAAGAAACCGATTTCCTAACTGTTTTTGATGCCTCAAAAATAGTCGTTTGTATTGTTATATTGTATATGGGAGACGAATCATAACGTTGGAAAAATGTTGCAACCTTAGCCTTGGAAATTGTTAACGTGTCGCCAGAGGAAAATGGAAGTCCTAGCGGATGAAGTTGCTTAAGAAAATAGGTTTTGTGACTGAAAAGGATTAGGGAAAGTATTTGCAATTTCTTAAAGGAGATCTTCCTTGTTTGATGACAAGTTTTAGACGCAATTAGTCACAGCTAATAGTACCTAGTACTTACCACAGTCTCAATTAATTATTGACTTAATAATGATTATTTTTGATTTATTGCTCTGTAGCTTATACAGTGATGGGAAAAAATCCGGAAACATCCGCAAATTCAGTACTTGTAGGTAATTGATTATAAGGACTGAAACGGAAATTTTAATCTGACCCCCGATTTAACCGGAATGGCTCGGTTTAGTAGCATAATTCCCGCTACTGGTCCCGAAAGTAATCCACGTTGGGTGCAGGAAGTGTACATTTAAGACCCCCAAAAATTAAATGTTTGGGCCGGTGTTTTTTCAGAAACAGGATTAACAGCCTCTATTAAATATGCATTTTATTTCTCATGTCTTAATGGAAGATGGGTAGTTACTACTTGCTGCATGGTTTGGGCAAGACGGGGCTCTATTTCACAAAGCATTAGAAGGACGACAACTCTTAGATTTTAGATTCCTTCAAAAATGGATTGGATGACCCGCCAGATCTGATTTTATTCGATTCGATTCTTTCTCTTAGCGCTATCTAAAATTAAAAGTTTATTCCGAACCACTTGATCCTATATATTGTTACGTACGGTAGCTTGTAAATAGTGTTTGTAAATAGTTTGCTATTTTTAAAAGTTTGACAATGATATTATTTTTAATGTTGACAGACGCTAAGTGTGGAATATGGATGGAATTTTATATTGAATATATCGCCTGAGTTGTTTGTCTTTGAGTCCCGACAACATTTTTAAATGCAGAAAAACGTTACAATTGGTGTCAGGTGTGGGGAAGATTATTAAAGAAGATAAGTTTTTTTGTTTTCTTTCTCAAAAAGATCTAAAAAACAAATAAACAAAACATTCGAAACTTGGTAACACACATAATCTTTATTTATATAATATAATTTTTTATAATAATTTTATTATTTTATTATAATATAATTTATTTATAATTTTATTTTATTTTTTTATTTTTTATTTTATTTTATTTATTTATAATATAATTTAATATAATAATCTAGTAGAACTGTTGCTACTATATTTAAAGAAGCGGTTCTTAACTTTTAAAAGAGGACGCCACTCCTTAAATCTTAAAAGTGCCTTCTTGCACCATAAATCGTGTCATAAGTAAAATATCTAATTTTTTATGAGAACAGACCTACAAATTTTTGATCTTTTTTTTATTTATTATTTTTATTTATTTACTATTTTTTTTTTTGTAAACGGGGGTTTCTAGTATTTGAGCATTTGATGTTAATGCCGCGAATTTTAATTGTTTTTGTACCTTTTATATGAAATAATTATGATCTACTTAAAAGCTAGATTACTTACCACTTTGATTATCTAAGATGTCGTGGTATTTATCGAAAACACTAGTAACTAAGTGCGCCATCTTGGGTTATATCTGCAAAAGAAAGGGAAACGACATTTAGTAATAGTTACTTTCTACATTTTTAAGGAGAATAGATTTTTTACCAAATGAATGGGTGTGTCGTTCAAATGGAATAAAGACAATTTCAGAATTAATATGCAATAACACAGGTAATAAGACAATAAACGGCGATTAACAAAGTATTCAGATGCCCGGTTCAGTTGTTTACTGAATGACTTTCCTTTAAAGGTGAAATTCGTTCTTACACGGAGTAAATTTCACCGCGTTACGACAATTACATAATCTGTTTGGTAATTTTTTTTTCATTCCGCAAAAGTAGCACAATTAACAGGCCGTTGCTTTCGTTTAGTAAATATTATGCTAAGAATTCATTATTATACTCGCATATCTACGTAAGAAATAGGTAAGTATAAGCTGCTTGTTGGAGCTTGATATATTTTTAAGGAACAAATGTAGAATGTACGTACAATTCGGAAAGCAGAAGACTTTCAAATTGACGTACCGTTAAAGAATATTTACACGTAAAAGTTTGTTTAGCACGTGCAAACACGTGATAACAACTGTCATCCTGATTAAAGTAACGCAATACAAGTCTCTACTGGATGATTTTTTATGATTGTAATAAAGGCCTCTAACACAACAATAATGCCTCGAATCACTTCCTTAAGCTTTTGGTAATAAGGCATCGCCAAAAGACGCTGTTCACGAGTAATGTGCAGAATTTCGTATGGTGGTTTTTCCGTAGTGAGGAACATCGATGCTGAGGATCAGCATGTGACTTAACGTGAGATAGAGATCGAAAGTTACAGTGCATTCGATTTTGCATTAACATTTACGTGTGAAGATCTGTTCGTGATGGATTCCACATAATTCGACGCAAGAGCAAAAAATTCGACAGAAGAGCGTATACATCATAGCAGGTAACGAAACCGGGATTCCTGCGAGATGGAAATTAAGCAACATTCGACTTTTTGAGTGTTCCCAGATGAACGGAATCCAACAAAATGCTGATGGAACGCTTCTAAGGAAATATATGTCGCAAACAGTTCATGCTGAATGCTCAGTGCCAGTTCTCATACAGGACGTCAAGCAATTGATTATTTGAAGGAGAAAAATATCGAATTAGCGTCTTATCGCGCTTGTTCGTCGGATTTATCGTTTAGTGACTTCATTTAGTTCCCGAATGTAAAAAAAAATGAGTTGCCAGCGTTTTTTATCACACCAAGAAGGTGTTGACGCCTTCAAAAACTATGTTTTGGAGATACCACCTTCAAAGCGGAAAAAATGTTGGTTCGAACGCATTCAAAAATATATAAACCTTAATGGCGAATAATTTGAAATAATTATAACGATTTATAGCAAAATTTGTTTTGTTTTTGTAAAAACTGAAAAGGTAACCCATGCATCCATACGTGCCTTAGATAATGTTGTTACCAGGTATAACAATGTCTGTATGTGTGATATTTTTGGTAACTAAAACTATTCAGATGCATTTTTTTTTGCCGACATGTTTAATGGGTTTGTTCCACTCACAACAGAAGCGAAAGTGTGCCGAAAAGAGCATATGGTGTATTATTTATGTGTGCAACTACCTACGAGTAATCAAGAAAGAGGTGAATGAACGAATGATGAACTCGGTGATTCCATACAGTTCATTTACTGTCATATATATTAATAATAAACGCGAAATTCACTACTCCAATAAGTTTTGTTAGATCAACTAAAATGACTTGGTACTAAATAAGGTAGTTAGTTCAACAAAACATTTTTACTGTTAAGTACTTCTTGAAAAGATTATCACCAACTGATATTCATTATTGAAGGCAAACATTTTCAAAATAACAAATAACCATTGTAGCCTGGATACAAAACAACAACGTAAACATTGGTTGTGCAGTGGGTTTCATCCAACAAGAAAGGCTATGGCTACTATATCTCCAAGAACTTTCCACTTTTTGAAATATAGAAGGCAAAGACAAAATTTTGGACAAATTATTGTGAAAAGCTAGTGACTTCTCACTAGCTTTTTAAACCGCTATTTGTAAACATTACAGACTTGCCTTCTATATTTTAGATCAATTCTACTGTCTCGTTTACTTTAAAAACGAATTTGTTTCGGGTTAACGCCTCAATTCTAAATTTAAAGTGACTAATTGCATTACTTCAACTTTGGATATTCATCAACGAATAAGAGAACATCGTTTAGAGGACGCAAAGTTGGCGTCTTCAGTGTGTCGTATCCAGTTAATCAACGTCGAACGACCTCCATTAAGCAGATTTTCCACGTGAGCCGACCAATTAGTCCGATATAAATCTTTGCGATACAGGAAGATACTGTGCACGTATATATTCTCTGCTATAATTCTATTATTAGAAGACTTACAACTAAGGTCGATTAGAGCAAATTGACCGCCCAATCGACGACGTTAAGAAAATTTTTCTGTTTCTCCGCGTCAAACGAGAACGATAAACGAGATGGTTTGTCTTCTGTGAGCGGATAATAAATAAATCTTGTTGTTGTTACATGTTATCAATTTGGAAATGAAATTTCGATTGAAACTAAAAAAATTACTCAGAAAAGAATCGCTAAAAGTTCATTATAGTACCATGCAGAGGTTTCCCAGTAGTAAAGTGCTGAGATATTCACGCTCATTAACGCATGGCTGAATGCGTTCATTCGATGAGGCGAGAACGTAGGTCATTTATGATCCCAGACGAGGTACGTCATTACTAGCAAACTAGCAATTTCGGGCCATGTGATAACAAATAGCTAAAATAACCAACTAGCTGAACAAGAAATGACAAGATATAAAATAAACACAAAGGATAATAATTGTTTTGAAGCATATGTTGGAAGAAAATAACTTATTACCTATGAAATTATTTATTCTTATGTAGTTTTTATATACTACATTAAATAATTGTGGCAGACGAGTTTTGGCCCATTAGCCTGGGAAGTTCGGCATCGTTGCACCAATAGTTTACCTTCGGTATCCGTTAAAATTTTTATTATTATTTTAAGGATAGTTTTCAGGTGATAAAAAAAGAACCTGTATAAATTGTTTGTATTAATATGTTGTTTATTCAACGTCACATTTTGCGCAGCCGTCCATGACGTGAGAGTATCTTCCTCTGTTTGAATAAACTGTACGTATAATATTAAATTTATTATTATGAAAACCATATACTGCTGCTAAGCAGGATAATTTTGAATTTTCAGTTTCGTACATTTAAACCTTTTGCGTTGTTCTGTGAATGAACGCGGACAGCAGAATGGATGTACAGTAACATTTTTATGTTTTGTCTCCCGTATCTATACTCTCTACCACTCGTAGCCGTGCGCTTGGATTACTGTAAGATTCGCAGCTAACCGGCCACTGTACGTCTATATGCAACGCTAAGTTTAGTATAGCTCATAGATGAACTGTGGTACGAACGTGGTACCAAAGAACGCATCGTACAAATTTCGTTCACTCAATTTTTCGGCGTAGAAGGCAGGAACCTGCATGTCACGATCAATTTTTTTTAACATATCCATAATCCTTCAGTGCGCGGGTGAAAAAATTGTGACAGGGTAAAGCACGCCGCAGAGACTGCCCGGAGGGATAAGCAAATGCTATATATATTTCCTCAACTACTTATCTTCTTTCGTCCTCTTATCTGAATGAGAGACTTTAAGGGCATTAAATGCGGAGGCTGATAATAGCCGAAGTGCAAGATCGGAATGGAGGAAATACAATTTTGATATTTTCTATTCCATAAGGGGAGACAAAAAATTTGTGTACAGCTGTATTATTATTTATTTTCCTTTTTGCAAAGGCAAAAGAAATAGTGCCGCATATCTTCACAAAATCGCTATTTGTATCGTAAATGGCTATTTTTGCAAAAAGGTGAGTGAATAATTTAATAAAACCAGCATTTTATAGTTTTCCAAGTATTTTCTAATGCTTATCCTAACAGAATTGTCACTTAGAATTTTCTAGTTAGAAGGTATTTCTATTAAGTTATTTAGTAACTAACTTCTGGTTGATGGTGTTGATATCATGGCTAATTTTCAAGCGTAAAAGTTGCATTAGCAGTTCGATTTGGACGCTTTGGCGCAAACAAACCTAATTTGCAAAAAATAGCTACTTATTTCCTTCAAGCAATACATAAAACTACTTATGTAATTGTAAATCATAGTTTGTTGAACTGTGATAGAAACAAAGGATAACAGTACACTTTATATAAAACCGGTATATAGATGACGCACATACCATAGAGAAAAATTACCATGTTACACGCTTTTTTTTATTATTATTAATTCAAACAATATTAAATACTCAAACGATTAAAAATTGTATTTGTATACCTGACATTTCATACTTGCCGGACTTTTAAATAAATATGCGATGGTATTAACAAAAAAGTTAATTTCTCATTTTGTCGATGTTCTATTAGTTGATATTAACAGTCAATCACTTTTAATGCTTTTGTAATTGTTGTAATGTGTTTTTTTCTGTCTACTTTTAAGGTACTTAATTTTATTTACTTTTTTTTTATTATCACTCATAAGTAACGAGAAATTCGCAGAGGTTATATCAATTTAGAAGTGCTAAATTGTTGGAAGTCATGTAAAAGTACTGTGATTGAAAAATTATTATATTTTAGTTTAAATAAATGGTTAACCTAGTTCCAATGTTAACAGGTAGTTTACCAATTTAATGTTTAACACTCTCTTCACTTGCAATTCGTCATAATTTTTAGTTAGTTAGGCATTTATGGTTATTACGTGCACATCTACATCTGCTAAGTATTCATGTCTAGGTTTTGTTTGAAAATAAAACTGAAGAACCAGAGAACTATATACCTTTTTAGTATAGATTGGTTTACCAAAGAATGCCAAATAATACCTCGTATAACTCACTAGATCTTCCGGAGAAGGAAAAAGAGAGAAACTTCGAAACCTGAGAAGTTTTCCAAAATCGCCGTTTGAACCATCCTATAACAGACCTCGAATCACTGACTACTTTTGAAACAAGACAGATGAATTGGTTGAAATATGAAATGTCTCATAGTGGGTGAGATAAAAACCGGTATGCAAAGCTATATCTTAAGGGATGCCACTATTAGCCGTCGCCGGTTCGCCTGGCCGTCAACCCGATTTGTCGTCGGCCCGATTCCGCCGTAGCGATACAAAATTTAACTGGTTTAACAGATGTTACAGCAAGATTTACTACAACTTAAATGCTAAGAATTAAAGGTTAAAAAAATGTAACATTGGAGAGAAGAACTAAGAAACGTACATTCGAAGGGTTTCCTGCTGGACTCTTAAAAGAGAAATCGGAGGAGTTGCTGGCCATGAACAACTTCGATGTTAGATTGTGAACCGGCACCGTAAGCGGTTACTGTCGACTAAACAAGCATCTGCACAAAATGGGACTCGTACCTGAACCGGTACGTAGAGGATGCGGTGCGTAAGAGGAAACTCCGCTATATCTCTTAAGCCACTGCGAAGCTTACAATAGCATAAGACATCGATCACATAATATTGAACCTATTCTTATTACAGTGTATTGCCACCATAGTTAGTTACTATTCATTCAACCCATTCCTCCATGTCTAGTTTCAAATATGGATGTTGTCGATGCAAAAAAATGCTTTCAAGCTATTGTCTTATATAGCTCTGCAACAAACAGCTTCTGCAATTGTACTTATCCTTTTGATAAAAGCAATTACAGAGATATGTTTCAGTACATAAATATACCTCTACATTGAAATAATTAAAACGACTAATATTTCCATTTCGACAGACACAAAATTACTAACAGCATGCAATTATTAAACACGGCATAGAAAAGCAGGAAGCGATAGTAAGTGTGCTAACCACTATCTCATCAGAAATCGAAGCACGTTCAACAACAAGAAGAGTTCCGGTTTTACTATCCATGAAATTAAGATTCAAAAAAGTGTTACTGCTCGTAATTTTAGCCTGCCAAAGTAGGTTAGCATGCAACCTGTTACTGACGTTATAACTGGTACAGTACCTATTACAGGTTGTATGAATGTAGCTACCATTAGAGAATAAGATTTTCTATTTCTGTTAGTTCACAAATTATATTTTGTGTTAATTAGTGTTATGCAATATTGTCCAAATAATAGGTAGATACTAGACTATTTGTTTG
The DNA here is from genome assembly GCA_902655005.2 of Marronus borbonicus. Lineage (NCBI taxonomy): Eukaryota > Metazoa > Arthropoda > Insecta > Coleoptera > Scarabaeidae > Marronus > Marronus borbonicus. The sequence continues at coordinate 3,216,040 of LR737386.1, forward strand.
TTTAATGTGTGTAATGACGACATATGTATGTAGAAAATGGGGGTTAGTAGAGTACGATTAAAATTGGAAAGTACTTGCGAGAGACCAAATCAAGCACGTAGTTACGAAATCTAGTGAAATAGATATACGGTCGTGTAAAGCTCTAATTACTAAAATATTATCTGTCGATCAGCTGATCAGCTTCAGAACAGTTATAACCGCATAGATTGTTGTCATTATCATATCAAGCAATGTTATTAGAATCTTAATCGGAGCGCCGACAGCCCCAGAGTCCGGGATTTGCAAGCACTCCGAAGAAGAGGATTCCTGAACATTCTCGCTCGATAATCTTCAATGTTTACAATTAATTTAAAAAGACACAGTTATGAATCAACGCCAAAAATCATCCGGATTGCGCTTTAACATTGCCAAACGAAAAAACATTAAAAAAAACATGACACACGTGCATGTTTTTGATCAATTTGTGAACAATCGCGGCGTCCACCTTGCGGAAAGCTTCCTGTTGTTAAATTATCAATCTCTGATCATTCATACCACATCGTGAATTTTTTCAATCATTTCTGATGCGATGACCTCTTTTGGGCGACCTGGCATCAAAGATGCTGTTTAAAGTCAGCTGTTCAATATTTTATGGTCGATAAACGAAGGTGCGGAGTCCCCATAAACTTCTCTAAGTGCCATTTTTATCCCATCATTCGTTTTATTTTTCAAAACCAAGTATTTAGTCACTGCCAAATATTGAATTTTCCCCATTGTTGTTAAATCATCAAAGTCGCTCACTTTAAATGGCTGTCAATCGACGGATCTATTTGAAAACTCGACAGACTTCTTGTCAAAGATTACTTTTACGGAAAATAGGGTTATCTCAAATCTAGTAGCGCCGTCTCTTGTCCAGGTCAGATATTTATCGGACGCTCCTCGTACTAATTGTGAAATGTGTGTAGAGAAGGAGGAACAGGAGCCCCGATAACTAGCTGATGTAGAACGTCTTGTCTACTCAATTGCTTGCATTTGCCGAGAATAAGTAAGGTGCATTTAGAAATATGGAAGGGAAGTTTATTTCACTATAAAAAAATAATGTTCTGAAGTACAGGGCTAACATTTGTATATGGCTATGGTCGAATAGGACAAAGTTTCATTCGAACTAAACAGTTTCTAACGGAAGTTGCTATTTGAAACGAAAATTGACGGTGATACCATAGCTCACAGTAGATTGTAAAATCTAACAAAATCATAGAAAGACATCCTCTCAAAAACAAATAAAAAATTTTTGTAATATTTAATAATCTTGGTTTTTGTTACGCGCTGTTTCTTACAGCTTTCTTACTTCTTCAAAAAAGTAAATAAAAGACAGTAGGTATGGCATATTATTGCCGGAAACAGATATGCTCCATTGATTGCTCAATTGTTTAATTAGCGAAAAGTTTCGTTACGATTGTTTGTAAAAATTCCAGTACGTATTGTATGCGTTAGGCATTCATCTAACGCCTGTGGCTCACCAAGTGAACTGTCGGCTAAATATAGAGAACTTTGTTAATATTTGAGATCAATTGTTAGTATTTGACTATTTTTTTACCTTCAGAATCGCACGACCTGAGATAGCTTCGTACTACCAGCTATTATTAAGTCTCATATAAAAATACTTTAATTAAGCATCATTACAAAGTAAGTACATTTCATTTGGTCTGCAATTAGCCCGGAAATTTCAGTATCCAACTAGGCTTTCCATTGCAATTTGGTGTCCAACGTGTGGGGCCAACAACCTCTAATGGATATTGTATTTTGAAAATTTAAGCTTTCCATGAAAACGCGTGGAATAACTGCGTATTTTTATACTTTTGGACAGTCCATCTCCTGATTCGAAGTGTACAATATTATGTAAGACTATGTTAAGTAACTCATGGCATATTTCATTAAATGAAATTAGGAAATATACTGAACTAGAAAACAAAGAGGGTTTGAAAAAAAAACAAAATAATACCATATACACTACCGTTCATATATTTGGGGACGACTAAGAAAAACTCCGAAAAATAAGCAAAATTGAAATATTGACAATTGATTGTGTTTTATATGAAAGAGTAAACATTTCTGTAGGCATGAACATAATTTACAACAGTATTCTCTTCTATCCCATCAAATTTATAACGCATTTATATTCTACCGCAGCCTCAGGCAAAATTTCTCTTAATCCCTTTTATGGGGTTATAAACGTAAACTTGAAAATATTGTCGAATATTTCCACAAAGGAATAATGTGAGATTCATAGAACACTTAGTACAACAAACAAAGCGGATATCGTCTTGCATTTAAAATAAAATCGATCTTGATAGTAGTTCAGTTTAAATTTAACTATCGTAATAAACGGGTGATGCTGAAATGGCAAAACGAAAAGAAATTTCCATCGAAACGCGTTCTGCTATTATTATTTTACGTATTGAAGGATACTCAATGGCAGGTATTGCGAAAAAATTACAAATATCGAAAAATGGTGTATTTACAACATTAAAACGGGTGGCGGAAACGGGTTCTTTGGCTGATAAGAAACGTTCTGGACGCAAAAAGAAGACAACAGCTGCTGAGGATCAGTTCATGGTTCTTGTTTCAAAAAGAAACAGATTCCTAACGGCTCAGGAAATAACGCAGCAAGTCAATGTTTCACGAAGAAATCCTATTTCGCATTCGACTGTGAAACGAAGATTAATTGCGGCTGGCTTAAAGGGACGAGTAGCTGCCAGAAAACCGCTTTTGAAAGTTCAAAATAAAAGAAAAAGATTGCAGTGGGCACAAGAACACAGACACTGGACATTCGAACAGTGGTACAACGTGCTGTGGACAGATGAGTCCAAATTTGAAATATTTGGCTCCAAACGAAGGACGTTTGTTAGGCGACAGGTTGGTGAAAGAGTTAGTGAACAGTGTATTTTACCTACAGCGAAGCACGGTGGAGGTAACGTAATGGTTTGGGGCTGTTTTGCGGGAATAGCTGTAGGTGATTTAGTAAGAATACAGGGAATACCTCGTAAAGAGGGCTATCTCAAAATATTACAAGAGAATGCTGTACCAAGTGGGGAACGATTGCGAGGTCGAAACTTTATGTTTCAAGAGGATAACGACCCTAAGCATTAATCATATGCAGAAATTATCTAGCATATCTGGCGGAAGAAGATCGTTTAAAAAGAATGATTTGGCCACCTCAGTCTCCTGACCTGTCGCCTATCGAATTAATATGGGATGAACTGGACAGAAGGATTCGGCAAAAAGGAGTGACTAGTTCACAAGATTTATGGAGGAAGCTCCAGCAAGCATGGACCGAGATCACAGCAACATTTTTGAAATCTTTAATTCTAAGAATGCCATGAATATGTACCGCAGTAATCAAGTCAAAGGGTGGACATATAGACGAAAAATCCGTATACGCCTAATTATAATTAGTACAACATTTCCTTTTGGAATATTTTTAGTTTTGTATAGTATACTCAATGTACAGAAGTAAATTAAATTACAAATAACTTTTTGTTTTTATTCGAATTAAAAAAAGACTGTATTTTTTAATCGTCCCCAAATATATGAACGGTAGTGTACATATAGGATAATCGATAATCGAGTCAATAGCAACCTGTAAAAACAAGAAGCTCCTCATAAAAAAATCTATAGATTTAAGCCATTAATTATTCACCTTTTTTCCCTTTTACAGATTGTGTTTGTGAAAATGTATCCACCCATTCCTACTGAATAATGAAAAACCGGCATTAAATACTCATTAAGAGGAGTACAACGTCGATTAATCATATTTCCAAATGGGATACACATAGATTAAAGATGCATGGCAATTATTCACCGATCGATAATTGGTTATCAAAATTACGCAGAATATTTTGTATTTACGTATATACAATTACAATTAGGATGTATTATCGTGCTTATGATGTCATCACCGGAATGGAGGTGAATTTAATCAAATAAGCAGGCTCTAAGGATTCTTCATACTGATTTAAAACAACTAAGGATGGTCTCTAATGTATCTCGAAGAATCCAACCTTGGTTATATATTTTAGATATGGCTAAGCTTAATGTTTACTTTTCCATTAAATTTAAAAGGAAGGAAACGTGATATGCGCATTGGTAAATTTGTTGAGTGCTACTTAGAGTGTGATGTATAATTGAACTGTATTGGTAAATAATAAGTATAATTGCCATGGCTCTTTGAATAGTTTTCCTTCAAAATTAATGATTAAAGCTTCAGCTGATTAGTAAGCGAATATAAAAAATTGGGTTCATTTCTACGTTGGGCTAGGACGTTACCACACTTAGCACCTACATTTCAAAGCTATAGCACTATATAAAGATATTCTCCAGAAATTAGCAAGATTTACGAATCATCTTGAAATTTTTACAGCCAATCGGGCGTTTATTCATTTTAAACATGGTATTTTTAACAAATGTATAACACGTATGAATGTATTGTATAAAGATACAATGTTGCACAGAAATGTGAAATCTACACGCATTCCAGTTTGTTCATGTGCCAAATCTTGTTTGGAAAATCTAGTTCAGCTGCACAATTATTGTTTGTGTAAGCACCTACATTTACTTGTAGTGGCAACATTTAAAATTTGAAGATTCGTGTCGATACAAGTGGGTAAAACACATTCTAGAGAATGCCGCTAGAATTTCGTAAATCCCATAAAGCGGGTTTTAAAATACGAAGCTTTATTACACTACCTCAATGTAAGATTTGAAATACTTTCTTCGTTTGACACGTGCTAGAGTTTAAGAAACTTCACTAAAAGCAGCAAAATAGGACCTTGCCTTCGCAACCAATTTATTCGCGGAAACCCCATTGGATTTGGCTTTAAAAATTGGGTCCTTTGTTCGAGTTCTGGTTATATCCTTGCATTTGATGTTTACACAGGAAAACGCTCTAAACAGGATGAAATGTTTGGTATTGAAGGTTATGTGATCCTGTCTCTACTGGAGAAATTAAATTTACCAGTGAACAAAGGCTATAAGATATCTTTCGATAATTATTTTACAGGTTTGCCGATACTTCGCCACGTGAAAGACCAAGGGTATTGTGCATCGGGCACAATTCGCGAAAATAAAAGAGAAAATTGCCCGGTAAGCGACAAAAAAACATGGAATACAAGACAAGGGAGTCACTACGAATATTATAGCGCACAAAACGATATGGTGGTGCATTGGAAAGATAATACAGTTGTGACTGTTGCAACAAACTATGAGGGACAGGCAGCGGTAACAACTTCAACGTGGTGTGAACTAACTAAAACTAAAAAGCAGATTCCTCAACCGCAAGTAGTAGCAAGCTATAATAAATACGTGGGCAGTTTGATAAACTGGATGGATTGGTAGCGGCATACATCCTGGACGTTACTGTTGTAAGCTCATGGTTACTCATGAAAAAGCTTCGACCTGATGATCGAAATTGTAGTAGTTTATTGACGTTTAAAAGACATATAGCAGTAAGTTTTTTGAAGTCTTATGGATCAAAATCTAACAAAGGACAAATTAGCTGTAATCCGACCAACGATATACGACTTGATGGCAGAGGACACCTGATTGAGTATAACTAAGCTGATAGAAGATGTAAATGTTGTAGTAAAAAGTGTAACCTTGTGTATATTGAGCGTAAAATAGGTCGACATCCAAAAATTTGTTTTAAGAAATTCTTCTTCTTATCTACTTATAAAAATATAGAAATAAAAAATAAAAACTTAAAAACCTACTATTTACAGTTCTTTATGACCTATAAGGACAATGTCCCTTAAAAGGGACTACCTTAGCAATGAAGCCGCAAGATTGTTTTGTTCATTTAACAATAAAAACGGTATTTTTATGCATAATAAAGCTTAATTAACTATTATCATAAAACTGTTCCATTGCAAAAAAAAAGCTTTGTCCACTAACGGGTTAAAGAAACAGTAAAGAGAGGATTACGGTCACGGTTCGAAGCAATTTGAATGGAACTGCCATGATGATGAAGCGGTTGCTATTTCCATATTTAGTCAAGCGTGTTTTGCTATTGAAATCCTAAGAAACTTTCTCAATCTGATATACAATTTCTCAAATTTGCTGGAAGAATTTATAGGTAAAGAGGCATGGTTCAATTTAGCCCCATGTTTCCTGTACGCCTATACCGTTATTATACAATAAATTAAAAAGCCTTAATTAAATGTACTTTTCTGTAACTCGAATTTAATCTTAAAATTAATAAAAAATTTATTCTATTTACATGAATCCAACTGTTATCCTAATATTTATTTACTGATATATCAAAAATTATTCATCAACGTGCTGATGTCACCGACCATATCATATCATATATACGCATACTTATCTAGGATACCAGTTGAGGAACGCTCACATGTTGTGATTAATCCCTTTTACGCAAAAAAACAACTCGATAATCTTTGCCGATGACACCCCTACGTGTTATCGGTCGTCACAATACATGAAAATTCGATGATGGTATAAAAAACTCGCGTATAAGCCGATTATTCACCTGCAAGCGTGTACTCGGCGTGTGTAATAAACGAAATGTTGGCGACTATCGACGGAGATAAAAAAGTTTCGGCCGCTGGCGTTACGTAAAGGCTTGAAAGTGTGACGAATAAGTTTCTTTTTCTTCAGTTCGTTTAATATTATGACAAAGTTACGGTTTATGAAGTAATTTCAAGTTAAAATGAGAGAAGCAGAAACCTTTTTTATTTTATTGCGCAAGTAAATTTACATGAACTGCATGCACACCATAGTTTTGCACTTTTGAAGCTGGTTTATACGTAAAAGCATCTTTTGAATTGTTGCATCATTTCTGTATGTTATTAATTCTCGAAGTTAGTTTAATCAGCTCTTATAAAATTTAAAGACGCCTCAGGACATCTTCAGCGCTATTTACTAGTTGGCCAACGCTTCACTCAAAACTTTGACATGCTCCCCTTATTGGTTCAAATTCCCTCCGAGTCGTGGATTTTTCTATACCTTTTGGCCCACGAAAGGGCGAAGGATTGGATCAACCACAAAAAAAGTATAATGTGACTCGTGTCACACGTGTTCGAGTGTTGAACTGTTGAGTTTTCATTAATACGTCAGCAATAATGTATTACTCATCTGACAATAAGCATTGTCATTTATCTGATTGTGTGCAATTAATTAAAATCGTTAAAATAAGATAATATGGCAGCAAATTTAACTATGGCTGATAAAGTCGAGATAATAAGGTTAGTGGGTGATAACGTTCGTTCAACACGGGAAGCTGCCCGCGAATTTAATATCTAGGCCGTCCTCCCGTTACACATACGACTGCGCTAAGAATTAACAATTTACTTAATCGTGCTGAAAATCAGTTTCAAGGAATTATAATTTTCCTGAAGATTACGTTATTTTGAATTATGTCACTGAGAATCCTACATCCAGTCCGAGAACGATGTCCTCAGTTTTAAATTATTCAAATGATCAAATTTGTAGAATTCTCAAGTGGTTTCGTAGGCATTCAAGACAAGAAATATCTGCATACTTCGGAAGAAAGAAATCTTGAAAGGCGTTTGGAATCTTGTTTGCGGAGTGAAGGTAATTTTTTAGGCGGTGAAAGTTTCCTAAACAGAATCTTCTTGGTCTGCAGTGGATAACAAACGATATATGGGATGCATTACATGATCTTCCAGTTCCCAGGAAATGTGCTACTAATTAGACGGGGCGCATGTACACAATGCAGTTGTGGTTATTGAATGGTTAAATGAGAATTTCCTGGGAAGATATATAGTAATAGTCTCCTAGTCGAATGGGCACCAAGTTCTCCCGATATCGCACCATTATGATTTTTATTTATGGGGAACTGTTAAAAATAATATGTATAGAACTAGGTCAATAAATATACAGTAAGTTTACGATAGAATAACTCAAGCCTGCCAAAATATAACCCGAGAAAAACTGAAACGGGTTGTCGGAAACAACAGAAAATGAATGGAAAAATACTTAGTTGGAAATCTTGTTTTTCAAGTAATTAAGCATCGTTTTTTGGTTATTGTATTGAATTAAAAGATGAAATATTTCCTAGCGCCACCTAGCGAGAGTGAGAAAGTGGCGATAGAAACAGGAACACAGACAAACCACCTCTCGAGGAGTTCTTGGACTTCTTAAGGCGCAAATATTTATATAGAAAGAGTGTGGCTGCGTTCATATAGGATAGCTGGAAATGAGTATAAGAATGTTATCATAACCCAACTTATCTCTTTATACAAAGGATATCAGCAAAGTTTTTCAATATGACCAAACAACGAGTCGGGTCTTGAGTCACCCTTCGCCGTATAGGGTGAATCGCAGTTAATTGCTCTCCAACCACGAATGGTGGGCTGACTTGGGAGTGTACGGGGCCCATTAGAAAAATTTGTTTAATTCGTTTACTTGGTGAGATGTGCTCTTTATTGGTGACTCAACATGGCATTTTGACAAAAGTGCAGCGAACTTATAGAAAACGAGATTGCCTAAGCTAGAAAGTAGCGTTTGTAATTAATTGCTTCACTTTTGATCTTTAAGACTTTGCTCAATTGTACCAAGATTTCGAATTTATTCAAATTAAATACCTTGAAAGCTTTTAGAAATGATAGCAATTTGCAGTAGGTAGGTACAGGTTGTACTATTCTGCAGAGTAAGGAGGTAATTTTATCAAAGTGCTACCTTAAAGGTATACACAAGGAAGTGCACACAGAATAAATAAAATTCATTCAGAATGAATTTTATTTCTTTCCTGAATACTGTGTTCTTTACGTGTGCAATGTACACTCGGTATGTCCACATATA
>LR737386.1:3239856-3275620 GCA_902655005.2 Marronus borbonicus
ATTTGTATATTTGCTGCCTTATCTTGTTAGAGGGGTCTAACTTTCAGGAAATATCGGTGCGTCTATTCAACTTCCGGTTTCATCGGAAGTAACGCACACTTGATTTTCTTAAAGGGATTGCCCTAATTTTTATGAAACGTTTGAATTCAGCAATTAATTTAATGTAAAATCGATGTATTTCATTTCAATTGACATTCATGCAACCACCTTAACTTTCAAATTCATGACAATTATACTTGCTAAACTTATCACCGTGCATAATTTATTACATACATGCATACGTATGTACTTTGGACAAGTAAAGTCAACAATAACTGATTTCATAAATTGTAAGTAACAATACTAGTGCTTTTGTGTAAAATGTGCCAATTGACATGTAAATTTGAAGATTTATGGGATTACTCGGTAACCCTGAGATTTTTCCGGATCTTTAATTTCTGTTAATTCTAACAAGGGATGAACCCGAACCCGTTCAGCGGCTCAACAAATAATAAAAAAATAAGCAAAATAAAAGAAAAAAGGCATGAGCGAAACAAAACGAGGTTAACCGATCATGTATTCTTTCGCAACTTTCTTTGATTGAATATCGCTGTTAATAGCATCAAAAACAAAATTTGATCCGATTCACCCTATCCTATGGGAGTTGTTAAAGTTGCAAAAACTCAGTTCTCTAGCTCAGACCGTTGCTTTTGCTAGAGCATGTCAAAGTTGAAAAAGCTTCGTTTTCCCAAATATTTAAACGTTATTTAACTAAATGAACCAGAAGGTTGGTCACAATCGAGTCAGCGGATTTTCTGCGCGTCGTATAATTCATCGGCTAAAAGATCCTACTTAAGCAATAACAAAACGCACATTTTGTTAACTTCCATTTTTCACCAATATTGACGGCCAAAATTTTCAAACGTTCGTAACTCAAAAAGATGGTTCCAACTATTGAGAAAAGCTAAAAAGAAACATGTTTAGCGGGTCACCGTTTACCGAACGGGGTCGCTTTGAATTACCTGCTTGCACCTCCAGTTGCAAAAGAAATTGAATGTTCTTGTGATATCTTTGGTGACTTTTACCGTAGCATTCACTTGTTTTTAGTATTTTTTTAATTAATTCTCTAATTGATTTGGATTTACATAATTTGATATGAACGTGGACGGTTGTTTTTACGTAACATTTTTTAGATTGATTTCAAATATATGTTTTTCATATTGTTTTCTACGTTTATTAGAAAAAAATCAAAAGTTTTCTGACATAATAATTTTAGTGTAATAATCATTTAAAACACTTTCACCTTGGCTAATGTCATTTGGCAGTAAAGAAACTTTCACTAGAACGCTTCTACGGTATTAAAAGAAAGAAGGAAAGAAGACAGATTAAAGGAAGAACTACTCTATGAGACAGTCACTTATAATGTTAAAGAAAGAAAGAGGTATGATATATAGGAAGTGATTACTTTAACATATATAGATGTACTTACTGGAAACTTGAGATTGTAGATTTTTTATATTTTGAATTTATATAATTTCAGCATTTAAAATATATATCTTTTTGTACAAAAGTAATGTTAATAAACTATTTTTCTTCAATATAGCGATAGTCCCTCCCGTTTGGCTGTGGATGTCCAATCTCTTCGAGCGACATAACAACCTGACAATCGCCTTTTGCCAGTATATTCACCTCTGCCATGTAGAACTCGCCAATTATCTATAAAGAGGACGGTTCCGGGTTCCAGTTGTATCCAAAATTCATTAGCCTTTTTCTTAATTTCGTTTCCAAATTTTATGTACGCTTTGTAGAAGTGCATGATGTTATTGAACGGTAATGTATTTAAATAGGCTCGGTCATAATGATTGTACCTACAATAGTTTCCATTATTATAGACAAGGAAATAGGTCTTAAAGTTTTTCGTACCTTATTTGCCATAAATCTTTGGTAGCGGGATGTAATTTGATAACAGGCTCTACAGAAGTGAAGTGGACATTTGTTCCAATATACTGAGATTCTATGGAGCTGTTGGTTAGAATGTCAAAAGCTTCTCTATCTTCGCTCTTTAAGTTGTTGGCAGCATTGAAACCGTCGACTAGTAGAGTTTTACCTCCAGTACCATTTCTTTCCAACATATGGAATACCATAACCCTAAAAATATATATCTAGCAGGTATGGCTTTCGTATCAATATGCGCAAAATGACCGAGGTCAAATAATTTTGGACAGAAAAAGTTAAATATCGTACCCACTTACCCAGTAGCTTCAGAAAAGTATGTGTTGTCATTATGTGCACCTAGTGCTACTGTGGAGTAGGCAGTATCTTGCACGTCGAGACCATTTATGATCTCCCACATTTCCCCAAAGATGGTTTTTTTAACTAAGGTTGTGTGGCAAACTACTTTTTCTGTAGCTTCTAGTGTAGGCTCCACCTGCACAGAATTAACCAAAGAAAAGGTATGTACCGATAGAATTTGATTTAATAGCTTCTTGCGAATTTAACAAAGAAGATAACACTTCACAGGGTGGTCCAAAAAGTTTCAAGCTTCAATATGAATCTAGTGTGGCTCGTCAAAACTATTGACAGCGTAAAAAAACTGCAACCACTACCGATAATATTGGAAGAGTTCACCAAATTATGCTAGATGGCCGCCGAATTAAGAAAAGACGTGTTTGTTACACATCGTATGAAAAATCTAACCGAGCGTTGGATGCCACGCAATGAACATTTCGTGAGCCTTATGGAGCAGTGTAATATGTGAAAACCCAATCGAAACAGTGGAGTGCGATGGGTGAATCGAATCCGAAAAGGGCAAAGAGCTGGGAAAGTGAAATTTCTTGCGATAGTCACGAAATTGTGTTAATGACTGTCTTGAAGAAGGAAAAACAATAACGGGCGCGTACTACGCATCACTACTTGGAGGCAGAAATTGCGGAAAAGGAACTGCATTTGAAAAAAAGAAAGTTTGTTCCACCAAGATAAGTCTCACATTTCAATACTCACCCGATTGATCAGATTTGGGCCCAGCAACTTTTTTCCGTTTCCTAAGCACAAAGCTTCGCTCGGAGAACGATGACGACGCTACGATGCTCTCGCATTCGTAAACGCCTGTTTTGCAGAACAAGATACCAACTACTACTTTGGTTAATTAAAGTGACGAGAGAAGCATAGAAAACTTACAAGAAGACTATGTTGAGAAATAAAACTTTAAAGTTTTTAAAAAAATGCTCGTTTCTGTGTTAGGCTGGAAATTTTTTTTTGTATCCCATCCGATATTTAATGTATGTCTCTGACCCGGGATTTATGAAGGTTAAAGGAATATTTATTGTTTTATACATTGTGCACGCATAAATACCCTACCATTTTCAAAATTCCATCGATAATTAATTCAAAATTTCAAAATGAAAATTTTTTAGAATTAAATTATAATAACGATACTAAGTATGGATTTTTCTATTTGTATAATGCTAATTATTGTCGTAATATTTCTATAAAGGAAGAAATATTTCATCTGTATAATTATCCACATTGTTGTTTAAGTCGGTAGATCGCAATGACCATTGTGTTTTATTAATTTATATGATGTAAAACATGCTGAATAACAACGGAAATTTACATACGTTTGTAATGAATCCAAAACCATACTTCAGTAAGCTTTTCAACAATTTTCCTTTACCATTTTCAGCCTGAAAATATTCTTCGCTCGTTATGGAGGTGTCTTTAAACGAGCACAATTTTTCAGCGTTCCAAAGGATAGTCTCTTTTTGGGATTTCGCTCTTGTAGATGCTAAGTGTTTCAGGAGATTTAAGTCGTATTCAGTTTTGTGACCGTCAGGCCCTGTAAGATAAAAGCTTAATTGGAAAAAATGTGTAATATATTATTTTCTTCACATCTTATTCGAGAAAATGAATTTCTAATTGAAGCATTTTTCGAGATTTATACACACTAAAGAAACACTATTCGACACTAAAGTAACACTACGATTTATTCAGGGGAATCCACATTAATAGTGCACTATTTTAGTGTGATCCCCAGTATAGAACTAACACTACTATAAATAGAGTACATAGTGCATTATACAGCACGAACGTAGTGTATCTCTTGGCGCAATCTAGTGCAAAGAGTTACCTAGAAAGCAAAGATAGTTGACGACGCCGAGTAGGCAGAAACGTGTTCATTGGCTAGTGTTTCTTTTTCTCTCCTTACTTTGCTTTTATCGTACTTAAACGTTCTTTAATATCCTGTATTTCCTCTTCTAGTTCTACGTAGCCTCACAACGTCCTTTGCATGCTAAGAATTAGCGATTTTTCAACCACACGAACGACAACTTGTTGCAGTTAGTTTACGGTTTAATTTGATGTTCACTTCGAAACTTTCTTCCTATTGTGTCCCCGGACTACATTTAAATATTCCACTGCCCTTCGGGCAGCATACGGTGACGCATTATCTCATATTAACATTAAGAATGTTAGCAATGCAGCATTCTGATGTCAAACGTCCACCATTAATGAATGAAGTTCTGTACCTGCCGTTCCTCCAAGCTATTATCAATTATTTTCTTTTGGACATTGATTTAGCTGCGACATACTCTAGTCAGACAATCAGAACTAATCGGGCAAAATTTAGACTCATTTGAAAATAGAATTTGGCTCCAGTCACAAATTGGCTGATTCACATGGCATCTTGCGAACAATAACCGACCTCCACCGCTCTTCTGACGTGAAACGTTGGAGGAACTTTGAAATTGCAGAGTGTAGTGATCCTTCTTTCAAATTGGCGATTTGTCAATGCTTCATCTGCACAATTTTGCGCAACAGGTTTCATTCTTATTCAAATAACTGACTTCTTATGCAAATTCATTATTTACGAAGATCAAAGAAATATTTGCAGCCTACGAATAGCTTCGCTCCAGCAAAAGTCACAAACTAGTCAATATGTGCTGTGAGATCAATCGGAAAACAGTTACGAATCCTTTTTATCCAATTGAATCGCGTCAAACCAGTTTGCGATTGTTGTTGGATTAATCCTAATGGTTTCGCTTATGTATTATCGAAATAGCTCCTTCAAATTATGCAAAAATTGATGCAAATGCACAATAAATAAACAAAAGATATAGTATATTCGTGTACGTATAGGTAGTGCGTTAATTTTATTGTTTAACATATCTGCTAATTGTTGTCTATTGCTAACAAGGAAACATACATTGTTTAGTGCAAAGTCGAAATATGCACGGATATTTTTCATTAATTTCTATATTAGCGCTTACGTAACACTTTCCAAAAATGCACCTGCTAATGACTGGCTTAATTGAATTTAGTGTTGTTGCAGCACAACATTGCATGAGTATCGTGTTCAATATATTGCAGGGAATTTTAGGACGAAGCACCTAAATGCATCAATTATCTTGAATTTGAATAGAACACATCAGAAAATGCCTAGAAACAATGACCAAAAAATAATGCTAAGATAGCTTAGCTTCCTCATGGTATTGGTGGAATAATTCACGGCAAACGCAATAAAAGGAGAGAGAGAAAAATACAGTAACACAGGGACACGGTCCGTAACCTATCTTAGCATTATTTTTTGGTTATTGAATTTGAATATTCAATAAATTCAAACTAAAATGTCGAATTTTGGTCTAAAAGACAGGTTTTACTACTACTTACATGTGATTCTAAGCTTTTCTCCGTCCTCTTCGCAAAACTTCGGCCTGATATCGAAAGGTATTTTGGACACATCGTTGCTTATTTGATATGTTTTATAGTTGAAACATTTTGGACATCTGGAATTTTAAAAATTCAAAAATACAATTAAATACATCGTACTTATTACCTGCAATGATCTCTCAACCAGAAATAATGGAACTGGACTGGAGTGGACTCTTTAGTATCATCTAATACGAGGTAATTGTCGTATAAGCTCAAAAATCCTGCAAAATCGAATTGTTATTAAATATAAGATTATCGTTCGTACGCCATCCTACTTATGCTCCTGTTATTTTTAAAGAATCTAACGGATTTTGTCAGATGTAGCATCGCTAAATCGACTTTCTGTTTCTAATTCGTCGCGTATACAACTGTACAAGAAACGTGCTACATAAATCTATCTACAAAATATTTAAGGTCACGTGTTGTGTTAACATTATAAGTGGTGACCATATTTTTCTTTTTGAATTGATAATAAAGTATCTTATCCAGTTCGCGTTACGGTCGAGTTAATGATAATCGCTTGTGGAACAATTCAACATTGCGGATGAATTTTCGACACTAGAAAATGTACAGTCTATGGTAAAATTATGCTTAAAGTGATTTACATTGATATGAGCGATATCGTCGATTGTTCGCTATGCTGCGTGGGAGCCTGGCATTGTCATAAACGATAATACGACATCGATGATTTGTGGCAAAAAAATTGTTGTATCCCTGTTTCTTCGAAGAATGATGGCTCCAAATGTAACTATTTCTTATAGTAGAAATGTCTTTCGGGTGTTGTCGCGTACTTGATGTTTGACTTGACGTTTCGCTGATCATGCTATCAGCTTCTTCAGAAGATTTCTAAAGACTGGTGTTGTTGTCTCTTGCTCCTTGTTATGTACCCCATTTCTGTTCCGCTTTGCTGATCCATAACCGTTCTCTTCCGATGAATTGCGTCGTTCGCTTCTATCACGACTCCGCAGTGCTAACTTCCATGTGTTGCTGATTTTTATTATTTTGTTTGTACCTTTATATTGCAACTTTTTTTACTATAATAAGGTAAATCAAGTCCTTACAGGATATCTTTCCATTTTAAAAATAAAATAGGGTTCCACAAGTGATAGCGTAAACTAATGGCTTCCTATCGTTCAAGCTGTTAATTAAATATGGAAGGAATGGACATGTAGCCTTTGGCAATCGCTCCTAACGCAAGTATTCCCGATTCTTTGGTCTCCCATTCTTGATAGAATAGGGTTTCCTTTAATATTGGGAGTAACATTTTGCGGAACACATTTGCTAGGACATCTAGTGCTGCCGCGCTGCATTTCCTCCAGTTCCAATTGGATAATGAGTTATCGTTGTCGCCATCATCATAGTCATCATCGCCCTCATGCGCTGGATCACCAGTCCCATTCCCTAAGCTCGTCTTATTTAGAGTGGCAGTTTTCATAGTATGCGTCTTTGATCTATGAAACCTGGGTTTTATGTTTTCTTTCTTATCAATTTCTGCGTATTTCATACCACGCATTAAAATATGTACAAGTCGACTCAAATGGCTTCCCAAGACATCTCTGCAAATCGCCCAGCGAGCGATAGTCAAGATTCGCAAGCTTCAAGAGCAACGCCTGCATCGTTATCCTGCGTCCTCAGCATGTTTTATATGTATATTATCTCGCTCATATAAGATATTAGTCTATCCATTCCATCTGGAAGTATTACCAGAGCTCCACGATTGTTATCTAAATACACCATCAATACGGGGGATCTCTGTATAATGAAGTGATTGACATGGCCAGGATTCCAAAGAAACACTCACTTTGTCTTTCAGTGTTGCTACATTCTGTACCCGTATGATAAAAATAAGTTTTATTTATATATTCTTATCGCTACTTTAGTTATATTTAGTGAAGGACATCCAAAAGTTACAAAATAGTAGATATATATTCTTTATTATATTATTGTTATATTGAAACAATCTTTTTATCAATTGTTTTCTTCTGACAATGGTGTGCTAGTAAACAACGAAATTAGGAAATTTCTTAATTTGGAATGACAACAAAATAATGATGACCTTAACATTAATTGCGGCTAAAAGGTGAATGTTACATAAATTGTACTCAGGATAACATCCAGAAGGAATTTTCCTTTATTTATAAATTATAAATTTATCTTAAATAATCGATTTTGCAATGACCTCCTTATTTGACGTGAACCGCTTTTTGCCAAGCGGTTTTTTCAAATTTAGAAAGAGAAAGAAGTCATATGGGGTCAAATCTAGCGAATACAGTGGACCAATTTGCACAATAACTGGACTAGTTTTACTGCCGCATTTGTCGATTAGAGGACTGCGGCATTTTGATGATGGTAAAAAAATTTGCTTTCGCCAAGTGGAGGCTTTGTCTCTTCAGTTTAGCATCCAACAAACGATGACTAAAGAATAGTACTCACAGTTAGTAAAGCATATTTTGACCTGACTCCAAACGCGGATCATTCTCGTATTTCTAATAATGTAGTATTTGTTAATTTGAAGTTAACTTAAAGCGAAGTATTGGTTGGAATTTGAGGGCTTCTTTCTGAAATGTGGTCGTGGTCCCTGCGTGATTTATTAAATGAGATTATGAAGCAAATCGTACATAAATTAAGAGCTTTTTTATCATATATAACGTTCATAGCTTGTTTTTTGACAAATAAGCAAGCCTTCTTGCTACTTTATAAATTCATTAAAACGTCCACCAACAATTTATTTTGTCCACCAACTCTTTTTAAGTATAGTGTCAAACAACGTGCAAACCAATATCCTATTGTAGCTTGTTAAGCATACGTCACTTTCTTCAAATTTTTGTGTTCACACAGCTATTTGCCTCACTCTTTGAAAGACAAGACAGATATTTCTTGGTGCTCTCTAGTGCCAAGAAACACATGCCTGCCGTTTAGAAAGCGAAGACAAAAATTTGGCATTATAATTCAAGCCATCTCTGGAGCAGTTCTCAGATTGCTTAACAGTCGATAGCGGACGTAGGAGCTTGAATGAATAACAACATTGGTCAGTTTGACAATTCCAATCCGGTTACGGTAACCTAAATTTTGATTTTTTATGTTGACGCAACTGCTTTTGTTAGAAGAACAGCTGGTGTTACGATATGTTTTGATCGATTTCAAGCTGTTCAGCTGGTGTTACGATTTTTTTTGTTATTCTTTTACCAAAGTGCATGTATTAAATCAACAAAAAGTACTTCATTTTGTTAAAAGAACAAAAAAATCTGTTCTTTTATTGAATCAACAACAGCCTTTCTCTCGGTGCATTAACTTCTGAAGATGGTCACCGGTGCAATTGTATGTCAGAAATTTTCGGTTGTTCTAAATATTGCTGGAACCGCTCTTCAGTCGGTTATTAAAAGCGCATGGACCTTTGCTACTTTTACCACGTGGTGTTGTATCCACTCTATGTATTTTTTTTGGCTCATTTGGCAGATCGTATTGGACAATCGAATCACGTACAAGCATATCTAACCCTCTAGTAGCGAAATTTGTACATAATAAAATTTGCGATGTTCCTATTCAGACATAGTGTACACTCTACACTAAATACAGTAACATTATCTAGTGTATCACTTAGATTATATTTAACACTACGCAGTGCATTTAGTTTTGCACTATTTTACACTAAATATTTTACCCATACACTACATGAAACTTATACGGCAAGATGTTTTCTTGTGTGGTAAATCGATATAATTAACAAATTCGTGATGTTACCTCAGATATGAAAGCACTAAAGAAAAATATTGCTTTTTTGCGATTTTTTCTTCGGAAATTAAAAGACGTTTCAATGATCGACATAGCACATAACCTTGTTATAGTTCTGATGTTGAGGCCAATTCTTTGCGATCATCTACTTCTACATAAATCGGTACTTTATTAAGTGCTAACGCAGTTAAAGCCTTCCTTTTTTCCATAAAATAATAGTTTGCCTTCGCTTTGCTAACTAATTATTTGTTATAAAACAGGCTCATTCGCATTTTTCGTTCTTGGGGTCAAAAGCACACAACAAATTGCATCTTATTAGAGGTGGAAAAAAAAAACAACGTTTGTAATTTTAAAATTTACTAAAGACACATTTTAATAACAACGCAAATTACCAATTATTAATTATCTACACCTACGATTGTTTTAAAAGGCAAAATTAGCATTAGTTTAATAGTTTAACAAATAAATCGTGCAAAAGCAATTATTGCATATTTTATTTTAGGCGTGCGTATATTTAATTGTGTAGTGCACGTAAACAAGATTTAAGAGGTAATTACATTATCTCCGTGTTTGTATTCGTATTTTACGTCAAATATTGAATTTCCAAGTAAATCCACTTCAAGAAAATTACTATTGCAACAAATTGGTTTCTTAAAATCTATTGAATAAATAGCAAAAAAATGTGTGATTTCATCAACAATATACGTTGGTATTGGTGAGGTAACCTTGGAAAGGAAAAAATATATCATTAACTAAAGTAAAATGTAAAAATAAATAATACGATAAATATAAAGGACGAACTTTACGCAAAAATACGATTGGAACAAGCAATTTGCATACGTGACATTTTATCGAAATATAACCCGTTGAATATCGGGTCCAATGTTAATCGACAATATATAACGGTAGGTCAGGGAGTTAACAATTTCTGCGAGTTGTTTGCCTCTAAAAGACTTCGCCCTAATTAAAAAATTGCTTTCTTGTTGCTTTATTTTATTTTCTTTGATTAATAAAAGTAAGAATTTTGTCGACATTGATCTTTGTATAACCGAATATCTATGTTCGCAAAATTTTCCTTTCTTGAAATAAGTAATACATAATTATTAATGAATAAACTTGTTCAAGTAAGATCTTTCGAAATTAACTCGAACGAAATCTCTAAAATTAACGTGTATTAATATCGATAAAAAACTGAGTAATGTCGAAAGTTCGATTTTCGAAGTTGTCTTCTAGTACCTCCTTATTCGGCTCCGGGTGCTTAACTTCATATTCAATGTTACGCTATTGTTACGCAAGTCTTGAATTAGTTTGGTCAAATATTCGTTTTGCTCTTCAATTTCGCGTTGTCTATATCGTCCAGTTTTTTCTCGACGTATGCTTCTTACAATTTATTTCCAGATCTATCTTTAACGTAGTAATTTTATCATTGTATGTTTGTTCCTGTTGTTTGAGCTTGACGCGTTAATCGCAGCAAATTGTATATTATCCAATGTTACAATGTCGCATTCGCAATCTGCCCCTACACTACCCGACAAAAACATAGACGCGGTATCGTTTTTATTTACGAAACAAAGTTTATAGACATTATATAAAATGTAAATGAGGGTTATTAATACTTGTTATGTAAATAGTCCATTTATAGATATTTCTGGGTATTTATTGCTTTATGCGGGGTAATTGAGATTTTCCCAGATCAAAATAGGAATTTTAAATGCGACAAAAATCTAGACCCTGTGCATTTATTACATTAATATAAGCAAAAATGGTTTAATTTGATACTCCTCTTTATATGCAGCGGTTGTGCTGGTAAAGTGTACACATTTCACCACGAGAAATTATATTTTATAAAGTGTTTGCAATATGGGTAGAAAAAAACAATTATCCTTAATAGAAAGGGGTAAAGTTCTAGCCTGGCACCAGGATGGTGTCAGTAAGAAGGAAATTGCTCGTCGGTTACGAAGAAGCGATCATTCCGTTAGAAATTTCCTAAAAGATCCGGAAAATTACGGCAAACCAAAAGGCCAGGGGCGACCGAAAGCTGTAAGTGAGCGGGATAAACGCATGATATTGCGGTGTGCATCCAATTCTTCTGCGTCGGCGAGAGTTATTGCAGAACAGGCGGGGGTACAAACGCACGTGCGTAATGTTCAAAGGATTTTAAAAGCGTCACCGGTAATATCACGGAAGAAAATGTTGAGAAAACCGCCACTTTCGGCGAAACACAAAGAAGCGAGGTTGAAATTTGCCGAAGAACACATATCCTGGACGAAACAATGGGAAAAAGTTATATTTTCCGATGAGAAACGTTTTAATTTGGACGGACCGGATGGGTACTCGCATTATTATCATGATCTGAGAAAGGAACCAAAAGGAAAATGACCAGACAATTAGGGGGTGGATCTGTGATGATATGGGCAGCGATTGGATTTCGCGATAAAAGTGAGATAGTGTTATGCACAAACAAAATGACATCTGTGACGTATAAAGACTTATTGCGTGATAATATTCTACGTTTTTGAAACCAATGGGCCGGGCGCAATTTTGTTTTTCAGCAAGATAACGCGCCAATTCATAAAGCAAAAACCATTAATGGATGGTTTAAAGAGAAAAAGATTAAAACTTTACAGTGGCCGGCACGGTCACCAGACTTAAACATTATTGAAAACATGTGGGGTGAATTGGCACGTCGCGTTTATGGCGGAGGCCGTCAATACTTCACGGTACAGGAACTGAAAATTTCGGTAGTGACTGAATGGCAGAATATCCCTCAAAATTATGTGTTAAATTTATATAAATCTGTTAATAACAGACTATTGGATTGATTAAGAACAATGGAGGATCTACGCATTACTGATCACTCATTTGTTGATTTTTGTTTCAACAGATTTTTTGCAACAGAGAGTCTAAATTTTTGTCGCAGAAATTGTTTAAACATTGGAGTAATAATTTATTATTTAGTTCATATATTACTGGAGGAGATATTTTTAAGTTTATTTTACTTTTATGAATAAAAACTTAATTAGATATCTTGCTAGTTTCGCAAAGAAATGTTGTAACCCTTAAGACCGTTAAAACATCTTACCGCGTTTAAGTTTTTATCGGGGAGTGTATGTAATAATTGTCATCGCACGGATAAAAGAAATAAAATCGAATTTTAATTGGTGGGTGTGAGCCTGTACGACATACATACAGTGTCTGTACTCGAATGCGAATCGGCAAATAGGTGCGTGCATTCGCACAAATGGTTTCGCAAAAAAACGGCAGGACCAACAAGCGATCACTCAAGAGATACTTTGTGTTCATACTGTTAATAGACTATTGAACACAAAGTTGTGTTCACAAACTATTGAAATGTATCTTATTTGTTAAAAATAATTAAATAATAATAATAATAAAAAATAATGTTGGTCTTTCAATTAATTATGAGAGCTTGCTTGTATTTGTTTTCAATGCGTTGGACTGGCATTCCTGCAGGAACGAGTAAATAAATGGACAGATAGGTAAATATATTTTTGACAATAGACATTTTTCGAAAGGAAGAATTTCAAAACAAACACAAATAGAAGACATTTATCATAACTGCACGAGGCTGCCAAATTCTTTAAAAGTAAGCAGGAACGTCAGAAATCTACAACATAAATTAAACTAATTTTTAAAATGCGTTGAAAATAAAAAACATGGACTTGTAATTGTCATTTAATTCCATTTTTCATTTGCTAATACATATCAATACTAGTACCTCAAGATTCTTCTAACTTCTATTAGTTAATTAACTTCTAACGGTACTAAGGAACTACTAATCACGAGTGCGTTGAAACAAAGCGAATACTGTGCCTAATTGGTGCAAGAAAAATGTCAAAGTATGCAAGAAGATGAAATTTTATCTCATTCAAAATCTTGCTTCGTCTTTCTATGACTTATTTTATTGAAGAGCAAATTGCTTCCGCGATTAACAGCTTGGTTATTTTGAAGAACGGGCAACTGAAAATTCGTCGATAAAGTTAATATGTAGTGATGATGCCCTTCTTTCAATTCCTCGCGATATGAACAAGAACTTAAAAGGTCGGTTTGTGAAAGCACAGCTTCACCGCCCATATATACAGGTCAAAACATATTGGTTTGCCAATTAACTGTTGTATAGGCTTTCTTCTACCTTTTGCTGTATATTAGGTTGCCTGGTCTTTCAATTCGAAGGTGCCATTGCACTACGATAGAAAACCTGTTAGTGTTATTTTAATGAAATTTCAATTCAATTTCCTATTAATCTATGATTGTAACAACTTTCTTATTTTTTATCGAGTTGTCAGCGTATTTTTGTGATTCCCTCTTTACCATTCAGTAACTTTACAACGACTAGTTGTTTTTATTAAATTAAATATTTATTTGTTGTTGAAATAGGTGTTTTAAGTAGCTCTATTTTCCTCCTATTTTTTTTTATTTTTCACGTTCCCTAAGTATGCAATACAAAATTCATAAAGAGAATTGTTTAAGTCTAACAAGTTTTGTACTCGTTATACTTGTGCATTTTTCTCTAATTTTTTCTTTTAATTTAGTTATTCTACTTTACGCACAATCTTCTCGAACAAACAGGTTATACCATTCACACATTCTATGGCAAAATATAATAAATCACGCTAAATCACACATTATAATAACACTAATTAGATCTTCTAGAAACTAACATGCGTCGGCTTTTCATATTACTTTAGTGACTTCGTACTAGTCAAGCTTCAGCGATTTTTTATATTGTTAGTTGAACCTCTTGTATAAATTTATAGACGAATTATGTAAGAAATATTACGCAAATACTTTTACTTTCCATAGTATTTAATTGGAAACGTCAATTCGGACTCTGGACAGGGCAAAGACTGATTTTAAGTATTTCATAGTTTAAAAACTCGTGTACTCGTGTAGCTCTTGCTGACGTTTTTCAAATTCAAAAAATGCTGTTCTTTTTGAAAGGTTATAATTCTTCACAATATTTGAATAATAAAACGTATGATAAACTTAAACTTTTTTTTTTAAACTTACTTAAAAATATTCAAAGATGATGTAAAGAAATTAAGCTGTTCTAATGAGAGGTATTAAAGTTGTTTGATGAGTGGCAAAAAAAAATCAATTTTCCTTATGCCTTCATTTGCCAAACGATTTTCAGCATTTTAATGTAAATTCTTTTTCAATTTTTTCCAATTGGACAATTTACAATATTTGCGAGTCTGAAAAGTCATCTGAATAGAAAAGTCTCTGACAGACGAATAAGTAAAATGTCAACGAAGAGAAGGTGGTGACCTTTATGGAGACCTTGTTTTCCTCATGGCTAATTCGTCCAGAAGTAGGAAATATGTTAAGAAGGTTTTTAAAGAGCTGCCTTCGGAACAACAAAAATTGCACCTTGATGGGCGGTATTATTATTAGGAATGGTGTGGAAACATTGGTAAAAAAACGTGATAAAAGAAGTAGTCCTCGCCATTATATATTTACATCACCATGTTGGCTAGACAGCTTTGCTTGTTTACATTTGCCTCTCTAGCTAATAAAATGACTATTAAGTACTCTATAAAATGCGTAGCCTTTTAGATATTTTCGCAAGAAATGGACGGGCATTATCGTTGGTTATGAAGCTTACGTGGTGTGTACCCAGAACCAAATGGTGGACCAAGGTTCTGATCCGGATCGTCGCATCGACCTATTTTCGAGAATACTATGCAAGAAATTTTCGAAATAGTGAAGTATTAATATGTTAAATCGTCATTACAACACCGTGAATTGAGACTATTCTCAGTACATTGTGGTTAAGAAAATGATTCTTCGCATTTTGCATGATTTGAAAACAGTTCTTTCAAATTATGATCAGACTTCTTTAAAAACCGCCCTCCATTCTTTTAAGTAAATCAAAAAAGGTGACTACACGAAAAAAAATTGCAAAAAATTTTACTACAAAATCAACATTTTTCTACAATTTGTAGCAAAATATCAAATTATTGCAACCTGTAGCATATTTTTCTAAACAATTGTAAATAGACGTTGCATTAAAGAATTTTACAATTTATATCACGTTAGCTGCTAAAATAAAATAAAGCGAGTTATGTGAGTTATACTTACGGCTCTAGCTATGGATTCATCGACATCTACACCAGCAGAATAACATCCAGAAACATTAAATAATATAATATAATAAGGAATATGATGTAAGAATCTTTCTATAGCACGCTTATTACAATTTTTAAATAAGTTAAAGAACTTCAAACTTCAAAGAAAAATAAGCCCCTGCAAGATCTGTCAAAAGTAAGAAATCGTTTACAAAAAAATCGACCTCTTGTTTAATGACATTAACAATGAACGCTTGCACTGCAGGACTTTTGTAGAAAATCTTACAACAGAATTTGAGAACAGATTTACCGAAAATCGAGAATGTCGCAGAAATCTTAAGTAATACTTATTCTCTGCAGCTTACTGGTGAATGGAGCAGTGAAGCTGCAAATGTTTTCGGATAAACATACGTATTCTCGTTGCTAAGAATTCTGGATTAAATTGTCTCTCATGATAAATACTCGGAACTCAAAAATTTCACTTTAAACTTTGTACAATGTTCGGCTCGACACGCAACGCTCTCAAAGGTGAACTTCATTAAAAATAAATTTCGATCTCGACTGACTCCAGAAAAAGCACACATTTAACTCCAGACCCCAGCCTGTTAGCTCAAAGTAAAAAGCGCCATTTTCCCCATTATATTTTAAATATTGTTGCACTGTTTATCGATCACTATTTATTGTTTGATAATTAGGTAAGCATTAAAATCTAAAGCTTGATTGGCAGCCATCGTCTACCTATCGCACCACGACAATCTCGTAAATTTTTGGAATAGAGCTCCTAATAAAGCTAACTGCTTACTCCTCACCTAAACCTACAATTTTCAGTTCAGTTATTAGAAATATTAGGAATAAAACGCAAACATTGTAGGTGATTAAATGTAGCCACAAATAAGAAGATCTTTTTGAAGCAAGTGATGACGCTAAGGATTCATCAACTTGCTGCGAAGAGCAAGGAAATTTTACCATCGAAAGTTTAACAAAGAATGGCAGCGCCAATTTAAATAGTTGCCCCATAACAGCCAAGTGAATCGTTCAGGAACTAAAAGATTTAGTTTTGATAAATTTTTGAAAAAGTTTCCACCGCGTTATTAAATTTAGATATTGTATTTATAGAATAATGCCTTGTTTTGTTCTTAGTGTAACGTAACGCCATCTAGTACGCAAGTAGTTACATCTAGTAGCCAGCTAATCAAGTCTAATACCATTAAAACGGTAAGTTGGTACGAACCGATGGTAGTTGGTGGCGAATGTTTTTACTTCGTGTCTTCTTTTATCAAATTGAAACCTGTTTATTAATATAATAAATACACGTTTATTAATTTACTTTATGACAAGCGATTTTAGGTGTTTTTCATTAGATATTAATAAATGAATTCTTTATATTAATAAATGCGTTTATTGTATTGTTTTTCGTTCAGTGCAGTGCATGAGGATTAGTGCATTTAAAAAAGAAACCTATACCAGATTTTGGCCAAAAAAATAATGGATAATGACGTTACAGATCAAAAACAGATGATTGATCAGCAAGAACCTTGTTTCGGTGCAAGGAAAATAAAACAAGAAAACTATTGAAAATCTTTTAATTGCTAATTCTTTCATTTCATATTTACAATTTTCTTATTATTAGGTTGGTACTTTAAAACCGATAAAAGTAATATATATTTGATCTAATATTAAACCAACGCTTGTACATTTTAATATAATACGTACGATTCGTGTTTTAGAAGTTTCCAAAACGAGAATTTTTCCAATTTCGTTCTCAAAGACTAAGTTTATTGAAATTTCGATCTGAAAACTTGCTAAAACGTAACCAATCCTTTTTCTGTAATTGTAAGTAACCTGCTGGATAATATAATACACATAAGAAATATATTTATTGGCACTTAAACATTAGCAATTATATTCTTCCTTTCTACATAAGATAAATATTACCTCTTCAACCGACTAGTAGAAAAAATGGGTCTTCCAGATGTTCCGTAATATTAGAAAAGAATGTCTAAAAAAACACCATATTATATTGAGAAAGAAAAACACTATTACACACGTTTCTGTTCTCTCTCTCTCTCTCTAACTCTATTTAGAAGAAATAGAACTTAGCACCGTCGCACAATATCCTGAAGAGGTATTGCGCAGGACTCTCTTCGTTTCGTACGATGACACCATCTTCAAGTTTTTCCATTATCACCGCCATTTTTTCAACGAGGTATAACGCCACCTCTAGGGAAATTTGGCAAGTAAATCGATTATCCTGTTTGCAAATGTATGACGCGTTTTCTCTTAAAATTTTGTACACGAATCAAATCACAGTTCAATAACAAAGGAATTGTATAAAAACTCTTTTCTTTGTCCGAAGCATCGATCGGTTTGTTTCTGAGCAATATGAGATTGTATATCGTGTTTGTATGATAATAACAAAAAAAACAGAACATAAATAATGTGGGAAATATAACTAGCGTAGCGATGAGACTTAGAAAGGGCTAAGCTTGAGCTTGAGCGCTATCTATAAATGCTCTATTCCTAAGCCGTGAATTCGCGTCCGATGTGTAGCTCTTGCTGATGTGTTTGTTGATGTTTCCGTTTTCGTACAGGTCCGTTTGGACTGGGAAACATATGCCTATTGTTTTGCCTAATCCGTTAGA
Organism: Marronus borbonicus; assembly: GCA_902655005.2. Lineage (NCBI taxonomy): Eukaryota > Metazoa > Arthropoda > Insecta > Coleoptera > Scarabaeidae > Marronus > Marronus borbonicus. The sequence continues at coordinate 3,258,005 of LR737386.1, forward strand.
ATGTTTGGCGGTACCATTGGAAGTTTCCTGGAAACATACATTAATCAGTTTATGTGCATGACAAGATATTATTGACAGTGGATCAAGATCAAGAAAATATTTTTTTTTTCGAATTGGAGATGAGCAAATGGCATTAATTAAAAAATAAAATCATAGTTCCACTCTAACAATAGGCGTGAAATTCATCAAGCATTCATCGATGGAACAGCCTAGAAACTTAGTACAAGACACCACAGGTATCCTTCTATAAATTACCCATAATATAGAACCTCTCATTTTTAAGGCAACTTTCACCAACGGGAATAAAATTACTCCCATTGTAGAAGATTAGGAAGTTGCCTCCCATTTTCGGCGTAATTTTTGCCCGTTTCTTTTAGGGTAAAACTCATTTAAGCAAAAAATCAATAAAAGGAGTTCCAATTTCTCTTAACTCTAAAAAAAACTGGTATCATCTTACCTCAATTTTGATCTTTTTGCCCTCCCTATCTCTTCTATAAGTTTTCTTGTAGAAATCGGAGAAGAGGAAATAGAACATGACCGCGTGAAGCCCGATCCACCAAACGAATGCTCTCGGATAGTCGCAATCAATGAACAGCAATTGGAAAGCGTGAACCATCACTAGCACAAACTGGATCTGTAATGAAATAAATGGGAAGATTGATTGTATTTGCTCAGAGTTACATTTACTTTGAATAACTTACCATTTGCAAAGCGGTTAAATACTTCTTCCACCATAAATATTTCTGGTACTGCGGACCTAAGGCGGCAAAGAAGTAATATGTGTACATAATGATGTGGACGAAAGTATTGAGGAATCCGAAGAAAGTGGAGTGACCGCCCGGAGTGAACTTAACTCCGAACCAAACAGACATCGGCATTACTCCATGGTGTATGACGTGCAACGTTGAGATGTGACTGTTTTTCTTTCGCAATACGAAAAATATCTGCGAAAAAAATACACTCGATTTAGATAAAGAAGAAGAAGAAATTCGGAAATTTAACTTACAGTGTCCATAAATTCGGTAAACTTCGAGAAATAGTACCACCAACATCCTCTAGCCATCTGTTAGAAACGAAACGAAACATATTAAGACCTTTCTTAATCAATGGTAGATAGGTGTATTATGAAAAGTCAAATCTAAACTGAAAATTTAATATCCTTGACGTAAAGATATGAAAGATATAAAATGTTGGGTGCAAGGTGCATACCACGCCACAGTCCTTTAATGCGAAGAGTCACTACAATTTGGTACGATGTAAAAAGTGACCTTAACAAACTCACCCTTAAAGCCGCTGGATTATTCGTATAGTCTACTGGTTGGCAGGTGAAGCTGTAGTGCGATAGCCATCCTGTCACGCAGCTCTACAAAAGGAAAAATTAATTTAAAATCCAGCGGAAAATTGATGCAAAAAACTTACTTCGTGAAACAACCATGTACTAAATAATACTTGGAATAAATTATAAAAGATTATCGTCTTTCTTAGATTGAAAGGTTTCCGATTTTCCATCAGCTTGGGCCCGATCACCTTGACTCCGTAGGCGTACGTTAGGCAGATCAGTAACGTCGGTAGGGGTGAACTCATCAAGAACCAGTCTTTTACCCTCTGATCTAAAATCAAAGAGAAACGATTATTTCTTCTTTTTGGTGTAATAGCTTAAATTAAGTAACAAGCGGTGAAAGCTTTTATTTAATAATTAATTAAAATAAGCATTTTTTTGCAATAAAAAAAAATCAAATATTAATAACGATATTCCATATATGTATCATCAGCAGAGGAATCTATGAGATCCATGATTGCTTGTTCGACAAAAGGTTTGCGTCGTGATCTGTTGTTTTTTAAGTCCTTAGTAATGATTGTAGGCATTGAGGCAAAAAAGGTATTGATTTCACCCATTTCCATCGTTTTGAGGCTTATGATGCCAAGGCTGTTTTTGATTTGTGTGTACCGGACCCATTCAGAAAACAGCGCCTAAGTCTACGCAGTCAGAGTGTGAAGTGGTAAGCCCTTTCACCACTGGACCATGGAACCGCTTAAGCTTAACTTTTAAGCGCTAAACAACCGTTTAAAAAAGAAACCTAACACTGCAGCAAGATATAATTGCTTAAGAGTTTTTTTGAGTTAATTTGTCTTACGTTTTGTTAAGTTTACAGATATTCCACAACCCTTTCTACAATTAACCGTAAAGAATGTAAAAACTAATTAATAATGGAGAATACCTTTACGTATTGAGTACTGAGCTGTCATTAATTCACTTGAATTATTATTACTTTACCCAGAATGCGAGTAATAAATAAAACGAATGACATGCAAATTACACTTTTACCGACTTTATCTGCGCTTGTGTACGTTGAGCAAGAATGTATGATAAATATTACATAATGCAAAAAATAATAAAGCCAGTTCATAGGTATGTATTTAAATAATATTAGAGAGTATAGACATAAATATAATTTGTTCGTAATTAAGAGAAGTTACTTAACAAATGCAAATAGTAAAACAAAAGACATATTGGGAAGTTACTTTCATAGGCGTAGAAGATTGTTTTCTCGTTATACGTTAGAATATCTAGTAAAAGTACATTGAATTGGTAGACTTCAATTTGATAATAATGTCACGATTATACAGTTGATTCGTTTTCGATCTTCATCATGGGGATTTGGCTTGTTACTGAAGAAAGAGGATAGGTTTAAATTCTGCAAAGTTGCTAAGTTTTGTGGTTGTTATGAACTCTAAGAGAAAAAACGAAAAAAGCTCTTCTTTTATCTCTAGCATCTTAATTTGGTCTTGCGGAGAAAAACTGAAAAGACATTATCAAGACCACTTTTAATCCTCTATCTAATGGTGCAATCTAATTTTTTATATAAAGTTTAAACCAAAGAAGCATTCATGCTAATCGCAGCATGGTGGTTAATTGAAAACGACTGGAATCTTTAACAAAAAAAAAACGGAGCACTGTCGGACAGTACAGAATCCCAGACAAAAAAGACCATAACATCATTTGGATGATAAAAGCTTTATGTAAAAAAAAATATTTAGTACTTTTTAGAAAATCATTAAATAAAAATAAATATTAGTGATAGGAACAAGGTTAGTGAAGGTGGATTTGGAACAATGCATTACATTTCTCATTTCTAATCTTCTTAATTTCTAATTTATCTAAATAATTGTAATTACTTGGTTTGAAAAATCTATTACAAGAGTTTGGAAATATTATCCTGATTATATTTAAGGCATTTTAGTCCTAAGTTACATAAACAGCTATTTGGGTGGAAATTAATGAAATAGTTTTGGTTCCTTAAAAAAAGTTCAAAACAATCGAGTCATATCTACATTTGGCTACTTTAAGGTTTTAAGTGGTAATAATTTTATGTTAAAAATATAGATTTATTTAATGTTCATCTATATTTTGGTTGGTAATCCTGAATTATTCAGGCGTTTAATTTGTAAAAAGCTGTTTCGAATTTTGTTTCATTTCTTCTTCATTTTGTCCTTTTACTTGCTAAACTAATGATAGCAAGGACTGTGCAATAAGACTAGCAGATGGTTTATATTTTGGGTTATAAAAGAGACCTTCCCGGTTATCTTTGTCCGTGTTTTTCGCATGTCGTAGTTTTAAGGCGTGTAGGGGGTACAAATAGGCACTTGTAAACAATTTTTTTTTTCTAGGAAGTAGGGATAGTACATTCATCTTTAGTTTTTAGAAGTTTCTCACATCATTCAGTTACCGGTTAATAATGAGGACCATTCGTGTCCTCGAAACGGCCGTTCCGGATTAATTATTATATTATTACATAATTAATTAAACTTGTGCGGTGTGGAGGTTGCCGATACTTATGTGTTGTTTATCTTTTACTGCGGTACATATTCGTGGCATTCTTAGAATTAAACATTTCAAAAATGTTGCTGGGATCTCGGTTCATGCTTGCTGGAGCTTTCTCCATAAATCTTGTGAACTAGTCACTCCTTTTTGGCGAATCCTTCTGTCCAGTTCATCGCATATTAATTCGATAGGCGACAGGTCAGGAGACTGAGGTGGCCAAATCATTCTTTTTAAACAATCTTCTTCTTCCAGAGATACTAGATAGTTTCTACATACACGAGAAGAATGCTTAGGGTCGTTATCCTCTTGAAACGTAAAGTTTCGACCCCGTAATCGTTCCCCACTTGGTACAGCATTCTCTTGTAATATTTTGAGATAGCCCTCTTTACGAACTATTCCCTGTATTCTTACTAAATCACTTACAGCTGTTCCCGCAAAACAGCCCCAAACCATTGCGTTACCTCCACCGTGCTTCACTGTAGGTAAAATACACTGTTCACTAACTCTTTCACCAACCTGTCGCCTAACAAACGTCCTCCGTTTGGAGCCAAATGTTTCCAATTTGGACTCATCTGTCCACAGTACGTTACACCACTGTTCGAATGTCCAGTGTCTGTGTTCTTGTGCCCACTACAATCTTTTTCTTTTATTTTGAACTTTCAAAAGCGGTTTTCTGGCGGCTGCTCGTCCCTTTAAGTCTGCCGCAATTAATCTTCGTTTCACGGTCGAATGCGAAATAGGATTTCTTCGTGAAACATTGACTTGCTGCGTTATTTCCGGAGGCGTTAGGAATCTGTTTCTTTTTGAAACAAGAACCAAGAACTGATCCTCAGCAGCTGTTGTCTTCTTTTTGCGTCCAGAACGTTTCTTATCAGCCAAAGAACCCGTTTCCGCCACCCGTTTTAATGTTGTAAATACACCATTTTTCGATATTTTTAATTTTTTCGCAATAACTGCCATTGAGTATCCTTCATTACGTAAAGTAATAATAGCAGAACGCGTTTCGATGGAAATTTCTTTTCGTTATGCCATTTCAGCACCGCCCGTTTATTACGATAGTTAAATTTAAACTAAACTGCTATCAAGATCGATTTTATTTTAAATACAAGACGATATCTGCTTTGTTTGTTGTACTAAGTGTTCTATGGAATCTCATATTATTCCTTTGTGGAAATATTCGACAATATTTTCAAATTTACGTTTATAACCCCATAAAAGGGATTAAGAGGAATTTCGCCTGAGGCTGCGGTAGAATATAAATGCGTTATAAATTTGATGGGATAGAAGAGAATACTGTACTTGTAAATTACGTTCATTCATATAGAAATACTCTTTCATATAAAACACAATCAATTGTCAATATTTCAATTTTGCTTATTTTTCGGAGTTTTTCTTAGTCGTCCCCAAATATATGAACGGTAGTGTAAATGAGAGGATCTTATCGCAAGTTGTAAAAAAAAGGAAAGCATAATAAAGTAAAAATAACTCTGATTAACAATCGAGAACGGACAGCATAACAGGTTCTGTTGGAATCCTATTCTCACCTTATCGTGAAAAGTTGCTTTATCAAAAAAAAAAAGAAAAACGCTAAATATAGGTGTCTGCGTGTTTAAGCTTACGTGCGCACGTTTTATTTCTTTTTATTTTTGTTACTTTTACTAATTTAACCTACGATTCAGTGAAAGTGAAAACATTTCTCACTCTACTATCAGACTTGAATATTAATCCCATCGGTCATTATTACATAATGCCGAAGACGTTACCTGTTTAATGGATGCTTTAACACAACTAACACTCGATGTCGGTGGAAGTAATATATTTTTAATTAATTCCAAAGTTGTTATGTCTGTTTTTTTAATGTGCTTCCATCTTTTTTTAACTTTCCCATCTAGTTAACTGTTAGGTTGCTCCCTAGGGATATGACATTTCCAACAGAAAAAAGGAATTTATTATTTAACATTACACTGAAGTTGAAATCAGTAAAGCAAAGAAAATTATTAATAAAATTCTTTTCTTTATTCATATTTCGAGTTTCTGTTTGACTGTTTGTAAAAAACGACGTTTCAAATAAAACCACCTGATGCTAATTATATTTATTATGCAACTTATTAAATGATTAGTTTGGATTCTAGATCTTCAAGGTGCGTACTTGAAAAATAGATTAAAAAATTGGGGAACTTAAACTTGACACTAATTCTTGATTCTTGATGAATGCGATTATTAGTTTGCAATCCAATTATTCATAGTTTCTACTAGGCTTCGCCTTTATTTTCCTAAATTTAATATTAATTAAATTTTTAATTAATTAAATTAAAAAATAAAATTAAAATTATTATATTATATAATATTATTATATTAAAATTAAAATTAAATTAAAATAAAAATTAATTAAAAAAGCTGTATTAAGTAGCTGGTAATTTTTCCATTTTAATATTTAAAATGTTAGTATAAGTATTATTGAGTAGGTGTTAATACGGCGAAATAAAAAACAATGATTTGTTTTTCTCTAGTCTAATAGTCTCATATATCGTATTTTAATGTCAAAATATAAATAAAACATTTTAGAACACGCAAGAATTAAAAATATCTTCCTAACAAAAAAATACCGCTTCTGACTACGTACCTGCAAAAACCCAAGAAAATGCATCACAATTCAATATGAAAAGGTTAATGTATACGCCTAATCTACAGTAGATCTTCAGCGAATTTGCCACTCAAATATTATATAAAGTTTACAGTCATGGCCATCGTATATTTTTTCAAGAATTATGGCCGATATTCGTAATAAGTTAGTACCAATATCAATAATTAAAAATTTCTGTTAATGTGGGGTGTTGAGTGTATATAATGTAATATAGGAGGATACTCTGAAAAGTTTCGAGCTTGAGCATGAAGATGGCGTTACATATCAAAAATGTTCTGGTAATATAATTGCGCATTCGTTGAAAGTTAGTTTTGAAGATTTCAGCCATGTTGGACGCTCAGTTGTTACTTAACACTCGTTTGTGTCCATCGAAGTTAGTTTTACTGCAAACATGAAAAAATCCGAAAATCGAAGCGTCATTGAATTCTAGGATTTGAAACGCAAATTAAACACGAGATTAACGCTGTTTACGGGGACTTTGCACTATCACTTACCGAAGGTTAAAAGGATAGGGGCATCTCTATAGAAAGCGTTTCATGTATTAACTGAAAGTTTAGGCGTGAAAAAGCGCATTCGACTGAACATTTCCAAAGCCCTGTTAAAGCAGTTTAAGCCAGATAAGGGACTCCTGAAACCAAGGCACCCTCGCAATCGTAGACTGTGAAGGATAAATCGGCTCCAAAAGACGCGGCCGGGAAAGTAATGGCGATTATTTTTTGGGAAAATCATAATAATTACGCATCATTACTTAACAAGCTGAAGGCAGAAACTGCGGAAAAACGGTCATAATTGAAGAAAAAAGAAATGTTTTAGTGGTCGCAATTTCAGAAACCCATGAATTTGGGTTAAAATTGATAGAGCACCCATGCCTTTCACATCTGGTCCCAGGGACCTTTCTATGCTCAAAATTTCGTTCGGATGAGAAATTTTTATCGAATTAGGAGGGCATCAGATTCGTAAAGGTCTATCTTGCAGAATAAGATGCCAACTGCTATTTGGACGGATTAAAGGGAGATTAAAGAGATGGGAAAAGTGTGTAGACTATTTTTTTGACAGAAGAAATACTTGTTTCTACATTATGCGGTAAGCTTTTCAGAGTACCCTCGTACACCGTGCTCGGAAAATGATGAGTAATGATAACAAAGGTAGGGTGGTATGGCAAGCACGCAATCGGTCGTGAGGTTGACAATAGAATTCCACAAATTAACGAAACAGGTGCTTGAGATGGATTCAAACATTTGTATGGTTGCAAAAACGGGTCTACTTCTTTGTCAGGTCACGAAATATTTTCTTTCAAATTATTTTTTGAATTAGTTTTTGCTTTATATGCAACTATAATTTTGTAACAACAAAATAAAAATCAGCTAACTTACCACTTTTATTGTCCATGAGATCATGGTAGTTGTCAATAACTTCTGAAACTAGATAAGACATCTTCGTTCTGTAAAAGAAGAGAGAACACGGATTAAAAAAGAAGACCTTAAAACTTTTATAACTTCAAGCACATCGTCCTCATACGGTTCGCGAGAGAAAAGTAAAAGTTTCGCAAGATTCTCTCTCGCAATACCACCGGACAGGACTGGTAACCTTGACATAGAATTTTATTAGCCTAGGTTGCTGCTTTTGCTTCGATAATACGAAAGCTGCTGCTTAATATCAAGTTCATTAACACAGGCAACAAATCACAGGAGACGTAACTTTTTTGGCCTTTTGTTTACCTTAGATCAGCCGCGCGTTTGAAGTTTTTAGCGGAATTCTTCCATAGATCGACTTGTAGGTTAAAGTTCTTTTCTGTATTTTCTCTGCTGTAACTTATAGATAATTTTCTGTATTTGGCATAATCATCGTCAAGGTACGCAGTTAGAAATGTGTACGAGAGGTAGTTTTAAATAGACTGATTACAACAAAGAGAAAGTCTGTATGTCACTAATAAAGGAAGAATGCATTTGTTAGAATTCGTGAAAATTTTGTTTATTAACAATTGCTTCGTGTTGAATCTGGTAATTATTAATGTAAGCAGCAAGTACGGGTTTAAAGATGAAACATTATAATTAAGTAAATTTGTCTACTTTTAGTCCATGTAGTGATACATCGGATTGTCATTTCTTGGTTCAGAAAATCCGTGTAAAAACTAATAAGACACAGAATCTTTATTGTTTTCTTATGGAAAAATAGTAGTAACGTATTCTGTTAATAATTGCAACAAACTCCTGTGCTTCAGAGTTTACTTAATATCATTAAAAGATGGTTTTTAATTAAACATTGGAGTAACAAGGAATGCGTACTTTGAAACTACCGGGTGTTGTTTCAAATATAGATTAACACTAATAGAGTTCGCTATCCTGACGCACCTAGTAAAGATACATTTAAAAATGTCGAACTCGGAGAGTATTGATGATTCGAACGTGTCACCTTTATAAGATACACTCGGTACAAGGTTTGACTCCTCGACGTCCACATAGAAGGGGATCTATATTTTTTGGATAAAATTTTATGGAGTGACGAATCAAGATTTCACAATAATGGTTAGCCGTTAGCGGTCACAATTGCCACTGTTGGTCTTCCGAAAATCCGAGAGAGAAAACGAATTTTCCAAAATTTTGGTGAGAGATAATTGGACTTTTTGCAAAATATGCTCCCCGTCCTGCTTGAAATTTCGTTAAATGAAAGGCAAACAATGTGATGACAGTAGGATGGCGCTAAATAGGGCCTTCCCGGAACGTTAGATTGGAAGAAAGGGTCCTATTTATTGTCCTGCGCGATTCCCAGATTTGTGGATAGATTTCATTTAATATCCCTCAAATAAAACTTCTATAATACGAGATATTTCGTGTTTAAATTATCATGGGACATTCTGTATTATTGTTTCTTAATAAATCTGGACTTACGTGTTATTCACGCGCATACGCAAGCGATGCTTATAAAACTTGCTCATAAAGGCAAATACATAAGAAAAATCAATTACGCTTGAATATTGATGTACACCCATTGAAATCTCGTCGACCCCCGATTTTTTTCTTGGTAGCGAGTTGAAATCGATCCTCGCAGATCAATACATTCCACTTTGGTTAAGTTAATTGTAAAGAACAAAAACGTTGTTTATTTAAAGCAGATTGTGGTTCACAAATCGTAAGTGACGTAGTAAAAGAAATTAGAAAAGCTCTTCATTGCGTTTTGAATATCTTTTAAATTTCCGTAAATTAAAAATAAATTACAATCAACTGATTACACTTCGACTAATAAAATTCTCGTTTACTTTAAATAAGTAATAAAGTGAACAGCATTTTTTCATAAATCCGGAAAAATATACAAAACCAGTTTCTTTAAATATAACAGCTGTATTGACCGCGATATCAGTTTTATTATATGACTTCATTTGTTTACAGGTTTTCAGCTTGATTAAAAAATAATTAAAAATAAGAAATTTTATTGGAATACTTTAAAGATCTAGGGGCACCTCTTGTAGAATAGTGCATTATTTTAGAAAGATCGGAGTAACGAAATCCACAGATGCATTAACGGAAAGAAATAATAAAACATGCGTCATCTAGTGTTAAATGTTACCAAAAAGCAATTGCTAGATGTATTATTGATGAAAACTGGTAACACGAGATATTGAGAAGATTAATATTTGCCATCTTAATATGTATCTAGTTTATTTAATTTACATTTATTAAGCTTGAAAAAACTTTAAACCTTCCATAAATAAATTAAATTTGGTGAAAAAGAAAAGTTTTGCAAGAGCTTGTGCAACTGTAACGTTAAGAATCTTCAATTCCCGTCTTATTTATTTATTCTGTTTACCTTTACCATTCTGAGACTTTAACGTATAACAATAAATTCGAGTTACGTCAGGAAAACAAACGAATTTAAATCAAGCAATCGCGAAATCCACCGTGTCAGATTTGTTTGTTTTCTTATTACTCTATCGGCTTACTATTTTTTACATGGCCTACTTTATCAGTATTTGTACATATTGGTACATCGCTTACATTTGTATATATGGCACAAGTAAGTGACTGTACCTATTATAGCATCACATTTGTTTAGACAATGAACTAATAACAATTTGAGGGTCATTCATCGAATGAAAATAATAGCAGGCATTGATAAACAATGAATAAAACAATAAATAAAAATAAATGAACGTTTGTAAAACGTTACTCGGACGAAAAATAGCGTAATTAAGGTTGCTAAAAATAATTACAACTTCCTCCTCTTTTCTAATGCCGCTTGTTTGTATTATTCATGTTGGTAATCCTTCTGTGCTAGTCACTATCCTTTGTTGTTTGTAATGTAATGGGTCAATTCAAAAAAAAAGGTTAAATATCTGTTGCAGAGGTAACTCTACTGGTTGTTAAACGAAAAAAAGTTAATTCAAAAAATCGTGTGTTTAGTATAACGGTAACAATCATTATAATAATTATAACCTTACATTCTACACAATTTGGAAACTGCCGCTAAGATTTGTGCAGAAGCACTTAGGCAAAACTGTATTTTTTAATTGGATGTGGTGGGTATTGGTTGTATTACTTAATTGTGATTAGCTTCGTTTATCTTATCTTACAATCAAATCGTTGCTCTCATCGTTTTTATTTCATTCTTCCTCTCCATGTTTCCACACGCAGTTCATTCCTCTTTACCTACTATTTCAATCCTCCATTATTTTCTCATTTTCTTGCTTCATCTAATTCTCTCTGTAAGATTAGATAGAATTCTACTATCCCTCCTTCTGCTGCTTCTTCTACGGGTCCATAAGTCTACAGTTTCTGTTTCCTTTATTTTTGCAGATGTTATGCCATTATTCTTGAGTTAACTGTTTGTTTGGCAACTATTATTGCTACGCAAAAAATTCAAAATAAAGGAAGATCTAGCACCACTTGACAATAAAACATCTATAATGCATATATACAGATAGAATAATAACCAGAAAAGCGATTTCATAACCAACAGGAACAATAAAGTTCCTTGCAGGAAATTTGCTGTTATGCGTATCCATCTTAAAGATTATATCATCAAGGCATTACGCAATCGATACTTTATTACACTTCACTGATTATCGCGTATTATTTTAATTATTGTCTATTACTCGCAAGCAGATGTTTATGAAATAATAATACTAAGCTGTAGATGTTTATTATATCATCTTATGGGATATAAAGGAGGTAATAGAAATAGAATCTCCGGAGAAAGTATGTCAGGATCAGTTATGAAGTGTTGGATTAGAGAAACAATAGTCATAAAACGGATGGCTGATAATTGTGGAGGTCATTGAGGATGTCTAATAATATAACATTTGTACCTAAAGAACAAAAAACAATTGCTCTTACTCAAAAATTCCAGATGGAAAAACCATCACAAGAAACTGGTTATGGAAAGCAAAGTTAAGTAAGTTCGTTTTATTAGGAAAGCTCGAAGATATCATTAGATATTGACGTCAAATTGGCTATTTGTTTAGGAATATTTCCACTAATCAAGTTGTAACTTTGATTGTATATATTAATATTGGAATATCCTGAAATAAATTTATAAAAAATACATTGTTTATAAACAGTTTTTATCTTTTTTATAATTACCATACTAAATTATGCATATTAGATGATCTTGCTGTCAATCTTTATCCGGGCCACCTGTCCATTAAAATTCTTGAAACGGTATTTGTTATTTTCCATCAGAAAATGTAATTTATACAATAAATCAATTTTTGAATTTCAAATTTATCGACGGAAGGCTATGAAGGCTAAATAGTACCGTCTTATTAAATATTTATTGTTTCCTACGAGAACAATAGTAAGAAAGCAAAATTTTATATTCATTGCAAAAAAAAGTATGTATCATGTATTATACACTGGGTTTCTGATTGTTGTTTTAGTTCTTGTTTCATTTTTCTAACTCGTTATTTTATTTTTTGTAAAATTTTGCCTTTTATCGTGATTTAACACATTATTGTGGTTAATAATGCAACTAGAAGGAATAATTCTTAAGGCATTGATTAGAAAATTAGTTAATTTTATCCATTTTCAGGAATTGCCATGGTTGGGGTTCAATAATACAAGAGGTGTTTCCTAATTTCTAAATTAGTTTCTAAAATCTTAATTTGGGGGAATGCTCAGCATTTGGCGAAGTCGTCTTACTCACTGTGAGAGTAATAGTTAGGTTTTGACGCTTTATACAAACTTCATCTTAAAAAAAAAACAGGTTTAAAACAACATTGGTTGAGCCAACTTCTTAATTCCTTTGAAACATTCTTGGCATACTTTATTCCAACCCTTAAATTGCAGAAAATCTTGAAATAATTGAGATAATTTCCTTTTGTCTGCAATTTATGTTGAACTCAAAAAACAAGGTCGAAATGTTACAGCGAAGTTTATATCAGAAAAGATTATTGGACGCAAGTTGCAGTAAAGTGTCGCAGAAAATCTACAACGCCAGATTATTTTCGACATTTCCTATAAAAAAAGCTTCTTGCAGTATCGTGAGAAGAAGATGTTGCGACAAAGTTCCTACTAATTTTGAATGTCTAATCCATAAGGGACAGGTGGAAGACTTACGATGTGATAGGTTTACACGATTAAGAAATTGCGCATTTGTACTCGCAAAATCACTGCTCTATCAAGAGAAATGTTGACATTCCTAAAAAACAGAGTAAAATACCAATAACATGATCAATAAACTGCGTCCAGCCGCGTTAAATGCAAAGTCTAAAAGAAAAAATTGCAAATCACACCAATGTTGAGCTGTCATGGGAGATCCTGTTAAACCAGACAGTGAGGAACAAAAAAATCCAGCGAAAGCAGATCCTCTAGGGTTTAAGCTGTTTGGAGTAGAACAGCAGAAAAATCAACTTCAGTGAAGAGGATTCGGAATTTATGGTGCAACTGGTGGTTGAATTGGAAAGCTGTAGGACTTAGGAAAGCTTTGAGGAAGCTTTTTAAGTCCTATAATTTAATAATTCTTTCCGTAATTAAATGTAAAAAAAGTTTTAGAATGTTTACAGCAAAACTTACCCTCTATCTTTAAAAAAAAAACACGATTAAAACAACACTGGTTGAGCCAACATCTTAATTTCTTTGAAACATTCTTGGCATACTTTATTCCAACCCATAAATTGCAAAAAATCTTGAAACAATTGAGATAATTTCCTTTTGTCTGTAATTTTTGTTGAACTCAAAAAACAAGGTCAAAATGTTACAGCGAAGTTTATATCAGAAAAGATTATTGGACACAAGTTGCAATAAAGTGTTACAGAAAATCCACAAAGCCAGATTATTTTCGACATTTCCTATAAAAAACCTTCTTGCAGCATCGTGAGCAAAAGAAGTAGATATTGCGGTAAAATTCTTACTAACTTTGAATGTCTAATCCTTGAGGGACAGGTGAAAGACTTACGATTTGATCGGTTTACGCGATTAAGAAATTGCGCATTCGTACTCGCAAAATAACTGCTCTATCAAGAGAAATATTCCTAAAAAACAGAGTAAAATATAAATAACATGAACAATAAACTGCGTCCAGCCGAGTTAAATGCAAAGTCTAAAAGAAAAAATTGTAAATCACACCAATGTTGAGCTGTCATAGGAGATCCTGTTATACCAGACAGTGAGGAACAAAAAAATCCAGCGGAAGCAGATCCTCAAGGGTTTAAGCTGTTTGGAGTAGAACAACAGAAAAATCAACGAGTGGAGAGGATTCGAAGTTTATGGTGCAACTGGTGGTTGAATTGGAAAGCTGTAGGACTTAGGAAAGCTTTGAGGAAGCTTTTTAAGTCCTATCATTTAATAATTCTTTCCGTAACTGAATGTAAGAAAAGTTGTTGAAAATGTTTACAGTAAAACTTACCCTCTATCTTGAATCAAATCACGCACAGTTATTCATCAGTAGATATGTTACAGTTGCTATGCTACACCGTAATGCAGAACAGCGAAGAGAAAAACTTTCTAAACGCGGATCATTCACAAAGTATTCTCAGTATCTGTTTGTATTGACGCATATTGAACCTACTGAACATCGTCCGATTACCTCAAACGATTATATAATCCGTAGAACGTCCTAGTCAGACAGTGACTTCAATGTTGATGCACGACAGTACCCAAGTAGTATACGTTCTTGTATTGTCTCTCACTTGGCATTACACACTTTTTACTCCACAACTAATACCATGCAGTGAGCTTAGCGTTAATATTACGATAGCATACGTATAGGCGATGCCGACCATTTCCATTGTTCGATGCGATCCAAACGAATTTCTAGCAATAAAAAGGTTACAGATATGGTCGCCTGAAAATGTCCATTGAATTAATTAGATTACTCGTTCGTTACATAGTTGTTCGCGTACGAACCTTGGAATAACATTTCGCAAATCGAGAAATAAACAAAACGCACGACTTACGTATGTAAGAATGATGAAGGTGCGCATTTTTATTGGATATTTAAAGTTTAGCCATCAGGAGCACGTTCAGGAAAAGAAAAATACACGGTAAATGTTTACTATATCTATGTACAGGGTGTCTCGCTAGGAACATCATCGATTGATAAATGAAAGAGTACATACTGGAAAATTCTGTAAACTTAGTAGTATACTGTAATGAGACTATTTTCTCATTCCTCACTTTCTACGCTAATTTTTTGTGGCGAACTGTATTTACAACGATGACCGATGTTTATTTCCTGATCGCTGTTTAATTTTTATTGCCCGCTCACTTGATAGATATATAAATATTTCATACGTGTATTGGCTAACGATGTGAATAGCTGATATGTTGCTGTTTGGGAATCGCGCGAACTGCGTGTGGTCCACGAGATGATGGTGAATAATTAGCACATATTATCACTATTACAATACGGTGATTTATTTACGAGCACTTTACGACTTGACCTTGCCGAATTTTCAACTGCTTTCCACAAACAAGAAACTGCTGTAATAACTTTTTATATTTTACGCAGGATTCTCTATAGTGATAGAAGCATTATAACACGTGTTCTTCTATTTTATAGCTTTGATGGAATTCTAGAATTATTTAATGTACAGAGTGTATTGGAAATAGGAGATATTGCACCTTAAAACTTAAACAGTTGGTCTGTTTTTTTTTACCATTTATTAATGTCAGAGTATAGTAGTGTGTAAATTTAAAAAAATTAAAAAAAAAGCGTAAAATTACAGTGGAAGCTGTTATAAATCATTTCTGTAGAAAACCTCTATTACGAGAACGAATTTGTTTATAGCGATGAGAACAGATAGACTGAAGAAGCAAACAATTTTGAACAACAAAAAATCTCAATAACGAAGAGAAACCTTTTGGTGGTTCATCTCTCCTATCAATACTAGACCCACTCTTCTCTAATGAGGAGAATAGTTAGTCGGAAGAAGCAAAAAACTTCTTTGATACCGCGATTATTCTAAAATGAAGGTATTAGACGCGTCGAGGATTATCAACAAATGACGAAAAAAATGTGAATGGATTTAATATTTATAGTATTAAAGACAATTGCATAAAGATTGTAGAATTTCTGGAACATATAAGAACCATCATTATAAACGAAAGGAAGTAACTTTCTGCTGGTTCATTTCTCCTACTAACTCTCCCCTACCGAGGAAAATAGTTGGGTCGAAGCAGCAAAATTTTCCCATACCTTTCAAATATTTTTTAGATAAAAATGTTCCAACAATGTCCCTCCTTTACGCAAATACTTTACACAGTCAAACGTGATCGTATTGTGATCGCCTGTACTATATTCAAACGTTTGAAAATTACGTACACTGCCGTTCAGTGAAGTTCGGTCATACAATAAAAATCTATTATATCACACTGTATACAATTATTAATACATAAAATTAGAAAAATATTAAGCATACGCTCTTTTCTAAGGGATTAAAGCCATAAATTATTATGTAAAGTAGAAATATCGCGACAACCACAATAAAGTCCCTTTTATTATCATTCCAAGAATTTCTCGGAAGTACCGATCTTTTGAAACGGGTCGTTTGGGGATTATTAACGAACAGTACATTTAGGAAATATACCGCAGTATCATTCTTCTTTATTTATCGCAAGCGTAAAGATATAAATTTGCTTCATTTTACTGTTAAACGAGTGTTGGTGCGCATCTGTCGTTTTTGCGCGAAAGTTTTAAGAAAGTTTACTTCAAAATGGCACGTGGCAAGCCTACCAGTGTAGAAAAACGTTCACGCATTATTACGCTGTTTGAAGAAGGATATTCGGGGCGACAAATTGCTGAAAAAATAAATATGAGAAGTTCAACAGTAAATGACATCATAAAACGATATCGGACAACTGGAACTATAGAAAATCGTGTTCGTTCCGGAGCATCTAGGAAAACAACAAACGCTGAAGATTTCAGAATTGTATTATTAAGCAAACGCAATAGAAAATTAACAGCGCCGCAAATAGCAGCCGAAGTCAATCGCGGCCGTGAAGAACAAGTTTCGGCGAGAACGGTAAAACGTCGACTTCAACAAGCGGACCTTCATGGACGCATTGCCATTCGAAAACCCTTATTCCGTCGGAGCAACAGAGCAAAACGGCTACAGTGGGCCCGTTCTCATCTAGATTGGTCGTTAGATGATTGGAAACACGTGCTTTGGAGGGACGAGTCAAAGTTTGAGGTTTTTGGGCAAAATCGACGAGTTTACGTCCGAAGATCTAAAACCGAAAAGTGACCCCGAACTGCATTGTGCATACAGTGAAGCAAGGGCGTAGTTCTGTGTTAGTGTGGGGATGTTTCTCCTTTGCTGGGACGGGAGATTTATGCAGAGTGCAGGGTGTAATGAGGAAGGAAAATTATTTTGCAATACTCCAGAATCATGCAGTGCCATCAGGATTGCGTATAATAGGCCGTAACTTTACATTCATGCATGACAACGACCCAAAACACACTGCGTTAGTGTGTAAGAACTATCTAAAGGAGCAAGAAGAACAGCACACCCTGAAAGTAATGACATGGCCCCCACAAAGCCCAGATTTGAACCCGATAGAGTTGTTGTGGGATGAACTGGACAGGAGGATCCGAAAAATATGCCCAACTCCACAAGAACATTTACGGAATATTCTGCAACATGAACGGATTAATATTCCACAATCCGATTTAACAAAACTTATCGAAAGAATGCCTAGAATAGTTCGAACGGTGA
>LR737386.1:3276020-3298539 GCA_902655005.2 Marronus borbonicus
TTTGTTTTTAGTTTCGTTTGTTTCTGTAACCTTTTCATGTTTTTTACCAACCGACCGAACTTCTCTGAACGGCAGCGTATGTCGATCTAATTAACCCGCCGAAAGTGATCCAAATAGGATCATTGTATTTCGTATAAGATCGAACAAAAATTTCACAAATTTCAAAAATCCTGTGTGATGAATAGTATAAACTATTATTATGCACTGAAATGTTTCTAATAGAATTAGATAATAACCGCAATACGTGAATAAATTCCACAAGGAGGATACGCAAACACCTGTTAATCTTCTATCTAGCAGTTAGGTTTCAAGGCATACAAGATACCCTTACTCTTATTATTGATTTTCATATAAGAAATGAAAACATCCGGCTCGATTTTTTTTTTCCTTTCATTAGAGCGTAAAATTGCTTTTACTTAGTTTTTTTTTTCCATAAAAGCGGTTAGTTGCATTAACTAAAAGTAACCCTATTATTAATTCAAGATTACATTTGCTTTATTATTATTTATAAAATGATCGACTGGAAGAATGTTCTTTAATCTAAATGCAATCCAAGATCGTGCGTAATGGAGGGAAAGGAAACTACCTTCTAATAGTTCGTCTCTCCTACCAATACTGTGAAAGAAGATAGTTGGATCGAAACAGCAAACAAGTCCATTTTTTAAACGCCACTTATTGTTTAGTTAAAACTTTCTGATAGCCCCTGACTACTTTTAAAAAGAATAGTCCTTCTTTTACCTACCTTCCGTATATCTACGTAGTTAACTTTAGTGTTTATTAGTGACCCGTGTATTCCGAATAACCTTGTACAAAAACAAAATGCAAATTTTAAAAAGCTTGTGTGGTCTAAATATGGTAATTCTAGAAATTATTCATTTCGCAAAGTTAAAATAAACATAATAGGTTGATAGTGTAAACTATTATATTACACTGAAATTCTTGCATGAAAATTAGACAACAACTGAGAGACGTGAATATATTCCAGAAAAAGGATACGCAAACGTTTGAAGGTGTACAAGGTAACCTTATTCTTATTGATTTTTAAATAATAAAAGAAAATATCTGATTTCATTTTTTTTCTCACTCACTAATATTACGGCGTAACATTGTTTGTAGCTTAGCTTCTCTTTTAAAAGACCCTAATTCCGTTAATTCCGTTAACATAAACCGATTTCGAATAGAAAATATAACGACTTATTAATTTATTTAAAATTTATCCTATTTAGAACGGTTCTATACGCGTATATTGGTTAGATTCGTTATTGCTCAATGTATTGCGAAATTTTACGCGTAATACATACTGTCCATACTGTCACTAGCTCGATTCTTGTATCTATTTACTGAGTACAAGTTCTTGCAATCGGCTTTGCAATAAATCTGTTAAATTCTAACGAAAGGAATTTTCTTTGTTGGAGAGTTTGTGTCTCCACTTTAATTTATACGGAATAGTCTGCATCATATGGGTACTTTGCTTTATTACTTCAGTTTTGAAGTAACTGTGTTTGTAGCTTGTTAAAAAAGAGATATTTTAATTTATTTTTATTAAGAAGGTTTATTTTGCCGTGTTTTCGTATTTCGTATTCATCAGTAAATTGATATTTTTATAATTAAAGGAAATCCAACAATTTCTTTTTCTTAATTGTAAGAATTAACATTTCTTAACTTTCAAGATTTCGTTGGAAAAAGATTCCTTGAAACAAAGTTTCTTCCGATCACAAAAAATGAGAGGTACTCAAGTCAGTATGACTCCACTGTTAATACGGTAAACAATACGTAAGTATCGGCAACTTCCGCGCCGCACAAGTTTAATTAATTATATCATAATTAATCCGGGACGAATGGTCCTCATCATCAACCGGTAAATGAGAACCATTCGTGTCCTCGACACGGCCGTCCCGGATTAATTATTCTATAATTAATTAAACTTGTGTGGTGCGGAGGTTGCCGATACTTATATGTTGTTTACCATACTACGCCACAGTCCATTATAAAAGTTCCAAGCTAATAGCAATTTATTTGAATTTTTTTTAATTTGGAAATATCTTTTCAGACAAAAGATCCTCTTTGAAGGATAATGCGGTGCAATATTTAGTACGATGTTAATTTGTTAGTACGTTTATTTTTTCAATCGCTTACTAATTTATCTAATAAGCTTCCCACCCCTTTTCATTATAGAAGAACTAATCTTCACCAAGATAACGTCAAAGCTCATACGTTTTAAGTTAGTTCAAGAGATTCAATATAAAAATTAAAATATTGCTTTCCTTCAATCAACATACTTGGTATATACCATTGAAATATTGAGTTTTCACTGCAACCAGATATTATTCAAATAATTTATGTTTGTCATATTGCAGGTAATGCGGCATTAAAACGAAGCGCATATTACGTTTTGAAATCGCAAAATTCCTACTTAATTAAAACATCGGTGTCATCATCTCATTCGCAGCAGTTGAAAACCTTTTAGATGTTTAACTATTTATGTTTGACTTTGCTATTAGTCGATTGCACACACTGAAGCAGGAATTATATAAGAGAAGCAAGTGCACAAATGCGTAGGTGTCATGCATTAAATTTTATTTGCGCAGTGTCACATTGTTTACCACTATTCGCAGAGCCTTGTGGTTATCAAATCTCTTCTTTTTACATTGTCACGCGACATTGCTAAAACGCCCCATTTCATATTGATTACGTATCTAGCATAACACGTTTTTTAAGATCCCCAAGCTGCAATCCCTTCATTCTGCTTAGCGCGAAGGCACTCAATATAGCGTCCCAGCAGGACCTCCACAGCTGCTGTGGGACATGTACGCATCGCACCAAGCAAGGTGTAGTGCTATAGGCACCTCGAATACATAATATTTGCACAAACCTTACCAAGCTGATCACAAGATGAGCGATTTGCAACTATTTTAACAGAATTCACAGGAGCTTAGGCATCGTTTTAGTACTGTGGGGAAGTCTTCGTTGACTAGTTGGAAAATGTTGAAACAATTACAGGTGCATATTATGCATTGTTACTGGATCGCTTGATAAGAAGAACATTCATTACTGCCCCGGAAGATAATCCTTTCTTATCACAGCAACGCATAAGCTCATTCCTCGGGAGTTATGATCGCAGAATTGATGGAATTAAGGCTCCTACTTATTCCATATTTTCCCTACCCTCCAGATTTGGCCCCTCGGACTACTACCTGTTCCTCAATTAGGAAAAAGTGGATGGTGGAAAAGAGATTTTATCCAAACCAGGATGTAATGACGAAAACGAATGCCTATTTTGCGGAATTTGACTTATCCTCTAATCAGCAAATTAGAGTAGCGTTGCATGAAGCATAGAAGGCTAAGAGAAGAATACGACGTCGTTTATCCCGAAAAAATAAAGTTTTAAGAAGTTAGTACTTTTATTATTTTATTATTAGTAACAAATATATAAAACAGGAAATCGTGTAAACAAAGATGAAAATGAATTTGAGGGTATATTTATGTTAGTTACAGTACGGAAATGTTTCATACATCATGCATTTCGAGGAAGCACAATATTTCAAGTAAATGTAATTAGATATACAATGTGTAATAAAACATGTTCACCCTGAGACATGAACATATACCCATAAGTTACAGACAAATTACACTGTGAAGTGCATGTTTTTCTGCATTAATTTCAGCATTCCTTTTGCGATGTAAGGAGCAACATCAGGAGGTAATGGTAAGGTTGCATAAAACATTTTTTTGGTACAGTATATACAGGACGAAATGTATGTATAAAAATGAGCGATATGAATTGTTCACACGCGTAATTAAATGTCATTAAAATTTTGTACCTGTGTGGTAGGTTTAGGTCGTCACTAACGATGCTGTTTCTATTTAATACTATAATTAGAATTAATTAATGCAGATGACCTCCTACAACAATAATGACTATCGATACACACACGTTGACTTGCTTAACAAAGGATATACGCACCATCCTAGCCCGTACACATGTGATACACTAGGAATCTTGAGAAATTATCACTTCATATCACATCGGAACGATTTACTCGAATCAAGCGATCGATTTCTATGCAGGCGACGGTCCCGATGTGTCATTGACAATAATGTAATAAATTAGCGGCTGTAGATATCGTAGAGATACGTTTGAAAATCCGCTAACAAACCTGTGAGGTATTCAATATACATTTGATAAATAGTATTGAAACGTACGAGTAGTATAAATATGTTAGCCGATCGTATTTTGCGATCAAATAAATGCTGGAAAATATACAGAGTGTCTCAACGGGAGCTGCCTATATCGATCGATGTAGGAACGAGTATAGATTGAAAAACTCTGAAAAGTTGGCCGTACACTCAAAGTAAAATATTTTTAAAAATTTAATACTTCCGGTTATACCGGAATTAGTTGTCGACTATTTTAAACGGAACATCCTATATATTATTACATTTTTTAATTCTGAATTCAATTTTAATTTTGCCGGTACGTTGAAACTATGCGAACGAAGTTTATTTAAATTTGTTTATTATCAATAGAGAATGCAATAAAGGGACATTGAGGGCATGCGGCACCTTTACTGCTCGGTATCCACAAAACTAGAAATTGTTGCCAAACGCAGTTAAATATAAATAATACATAACCAAAAAATATAATGCTAAGATAGCTTAGCTTCCGCATGGTATTAATGGAATAATTCACGACAAACGCAACAAAAGGAGAGAAAAAAAATTACGCTAACACACGGACATGTTTCTGCCTACCCGGCGTCATCAGCGTGGTTTCGAGAGTAATTTTTTATCTCTACCTTCTTTCGCTGTTGCCTCAAACTCGACATTTCTTGGCGCCCTCTAGTGCCAAAGAAACGCATGCCTTCCGTTCAGGAAGCAGCGACATAAACCTGGTATTGTTCCCCAAACCATCCCTCGAGCAGTTCTCATTTTATTGCGTTTACCGTGAATTATTCCATCAATACCATGAGGAAGCTAACCTATCTTAGCATTATATTTTTTGGTTATTGTTTCTAGGCATTTTCTGATGTGTTCTGAATAATACATAATTTGGAAAACTTCAGATCGATCGAGACAAAGATTCAAAAACATAGTCTTCCATAAGACAAACTTGTTGTTTAAGATTAGAATACAATAGATCATTTCATTCTGCACCGGGTATCCTTAATTCCGCATTCGCAATATTAATTTTTGTCTAACATTCTGCGCATTGATAATGAGTTTTCTGCGAAACATTCTGAACGACAAATCTATAAATATCCGGGCCAGTTATTACATTAAAACACCGTTGGAAGGTTTATGTCTTTTATTCTATTGTAAAAAACGTGTTACTATTTGACTGCAAATATTGAACTAGAACTTAGAATGCGTTTAAAGAATGTTAACCAAGGTTAGTGGGTTTACCTTTGTATGGAGGAAAAACAAGCTAGACCAGTGTAATGAAATCCAACAAGGTGAATCTTTTCCAAGGCTGCAGTTCAGAAATATGTTGTTAAAATATAGTTAAATTCCGAACGAAATTTTTGCTAGGATCGATTTAGTACAATCCCATATGTAAGTTATTACTTTTTATGAGGAAACTACAGAATATACATGTGTGGTAATTGCAGCATTATCCATGGTGTACTCAAAGTTGGAGTGTTTATATCAAGAGGTAAAAGTAAATTATTTTACCGAAAAATTGCTTTGTCATAAATTTAAGAGGCTTTAGATGCGATATCGTTTGCGTTAACGTGCAGAGGCTGCCGATATCTTCGCAGCATCTTGATTACACGCGGAAAGATTTTCGTTAAGAGATCGTCCGATGCCAAGAATGTCCATTGATTTTGTTCTAACAGTTCATGAGGGACAACGAAGAATATCATATACGAAGACCCGATTCACGAAAAATAGCAGATGACGAGGACAAAATGTTAGAACTTCTCGAAAACGAATCAACAATTTATAGCAGTTCAAATTGGAGTGGCTCACAGTAAGGTATGGATGATTATAGAACAAGAACAATTTTATCCGTACTATCTCTTCACTCTTGTAGACCAAAATTCTTTAATTAGTGTTTAAAGCATAGCAATGGTATTTAAATGCGTCCGTTCGCGATGTTTGAAAATGTTAATTGAGATAAGTACTAATTGAACGGAGAAGTTTGTAAATTCCAAACTTCTCCATTTGAGGCACGCGTTATTTTGGAATCGCATAAATGTGTTCCAGCAACAAGGTTATGTTTGGCAATTCAGATTAGACGGATTAGGTTCGATTAATATTGAAATTCGTGATAACATAAACATTATGCGGTCCATTTTCGACCAAATTTCTATCAAAGTCTAGAGAAACGGCACGATGCTGCCGTTCTGGCTATAATTGTGAATAGATGAGCGGGACCAATAAGACGGCATTTTTCACTACCACATTTTTTTTGAAAAAATCTAATACCACATGTTACTTAAGTTGGTCTATGGTTTGAGTTGGTGCCAATCTCGCTTTTTTTCCTCAAAAATGAAGAAATAATCCAAAATGGTAGCTTTTAAAAATAAGTTCGTTGCAATACTACTCAGTATGATACGAATATATGTCGGGAACGAAGAAGTACAATTTTTTAAGTAGAAACCGTATCTGGCTACAAAATTCATTATTTAGAAAAATGAAACAAATGAAATAAAACAACGAAAGCTAGCAAACACATGTCTACATCAAAAACATACATTATTTGCAAAAGAATTGAAAACTCCTGAGCTCCATTTTACGGACCGTGAAATATTCAACAGAAATAGTGAACATTTGTGCATACAATATTATTGCGTATAGAACGACGGTAAATGCGAATAAAGTTTAAATTTAATGTTTCGCGAGGCGTGATCCGCTTTTCCATTCTTAGTCTTTCAATCCTGTATTTTTGCTATAAAAAAATAAAGTTACAACAAAAATTATAACACTATAAATGACCTGACAAATATTGTAATAAATGTTGATAAACGTAAGGTGTATAAGGTAAAAGTAAAATATGTAACTTTTGTATGTGTATAATTTGTCTTTAAGTTGCGATGCAGCATTATTTAAATATTTATGAAAACAATTTTTGCAGATTGTATCAGAACAACGTTAATGGAGACGTATTTATATGCAGGTATGCCTAGACGTATACGCATGGTAGATAAGGTAAGTTATATTGCCCGAAGAAGCACTTACATTGACAATAAAATCCTCCCACTTAGTACCAAGTTGAACGTTCTCAGATGAGTTTGTAAATATATTGAGGTTTTCCCCAGCTTTTAACTGTCTACAAAAATGTATGAACGAGTGTCATGCGACGACCATGTTGAAATCATTTTTTATGCGTTAAAAATTATGTTTAATTTGACGAAGGTCTAAGGATTAACAAATAAAGTTTACAAAAAAAATTTTCGCACTATAAATGATCTGACAAATTATCATAAGAAACATTATTAGGAATATTGATAGATAGGTGTGTAACTTTGTAAAGTGATTGATGTAAAAAAAAATGTGTCGTGCAAACAAAATAATGCAAAATTCTGTTGCACTGTTGATGACAATTTCTTTCAAATTGGTTTCCTCATCTTTGTACCACACGTAGTCCCACAGACAAACAGTATTTTGTTAAAAAGGAAGACAAACGAAATTCACTAATGGAAAATTTGATTATAAGGCATTTGGACAACCATACTGCTATTTGCATACAGTCATTAAATTAAAACCGTTTTCATGGTAACCACTCCACACCTAACATTACCATACCTGAAAATTTGAACATCGTCGCCATGGAAGCTAAAGGTATTTTCAAAGTTATCGAGGGTATTATTTGAATAAATTCAAATAGTAAACTATGGATGGGAATTCAAAAATAATCGAAATTGTTTACATAAGATTCAACAACAACACCTGCTCTCAAAATTTCTGGATAAAAATAGGAAAAATAGGAAAAAACTGCACAAAGTGAACCCATTTTGACCTTTTAACATCGAAATTATTATTTGTGGAATAAGAATCGAAGAAAGAAATATTTAATTGTAAATTGGGGGCAGCTTCAAGCTCAGAATTTCAAGGTCGGGCATCGAAGTTGAACATTTATTAAAAAACGTCAGTGTGCGAGTACCAAAATTTACTATTTATTTACTATAAAAAATTCAATTTAAAATTAAATTATAAATTTCACTTAGTTAATTTTTTTTTTTCAAAAATATTGTAATAGCTGTCGATTAAAGATATTCTAAAAAATCTTCAAAATTTTATTAAAAGAAATATAATTTTAAAATCAAAAATAAATGCTGTAACTCGTGAACATTGAAAATTATTTGATTTTCTATTATATTCGATTTGTAAAATCCCACAATCAAGTAGTCATTTATTAAAAACGTAAATTCTCACTTATTAACTTATACAAAGAGTCTCATGATAGGTAATCGAAAATTCGACCTTTCGTCCACAATCACATGGGGCTTCTTCGGGAGGAGGAAAGGTGGTAAACCGAACGTGTAAACCGAATTAACTGAGCGGAAAACAATTGATCACGGTAACTCAGCACGTGAACCATACGTCACATCGACTTTGTAACTTAGTTAATTTTTAAAAAGGCATATTAACCTTGTTATTCATTGTATCTGTTTAAAGTCTTACAAATAGCCTGATGAGGACAATATGCCGAAATCAATAGCCGACCATTAAAATAAAACTTTACTTGGTACTGAGCTTGGTACAACTGGCGTGATGTCCCAGTCGATTACTAGCTTTGCAGTTATCTGAAAGAATTACTCCCAACGAACAATTTCACAACAAGTTGTAAATATTCAGCAGAATTAATTCTTCAGTTACAAGTTCAAAGTCATAATCAATTTCAAACTCGCAGGAATGTCCATTACCTTATTACCTCAGCAAATTCCAGTGAAATCCAATAATTAGATATGCTAATTTCCTAGGAACTTCCAGATGAAGTTATTTACTCATCTTCTAAAAATACTTGCTTAAGATATTCAACATAGATTATAATTGCGAAATCCACTTAGATAATTAACTTCCGCGTCATCTATTTGGTAAAAAAAAACAGATCAACGTAGCTCATTATTCGTTATTAATACCGAAACCGTTTGTTTTTAGTGTTTTCCCAATCAAAATTCTATCTTTTTTATGTAATGAGATGCTTGCTGCGGTAACTATCCTCTTCTATCTAGCAGATTATATCAGGATAACGTTAATGAGGGGATATTTATATGCAGGTATGCCTAGATGTAGTTAAGGCAAGCTATGTTGCTTGAAGAGGCACTTACAATGACAATAAAAACGTGCCACTTGATACAAGTGAGCAAGTTGGATTTCTCAGGTGAGTTTGCAAATATATTGAGATTTTCCTCCAGCTAACTAAAAAAATGCGAGAACGAGTTTCATACGATGACCATGTTGAATGTATATCTTATGCGTTAAGGACTATGTTTGATTTAACATAGGTCAAAGTCATTCCAAAAGAAGGCAAAAGATGCAGCTGAAACGTGAACATTTCTAGAGACGCCTTCAGATAGAAAGACTGAAATTTTATAAGCAAAAAAAATCCAAAGTATTCCGAAATTTGTTGATTAAAACATTTCAAACTTTCAGAAAATAGCTTCAAAAAACAGCAGAAAACTTGTTCTAATATCGAAAACTTTTGTTTACCGCATACTATACTTATCCGGAATAATTTAGCAAACATGTAAATTTGTCGTTAAGTTCATTAGTAGCTATAGATGGATTGCGAAAAAATCCTTTTCGATTTATTTATAAAGTTATCGTACCGAGTATATGATTTTTCTGAACATTCTTGCTTTTTTATTTTTTCAGTTGTTTAAATAAAAGGTTTAGACCGTTGTTGGTTAGTGTTTGTTGTATTCCATTGTAAAAGTGATGTGTTTACTTAATGCCATCACTCCTAAAAAAAGATATAATGAAGTGAGATCCTGGTTTCTATCTATTCATACATACGGTGTGATTTTTTTTAAACGACCTACTTGAAATATTCCTAAAACTAACATGACGTTTACAGCTGCGCCCTCAGGAAGACCCCCCAATAATTTTAAATGGAATAGCCTATCATGTGGTATCTCAAATGAAAGCTTTCTTCTGATAATTATCTTCTGGCTCATTGATCTTTTATTTAGCATGTTCAAAGGTAATTGGGACACAAAAACCACATGCCATCAAGGGATCGACGGTAATGAAAAGGCAGGCAAGCTGGCTAGGGAAGCAGCCAACATGCTCTTCATCGGTCCTAACCCTTTCTGTGGCCTACAAGAGAGCCACATAAATGAAGTTACATGAAACATGCGAAGACAATCAAAAGACGTCGTACTGGGAAAGTGTTTCAGGGCAAAAACAGGCTCGCCTAAGACAGTAAAAATAGTGCTATCGTTCAGCAAAGGGGACCTTAGATTACTGGCGGGATTTACGACAGGTCATACAGCTCACCTATTCAACCTAGGAAAGCTGAAGATCAAATCTCTCGTCTATGCCAAGAAAATCTAGAGACGACAAAACACAATCTATGTCATCAGTCGCACTCAACGACAACATTTCACTAAACCATTTCCGAGATCTGAACTGAAGGATGAAGATTCTAGAGTAATATTGAGGTTTATCAAGAACCTTCACCTTTTCTAATACATATAGGGGAACTTCATTACAATAGATCTATCAAGATCGCAGTGACTAAAGGCAGTCCAATGCTACCAATACTAATAGCATGTTCAAAATGCTTATGCTTAATATTGAAAACATTTCTGCCTTTCAGCATAGGGCTATATGGAGTTGAGTTCGTGTCTTCTTCCATATTTCTCTACATCTTTGCATATCATTCTTTCATAACATTACATTACATTAGAAAATTACATCTTCCAAAACAATTTCAAGTTTTATTTTTAACGTGGACAATGACATCATCTCCTCCGAAAAATAACCTTTTTATCTTTGCAAATCTTTCTCCGAATTTCCGACATCTTATGCATGCATCAATCTCTTTAATATGATCTTCACATATTACTAAATAAGACGCATCGGTGTGGTTTGTGCTTAGGTGACCCCCAAACACAGGGAATTCTTCTTATTTGCTAGCAGATCTGAATTTAAATGATTTTTTTTGAGGATCTTTGTCATGTTTGAAGTTCATCACTTCGATAAGAAAACAATCATCAATCTTAGATCGCTGACCGTAATTTAAGCGTCTGATGCGCCGAATTAAAGTTGCACGTTGTGTTTGGTTTTGTTGCTTTACCGCAGTCGAGTTATGTAAAAGAAAGCGAAAGTATGTAGTTTAAGTTTTGTGTGTACCGGTTATCTTTAAGCATATATTTAGCAATCATTTTGGTATAGATACATGTTTTTTAATCGTTTATGAAACGAAGTGTTTAACGGAGATATGATTAGTATTAGCAGATTGGCGGCATAGGAGACAATTTGATGCTTTTCTCCAGTCTACCTTAAAAAAAAAGAGATATCGTTGAATTCTTTTTCCTAAAACACCGTGTTTTATTCAACATAAAGTTGGCGTAACTTGTTACTGATTCAGCCTCAACCTCATTACTTTACAAGTGCAAAAACATATGCGCACTTTTCAATTGAATAACTTTATACGCAGTAACAACACTCCAAGAATCTAATGGTTTGTCTCCCTGCGGTTGAACCTATAGAAATGTTGTATCCTCAGTAAACATGATAACATTATAATTGCTGGTTTAGTTCCGAGTATAATAATGTAATATGCAATAACAGGCACTAAGGAATTTTGTAATTTATCCTTATGCATTGAATAATTCATTTTCTTTCGTTACCATTGTTTACTTATACATCTTTACATGTAACTGTCAAGAAAAACTTTCCATATTTAATTGGATTCAGGTAGACATTTAGTCATCGAACGAATCTTATTTGTAAAGTTGATGTTTATGGAAAGAATTTGCTATATCATTGCAACGTCATTTCTATGGAACGACTAACGTAAATGGATAATCCTCCTCCAGTAGAATTCTTTAGATTTAATTATTTAACGCTCAAGCAAGTTCGATAGAAGATTAACGTAAAAGATAATTATTTTAAATGTTAGAAATTAAAAAGAAGTCGTAAAAAAGTAAATTTATGTTAAAATTTTATGATTAAAAAAGACTCGGTGATGTAGTTTTTTTTTTTATTATTCCTTTTTAATGCAATTAAATGGATGTTAGTGTTAATAAATACCCTTCTGCACTAACATTAGTCATTATGGTGTGGCGTGTATTTCTCATTAAATAAATTTATTCTTAATAACGACATTTTAAAATGGCAGCATTTCATTGATAATCTACATCTTTTTTTGTAATAAAAAAAATAATAATAATGATAATGTTTTTTTAATTTGATTCTCTTTAATATTTTTATGGAAAACGACATTCTAACTTGTAAGTTACAATATTAATTGATATCTTTACAAATAATGATTTTTTTTAATTCGCCTATTTCTGCTAAGCCGAAAGCACTGCATTTGCACCTCTCTGTTAAAAGTTCGTAAAAATTAATAAAGGTGTCCCAGCATAAACTTGGGGGTTTTAATTTTACATTATTTGCAAACGCTATCACTTTGAAGAATTCTATTTAACATACGTCTTCTAGAAAGCTGTAAGTTCAATGATGCAGCGTTTCACCCTCCAAACTTATTACGAAAACGCGCATTCTATTCGTCGTGTTGTTTTCGTTCGAAATCGTACGCTTAGCGTTACAGCAATTAGGAGTGTAATTGCAAAACTTGAAGGAACTGGTCCGGTTCTTGATATTCGTCCAGCTGAAAATATCGCTAGGATGAATGAAAGTGTGACCGAAAACCTCAATTCGCCGTCGGTCAGCAATTGCGAGAATTATAACAAAAGACCTTCGTCTGCATACGAGATTTAATTAACGCAAGAACTGCAACCTGTGGACCGTCAAAACCGCTGTGAGGATGCGACTTCAAGCAGCACATCTCGCCGATTACATAATATTCTATCAGAGTACGTTTTATAGCCTTCTTTGATCTTTATAACATGAATCTAATCAAAACAGTTAGACTTGCTTGCAATGTTCTCCGAGGAGGCCCGTAGAAATTTTTATTATCTTACTTTCTAGTGGGAGTCTCAATTGCGTTATTCCGGCGATCTTTTTTTTTGGTTTTAGATGACGTAGCATGTAAGTAATCAAGTGTCATGATAATTGGTTGGGTGTCGATTTGAAAACCAGCGAAATGTGAATTGTTAGGAGTTTTCATTGCACTAATTAGGCTATTTATTGAAGATAATTGGGGCATCAAATTGTGTCAATGTAATTTGACTCAGTGTTCTGTTGTTTCTACTCCAAAAAGCAAGAAAATACGAGCGAGCAACTATGAATCTAAGACGGCATTGATTGTGAGTGTGGTTATTAGATATAATAAAATAATCTAATTTCAAATAAAAACCATTCGAAGAAAAGTTCCGCACGTTATAAAATTATAGCCAATTGACAATTGACAAATAGACGGAAGGGTGTCTTGTTATCGTTACCCGAAACATAAAACATGTGCAGCCTTACCCCAATAAATCAAATAGAACCGAGTACGACAACGATCCGTTCTCTCTATTCATCAGATTTTTGTTATTTTTTATGTAAACCGTCTCGTATGCGTCTAATTCTCGCAGCCAAGTTACATTCTTAATGAATTTCAAGTTTTCTAATTTCATATTATGCGCTGTGCTACGAAGTGACGAATCTAATCGACCGAAGCGATAACACCTAATGTGTTCCTTGAATCTGGTACCTACCTCTCTTTTCGTTAATTAAAATTATTTTCTGCCGGTGTGCATTTCTTCCTGCTCTTAAAAACTTCTAATTTTTATCCAAACTTACCTTCACTGCACATAATATTTACCAATTGCATACATGACAATACTAACTCGATTTTGTACTTTCAGACTGCTTGTAAATAAACAAAGCCATTTCGAAAGAATCAGTTCCTTACGTACTAATCACTGCTACGCGTGCGAACTTGTTCTTCGTCATAACTCGTTTTTGTTATTGTTTTCGTTTCTTGGCGAGGACAAGACGCTAATAAAAATCAAATCAATAATGTTCTGTGAATTTAAACGGTCGATATTTTAATATCAATAACTAGAGTTGGTCATTCTTTTTTTGATAATTGAAATTCTAAACTTGTATCAAGCAAGCTGGTCACAAACCACCCGTGTTTTGTTTAGATTTTTGTTTGCGATGATTGGATACAGTTAAATTAATATTAAAACTGCTATTATGATATAAGAATTGTATGTGTCTTAATAAACACAACATTTTTTTTTGAATTATACAGGATTGAATGACATTCAAGAGGCTGCCATGGTAATAATGTTTTTTCTTAACAAATGACAGATAGTTATAATATTATATCTCATTGTTGAAGGCTTCGTATTACGATAGCAAATTGCCCTATCAATTAATGGGCGTTTGCTCTAAAATCGCTTATTCTATCTAAGTCCACCGTGCAAACTCAAAGGAGTTTTCGTAATGCGCCAGTGCGCGCTCCTGTCCCATCAAGAAGCTCCATTGTGAGATGGGTAAGGCAGTGAAATGAATGAATGAAATAGGCAATGTATGCTCAAAATTTTTTGGTCGTACCCGTACAGTTCGTACGCAAGAGAATATAGGGAGGTGCCGTAGAACGTAGACCTCAACGTTCTGTAATTCGGCACTCGATCGCACCACAAACTTCAGAGCGAAGCTTGAGGCATACCTTACTGTGGATTTGAAATTTCATCCGTTTAAAATACGGATATTGACAACGTTAGTCAGCTTAATTTCTGCAGGCAATTTTTGAAAACATTAAGCAACATCGCCGAAAAACTTAACGACTCCAAAATACAATTTCTTAAATCGACAAAATTTCCGTGATAACTATGGCAACACTGAATTACATTTATAAAAATCGGATAATCTCTACCTCCTCTAACCTCTAACCTCTAACAATGCAGAAGTTCATCATGTCTGACGAAGCTTACGTTCACCTCAGTGGGTACGCAGAAAACAATCCAATAGAAATGCACAAAACCCCACTTCAAGGCTAAAAGGCAACGGTGTAGTGTGATCGAGCTATATTATTTTGAAGAAAACGGCCACACCGTTGCAAACAATTCAGTTCGATATGTCGAAATGTTGCAACGGTAGATAGATCAAATTACAGTCTGGTTCCAACAGGACGGCGTCGCAACGAACACACCTAGACGGACTATTTTATAGCGCTTGCATCCGAATCGCTTGATATCAAAGTTTAGTGATATTGCATAACCAGCAGATTCCCCGATTTCACCGTCTCGGTTTTTTTTCTGTGGAGATTCCTAAGATTAACCGGTTCCCAAATAGTCCTTGAACTTAAAGAGAACATTCACGAAGAGATAAATTTGATAAACGAGGAATTACCCAGATACGTTATGCTTAATTTTAAGAACAGATTGCAATAATGCATAGAAATAAACCGTGGTCATCGTAGGGATGCTATCTTTAAAAATTAAAAGTGCTATTTTTAATTTTAGTAATAATTGGTCCAAATATATTTTTTGTTTCGTCGCAGTGGACTACTAAAAAACATTCAATCCAATTGCCGGACCCTGCATTTAACCTTTGCTCTAGCCACTCCTCTCCATAGCAAACATCTCCCTACAACCAATAGTAGTCTCTATTCCACAGTTGTCCGTTGTCGAGAGTCTTTGCTATATATTCTTATTTACAGGGGAATTTCACTAATCTGTTCATTAAGAAAGTAATGATGGCCATTTCGTGTTGTCCGAAGTGATTCGATTCTCTTATTATGGAACTATTAGTGTTCATTTCTAATTACTAAATTATCTGGGAACGGAAGTCGTTTGCTCACTTCTTATTCTAACGTAAATTTAACTATTGCGAGCAACTCTGGAATCGTACCCGTCTTAGTGTTCATCAAACCCGCGGAGATGCCATTTATCTAGTGTTCAAATGCTATTGTTCACGTATACAATTTTCAATCATACTAAATGATAGATATCGAGCGTGAGCACTCGTAGCTTTAATTTCAATTTTTAACAATGACGCGTTCAATAATCGATATTACAGTCAATGAGTGTTCAAAACTGGGTGAATAACTCCTTTAACACATATCTCGTCTCAAAAAGCAGCACTTTCCATTTCATTTCGTACGAAACGCATGACACAGTTACTTATCGACGAGAGCGAGAGATCAGGCAGGTAAATGTCTCGCGTAATATTATATAATCTTTATCCGTATAAATGAAAACTTTGCAAGAACGGTACCTGCCACACAAACCGGCCTGTTTCGTTGGTATTTTATTGCGTTCGGCGTTGGAAAATCGAATACCTAAAGGTGAAATGTTTCAAAATCTTTTGAGATATTGTGCAAAAAAAAGAATAAGAAAGATAGGATCAATACGGTCATAAATTACGATATAACTTCGATAATTCACGTCTAGGACAAGGTGAATTTACTTCTTATCATTTCACCAAATGAATTGCCTTGTGAGTGGTTGTAAAATTAACTACCTACTTACATAGGAAAACCAGAGATATTTAGGAAGATCGGTTGAAGGACTTTCATGTATCTGCAATAATATCTTTGTTGTTATCAGTAGGAAACACTTCATGCGAATATAATTACATTTTAAAACGATACTGATTCGAAATTAATTACTGGCGGAAGAGTTGGCTGAGGCCGTACAGTCTACGAAACAAGATCCACATTATGCAGTGCAGTAACTTTGCACTGTTTGAAGCAATATTGAAGAAGGTAGCTTTTAATTTCGAAATACCTCTCGGCTGTTGGACAATTTCTTGTAACCAGGTTAGTGTGCTCAATTCGAATGATCGCTTACAGGGTGCTCTGATGAAATATATCAATCACGAGTGCGTGTAATTCAAGATATTTCGCCGAACTCGTTTATTAGAAGCTTTAATGATATTATTATCGAAACTAATAATTATGCTGGTTAGTAATGTAGAAAGTAGAGGCTCAAAAAGGTCATTAGGCACAGCAAAAAATTTCTTATACATAAGCAGCATTATCTGGTTTTAGGCAATAAGGAAATGTATGCAGGCTACTATTTGTAACAGACATCTTCTGGAAAAAATTGGGGAAAAGTACGCCAAGTGGGTAAAGTATTAACAATTACCAACAAGCACAAATAATCTTTTGTTAAACATAAAATACTTGAAAATTAGGTGTACATACAACATTTCCAATACAATCAACAAAGTTCCATCGGCAACATCAAGTATAATTAAACATTTCAAAATAAACCAAACCAACGCTCCAAATTATATAATTTTCCATCACCTCTAAACAAAATTTCACTTTCTTATGTATAACAGGTACCGTTTCGTTCTAACGTAATATCTATTTTGTTATTGGATATTCGAACTATGTTCGTAACATGCGCAACTTCTTACTGGCAAGCTATAGATCTCGCTTTCAAATTTTGCGGAAGTAAAACCCGCAATATTATTAAGCGAATAATTTCAAGCGAACGTATAACTTCCTATTAAAATAAAAATAAGCGAGACAAGAGGAAATTGCAAAGCCTTTACCTCTAGCGTAGGATCTCATTTTAAAAATAAGCCAAGGAGGAGGAAGATTTGAATATGCGAATATTTTAATATTTAATATACTCAATGTTCAAGTTTATTTTTTTGTACTGTTGATAATTCCATCTACGATCGTTTTTTTTTTAATACAAATTAACGTATACGTAGGTATTTTTACGATGTCTCTCAACGCACAAACACGTAAAACAATGTCAATGTAAACAAGATGCTTAATCGGTTAATTACAGGAAAAGGAAAAATCTAAGATCTTGCCTATTTCATGATTCTAATAAGGAGTTTCTGCTAGCTGGTAATATAATTTTGAGATATTGGCCTGTTCAATGTTAGCTCCCGCGGTATCGTTGAATATCATTAGCATCTGCTTTACTTCCTATATCGAGAAGAACCAAAATGAAAATATATTTTTGCGTTTAAATATTGTTTGAAACGTGGTAAGTATTTTTCCAAAATTAAAAACATGCATCCAAAAAAATAAGAAAATAGTTATAAAATCAGCAAAATAGAAGTTTACAAATTGGGATAAAAATATTAAGGTTGATATTTACATTTGTAATTTTAAGCACACGCTATTTGAAAAGAAAATTTGTTTTGTGGCAGTCTCAGCTTTAAATATAAACATTTATCATCCTATATCTTTAAAAATAACTGTAAATGAAAAATAAATATATCTTCGTCGATAATTAATTCCGAAAGAGCAATGTTTAATCTATCAGAAATTCTCATTTATGGTCTAATCAAAAATGTAAATAAACCAAAAAAGCGTAGGTTAATAAAAAAAATTTGATGACTGTTCACTTTTAACGACTTTGCAGTTAGCAACAAGTGTATCTTGCTCAGCAAGTGGTGACTATTCCACTTATTTAGATTTTTCATCTGTGCAGATTGTAGAATTATATTTTTAAAGAATTGATTCCTTAAAAGTAAATCTTTTTTTTTGTCTGCCTTAAACAATATCGAACATAATTATTTGCACCTAGGTATCGAAAACATCGTCAAATAATACAGGAAATTTTAATTTTTCCAATTTTGTAATTAATTGGGAATTATTTATTTTTTGCGGAACGTTGGCACAGTGAATTATGGTTCTGTATGTCGTCCGTAAGTGCGCTAATTTTAAGAAACCTATAGGTCAGACCAGTGGCGGCTTCTCGCTTAGGTTAATTGTTTGCTAGACATGGCTCTTGTCTTAAATAGGGCCGACAATTTTCCGAACTTCAGTTACATGTAAGAAGTGTAGCTTGCGTCGCGAGCCCAGCGTAGATGGAAAAAAAAATATAAAATTTAGAAGAGCAACCCCTGGTTTATACTTTATAATTTTCAATTAAGTTAAAGTCGATTTCGTAATAAAATTTAATCCGTCATTAAAATATAATGCCACCATTAAATGAAAATCCGATTTGATAATACTTTTTAAAAATAATTCCGTATCCGGCTTCGTATTGGAGGTTATTATAAAATAACGTTACTTTAACATACTCCATTAGTTAATGCCACATTAACAATGATTATAAAATCGGATCTTAATCTCCTATTAAAATTTAATTCTTGATTAAATTAATTACTGTTTACATTAATTTTGAATTGTTTAACTGGTGATTTACTAATTAAAATTGAAAATGGAGCGATTAAAAATATTATATTAACATGTGTTAACGATTATACTTAGATGAGTAACTGTTCCATTTTAATGTTATACAAAGAGCACTAATTTCTTTGGTATTTTATTCTTTTTTTTTGTTACTGAGATTTAGTTTTATAATTACGAATTAATTTAGCCCATGATCGTTGTTTAATCGTGATTAGTGACGTCACAAAACCAAGTTAATAATCCGTGATTAAATATTTCATTCATTTTCTGCATGTCGGGGGCCAATGAATTAAATTTTGAGAAACGCTTAGAACTGAGATAAAATGGTCGACTTTTGCCAGGATTTAAAATTAAGCAAAAAAAAAAAATAGAGAAATACATCCTAATTTCCGTGGTTTTGTTATAAGTAATGCGTTTTATTGCTTTATGTGCATTATATGCTCGAACGATTCCAAACTACTCTGAAATTTAAGTCTACGTAAGGTAAAACGTATGTACATACATTTATTTTTTTACCAATGCGACCACCCCGTACATTTAACCACTAACCGTCACTGGGTCAGACTTGAACATGTTTTCACCAAACCGTAAAGAAACGGCACCTTTAAAATGTATATTGATGGCAAATGAAAATTGACGAGAACTGATCAAGGTTGAGAAAAACTTATCAATATGGTTTCCAAATCATAGACATACGCATTGCTAGATTGTCTGTTGGGTTGCAACATTTAAGTCCTGTCGTAATGAAGAGAACATTTTGGAACTACCACGATTGCCGTCTCGTTCTGAGTAATGGCGTAATAGTTTACAAATTATTGCTAATGGTATCTATCGTATAGCTCCGTTACTCGAAAAGGATAAAGCAACATTAAATATTAATTAGTTATGCCAATTATCTCTATTTAAAGGTACGCAGACAAACGTAATTTGTATTATGTGATTACATACTTATGTTATGTTAAACTGTAGAATATTTAAAATCTGTTTAGTGTAGAATTTCTCCAAAACCGATTTTATAGTAAAGTGCATTTAAAATAGACTAAAACTTTTATTATGGCACAACAATACTCTTATGTTTAAAACATTTTTAAAATGTTTTAAACGGACTTAAGAGTACTTAAGAGTAAAGAGAGAAACAACTCATGATGACCCTCTTTTATAAGTATAAAATGGCAATGTTTAGTGGCACCTCCCTAATCGACAAAGTCAATACTTACTTAAAATTACAAATCTAATAACGCGGAAGATCTTGTTTTCTTGGTCGATTAATATTCCTAACAAAGAAGGGGTACGGTTGCTTTGTTGGGTTTTCTAATTCTAAACTGGTACCAAGACAATGCCTGAGCTTTTTGAGTGTATTAAAAAACCGTAAGGTTGTGTATATGAGTGATTATTTCTTAATTAGCTTTTGTTTTATTACCAATAGTGAGGTCCGTCGCGAAAATGGGTTAATTAAAAATAAACAGTAAGTATACCAGTAATATGAATTAATTTGTCTTGGAAGTCTACAGCAGCAGATATCAAATAACTCGGGCATGTTATTTTTATATCATTAATACCTTCAATTAATAAACTTAATTTTAATAAAAAAGGTTAATTAATTCTTCCATTCTAAATTTAGACAATATTGTCTCATAAAAATAAATTTACATTATCAAGAGAGCGACATCATTTTCTACATGTTTGTTTTGTTAATAATAGTCATGAATTACAGCGTCAAATTCTACAAGAACCTTTTTCTTACATCAGCGTTGTACAAATATTACGTTGTTACCTCAAATAGTATCAATGAGATCAATCAAGCGGATATTTACTTTAGAAGATTTTATGACTTAACAGTTTTTCCTTTCAATAAAGGAAACAAAATAAAAAGTGTAATAGTAATAAGATGTTCAAATAATTCTTTTTTGACTTTTGACTAAATTAATGATTTTCGATTATTTTTCAATTTACCTCCATAAAGTTAAATATTTTGATAATGATTTAAAATTATTTCAGGAACAATTTCAAGAAAATTCAGGAAAAATTCGAAACAAGAAATCAGGTAGGAGCCTTACATAGCTCTAGGATGCTTACTTACAAAATCTACCAAATCTTTACATGTAATCAGCAAGACAAAATAATTTTTTGCAACTTCTCAAACGCTTAATTTCATAATATTTTGTTAGTTTACAGTCTCTAATTTCAGGTAATTTCTCGAGAAATACCTACTATTATGTCGTCAATAGTAATTTCTATCGAAATTTTACTCTTTTGTAATTTTTTAATTTGTTTTCGTCTGGAAAAAACGATTATTAAATTACTTACACATATGGTTATTGCCAGTAATTACGTCGTTAAGTTCCCTTTAAATAAAAACAATGTAAAAATATCTATTTTCTATGAATAATTTAAATCGGCAAGATTTTTCGTGAGATATAAAAAAAAATATATAAAATGAGAAAAAAACTTACCAATATCTTGTTTTCATATATCCCAAAAGAACAAAAGAAAATAACAATAAAGTGCACGATCAAAAGTAGAAAATCAGAAAATTAGTTCTCCAAAGAACGGGAGCTTGATCTGAATCAATGAAAATCCAAAAGACGGAGAGATACTAATCGAACAAAAATAACAATAGACAATCACACTGTTTCATATGTCACTGCTAGCATATACGAATATATATGTATCTCTCAGTGATTACTGTTATATCAGTGATACATTTCAACCGTACTTAAGACACTATTGGGAGCCAATCTTGTGAACAGGTGAGCTTTATATGAGCTCCCCACTCTGAATCAGATCTTGGTAGATTTTTTACTACTACTGTTCGGTAGCTCCTTGATTGACGATGGTAAACATAAGACGTCGTTCCGATGTCGTCGATTTTAAAGCATTAAGGAACCTAATGGACTTAGATTAGTTCGTTTCAAATTATTTAAAAATAATTTATAACGTTTTAAATAATCTTACTAAGCGCTTCATTGTGAAAGGATAAGCAGATCGTTTTGTACAAGGAAGTGTTCCACAATTTAATTCATAAATTCTACATATTGTTCAAACATGAATTTTCTTTAAAACCTTTACGACAATGTAATTCGCCAGTTTTATTTCTTCAAACATGAATCTAATTAAAGAATTTAACACAATTTCGTTCACATGTAAATTACAAATTTGTCTACTTACAAACCATGAACTTAATTACGGTTAGAAAAA
Source organism: Marronus borbonicus (assembly GCA_902655005.2). Classification (NCBI taxonomy): domain Eukaryota; kingdom Metazoa; phylum Arthropoda; class Insecta; order Coleoptera; family Scarabaeidae; genus Marronus; species Marronus borbonicus. The sequence goes on from LR737386.1 coordinate 3,298,402, forward strand.
TTTTCTAATTAAATTAGATCCTCCTAAAGTACCTAATTGAAACAATAAACAAGATAATTTGAAATTGTGCAGTACGAAAAGAAAGAGCCGTGGAAAGTGCCAAGCTATAAATTTCCAATTCTGAAAACAAAATATCAA
>LR737386.1:3305765-3347079 GCA_902655005.2 Marronus borbonicus
CCGGTTAACGAAATCTTAATCAACATTTAAGCTTAATCCAGCTTGGGAAAACGTAATTTTCTATTAATCGGTATCTTGATCGATGCTTAAGTTAACCAGCGACTTAATCGAGCTTGGAAAAAACCGGCACTGAGGATAATATTCAAAATTCTGTTGGAGAAGCTTCAAATAGAACAAATATTTTAATAATGGGGCTCGTAAATATTAACGTACATAGAAATAACATTTGATAAAGCTTAACATAAAATCCATCGAAAAGTTTATAGAGGAAAAGCTGAGGTGGTGGTAATGAAACACCGGTAAACAAACAAGGTATGGGAAGCTAGAATTCTAATCACGAAGAAACGAGGAATGCCAAAAGAGACTTGGGACGACGTACTCGGAAAGATATTATGAAACAGAAGAAGGATGTGGAGTGAAACAAAGTTAGCCAGGAATAAAAACTGAATTGAGTTAAACAGGGTGTAGGGACTTTAATAATAAAGTGATTTTCACATTGTTAAACGCTCTTGGTAATTATACAATAAAACAAATCAAGTTGTGGTTTATAAATGCTTGATAGAGTTAATTGGATAATTGGATAATTTATTAAACATTACCAGGAAGTTTATAGTTATTAGTACAGTTTTTATAATACATAGTTTAATACATTACTTTTTTTACTTAGTCATTTAGTTGTAATTATAATTTATTGTAAAGGTAATGAAAAGTTGTCGTCAGAATAGATGTATTGCAATAACTTTCATTATCTCATTTATGTATAAACCTATCTGCACCTCGACTTTTTGTGCATAATGCGGCTTTTTTTTATAGTGAATTTGTTTGTATGGTTTTTAACAGCGTTAAATTTGGCGCAAAAAAACGACAATGGACGAATCTTCGAAAATAATAATCGATATAGAATAGAAAAAGTTAAGCGAAAATTCAGTTTAAGAAACCAAAAAGAAGGAAAACTGCACCCCTACCAAAATTTGTGAATCCCTCTGTTAATTGATTCATATTCAGACATACTGTGACAATTATGTTCAATTAGACATTTTTTTTTAATAATTAACACAGTCGACATCAGTCGACTCCCGAATACGAAGGGAATCCATTAAAATTTTGGAAACTGCTATAATTGAAGATTCTTGATGAGTAAGTGTTTGAGTTTATTTTATACGATGCTGCTTTTCCAGTTATAAGATAAGTCAAAATTTTAATCCATTAGTTCTTATTAAAAAAAAAAATTAAATTAAAACGAATATTTAAAATGGACGCCATTAATTAATAAGTCAGACAGTGGCTCAACCTGTCACTGAATATACGAATTTTATCGGGATAGCTGCGTTAAACTCCATTTTGTAATCCCTTTCGCACAGGTACGGCGTATAATATGCCTCACTAGGTATATTTCGGCAAATTGAATTGAAACCTCGTCTAAATGAGAAGCCTTCCACCCTTCTAACCCTTTTATCTCCCTACGTGCTCCGATAGATCTCTTTTAAATAGGCGCGAATTCCCTCCAAAGTGGTTTGCGGCTGTTTTGGAAGAACTCGGTAAAGAAGATGGAGACACTGAAGAAGAGGAGGATCGAAGACGCTGAAGTGATTCGTCACAATGACCACAAAACAGATCTTGAGGTTGAAGTGAAGGACAATCCAATTAACTGATTCGGACTTAAATAAAGAATAGGCGAGGAAGAAAATATTGCATTTGTTATTATCGATTCCCGAGTTTTTTATACATCGGATATGGAAATTTATCATGAAACCCAGCTAACTGAACTTCTAACTTCTAACATTACTCACAGCATTGTTGATAGCTTGCAGAAACGAGTACACTTTTCGTGCGCTTCACGAAATTCGCAGAGACTAGACAGACTCGTGTTTTGTTGATTCTCACGAAAGCCAGTAGACAACACGAAAACACGAGTCTTTCTAGTCTCTGCTAAATTCGTGAAGCGCAACTCTGCAGGCTTAATTATTACTCACTACAATTCGCTGATCATTGGCTCAAATACTTCTCGGCAACAATAAAAAAAAATACTGGAAGAATTTCTCCCGTCAAAAGTGAGAGTATCGGTTTATTCTCGTTTGTATTAGTTTTTTAGGTTTTGACTTCACGAAAGCTACTCTAGGAATTAGAAACGTTAAAAGTACGCAAAAAAAACTGATAAATATCGAGTGAGACAATGAATCTTAAAAGGAAAGCAAGAGCATGGCACAAAATACACAAGAACCGCAAAATAAACAAAAAGAAGAAGAAATAATGAAAATAAAAATAATGAAGACGAAACGTGATCTTATGCATCAATAAAAAAAAAATTCGTTTAGTCGATGTTTTTCAAATTTTCCTTGCACGTTCCTATTTTTCGTAAATGCTTATAACCTAATTAGAATTAAATACAAAACGATTCTTTACGTTTAAGTGTTTTATATAATTGAATTGCAACAAAGAAAATTAAAAAATATTAACTTAATTGTGTATGATTTAATCTATTCAACCTCTAACCTCATTATTACATAAAGAATAAAGCTACGTATGAATAAATAACCATATAATTAAAAAAAACAAACGCGTATAAAGCACGCACGAGCATAACCCGTGATCGCAACGGCCATTCTACAACTTCCCTTCTTTCTATCCAACGGTTTAGGAAAATTTCACTAAACAAATTTTAATGTGGAGCAATCGATATCAGTCCATCACGCCATCTCATTAGAAGGCGTCCCATCTTGATTATGATTTAAAGACAAGTGAAGTGTAGGAAAATGTTGATTTTAAGTGACTTCTAACAATAAATCTAATTTTTCGTGCTCTGCATTTAGGAAGAGCCTCCACATGACCCATTTTCCAAATCGCTTCAAAGTTTTGTTCAGCACCGATTGGGTAATCGATTTCCTCTTTAAGCATTCTTAATTGAAAAGGACACACACTTCCCTGTTTTTAATTTTGAAATAAAAACTAGAAGAGTTTTTATAAGCACGATACTTAAGAACTAATATCGAAATCGAATATCGAAAACAATGCATACGTTTCCTTTAATTAAACCCGAATGTATAACAGTAACAAACAAGGAATTTTTCCCCACCGAAACTTTCCTTTACTTAACAATTGCAATCGGTACAACCTTGTAGCTGTTAATAACACTGCACGTATATTTGCGTGGAGCTGAAGATAAATTACCGGATGAATCCCGAAGCAAACCAGTTACGATTGAAGCAGGAAAGATACGCACAAATAAGTACAGGTAAGTACTTTTTACCCTGTTAGTCTTGAGATACTGCAGAAAAAATCGTCCGCATACCAACGTACGATACAGGCGGGAACTTTTCATCCTGAGATTGATGTCGTCCTTCGGTGAGGACGATCACCCGAGGGGTCATAAAAGTTACCGAGAGAAATACAGAAGCTAGTAGAATTTCCGCGCGATTCGTGCACATGCCAAAAAGGGAGTAGTACAAATACAAAGCTACGTTTCCACCGGAGGAATATTGGAAAATTTGTGTATGTGTTGCTTGTTTCCGGAACTGTTTCTGGAGGTTCCTAAATGTTTCCGCAAGTTTCTCCTTGTTTCGGATAGAAATGTTGATTGTTTCGCCGGTTTCCATTTCGAGCAGTAGCTTCAAAGGAATAATCTGCAACACGCCGGAGTAGAAATAAATCGCTGGCGCAGAGGTAATAAAAAAGCCATGACAAATAATTGGGATTTCTGAGTTCGCTTCAGGGGTTGTAGCAATATGGATATTTTAAATAAATAAAAAAAGCATGTCGTTTAGGTGGACAAATTTGAGTGCCACGCTGTCGTCCTCCTTCTTGGAATATTTGTGTTATCTCTTACAGTTTTTCTTTGATAATAGTACAATACAAGCTGCCGCTGGTAATAAGTCTTTCTCCTCCTGTAATTAAATTTAGTTAATGAGAGGAGACAGTCCCTTTAAGTGAGGAGTAACGTACAAGACAAGTATGTAAAACTATTTTCTGCAGAAATTTTTATGTAGCCCTCTCTTTTTCTTTTTCAATTTACATCCATCTTTATCTGTTTTCCTTCGTCCTAAAATAAAATTTCGTTTGTCCTTTTACTAGTTTGCTTGAGAAAGTCGACAGCCATTAGCAACGAAACGTAGCAAAGTAAGCGAAGAACAAGCAAAAGGAACCATTTCCTTTCCAAGACCTCAAATCTAAATGTTAAAAAAAAATGAATCTCTGAAATCTTTAATTTTCAAGAATAAATATTAAGCAGCAAATAAAAAAGGCATTTCCCCTTCTTCCACTTTTTCTGATTGTTATTACTGCAGTTTAATCAAATCAATTTGGGAGCCCTGTTGCCCCAACCTGCTTTATAGGTTCTAGTTCCTCGTTATTGACACTTTTCACTTCCTTTATTTTAGAATAGAAATTCTGATTCGCTGATTATTGGCTCAAATACTTCTCAGCAACAATAACAAAGGAATACTGCAAGAATTTCTCCCGTCAAAAGTGAGAATATCGGTTTATTCTCGTTTGTGTTATTTTTTTAGGTTTTGACTTCACGAAAGCTACTCTAGGAATTAGAAACGTTTAAAGTACGCAAAAAAAAAAACTGATAAATATCGAGTGAGACAATGAATCTTAAAAGGAAAGCAAGAGGATGGCACAAAATACACAAGAACCGCAAAATAAACAAAAAGAAGAAGAAATAATGAAAATAAAAATAATGAAGACGAAACGTGATCTTATGCATCAATAAAAAAAATTCGTTTAGTCGATGCAAGTTCCTATATTTCGTAAATGCTTAAAACCTAATTAGAATTAAATACAAAAGCAGCAAATAAAAAAGGCATTTCCCCTTCTTCCGCCTTCTTTGATTGTTATTACTGCAGTTTAATCAAATCAATTTGGGAGCCCTGTTGCCCCAACCTGCTTTATAGGTTCTAATTTCTCGTTATTGACACTTTTCACTTCCTTTATTTTAGAATAGAAATGCGTTAATATTAACACGTGTTACGCATCGAACTATCCGAAAACTATTCCAAAACGGTCTTTCATCGCAGAATATACAAATGAAACAAAAATCCCCGAACATCGCTGTTTTACATTTTACTTGTTTTACGGTTTTTCTAAAATATAAAAACCGTATCGTATACCAGTATCCCCTATTTAATCAAGCATAGTATCCACCAAATTACTTGAGAGTAAAAAAAATCGTTTTATGTCATCATCAACCATTCATCATACGATAAATGATAACCTTAACAAAATTATCTCGGTAAATCCCGGTTTCGCGATCCTTAATGCGCTTTCCCATTTTTTTCAATCGTCTCAAAAGGCGAATGGCATTGAGGTACCAGATTATATAGCGTAATTTTTAACTCTGTTAATTTTGTCGTCCGTGTAACGGCAAGGATATCGAAAATTAACGCACACGTAGTTACCACATGTGCGTTATTGTGTTGCATTGCATAAAAAACAGACATATCCGCCGTAAGAGATATTTTTCATTGTGCGATTTACATAAAATTTATTATAGAGGAAAACAAATCGTAAAATTATGCCTTTGTCATGTTATTTCTTTGAATTAAGGCATTTTTGTTGTAGGCGGAAATATAAACTTGAATCGGTATGAACGTTTGTGGGCAGAACGGGTTGGCGTTTTTTTTAAGTTATTGTTTACACAAAATAGAATTTGTTGCCAATTATTTCCTGTCAAGGTTAGAAATTTATTATTACCACGAAAATGTACAGTTTCCAAAGGTCCTCCGGCAATTATATTAATGTGTAAAACACATGAAAATACCACGGATGTTGCATTTGTTAGTACACGCTGTGAGATTGATGCTCTAAAACGCATGACAGCAGCATTCATGTTGATGCATCTTGGTAATCAAGAAACATCACCATCACTCGCCTTGTTGAAGAATAAAATCGATATATTTTCGATTACGGGAATTCCCCACGCTACGTAACAGGCATGTCATACAACATACTTATTTATTGTTGTCAACTTTACTAAATTACTGTATTTCACAATTTAACAAAATATTATGGTAGAATAGGTACAGTGGCCGCTTTATGTTTTGTCTCTCCCTTGCAACGACTAAATATCAATACTATCTTCCGCGTGGCAATGCTAAGTACTTAGGCTCAGCAAATAAAAGCACAGAACCGCGATTATTGGGAATTCCCATCATAAGCTAAAATGGGAGGAATAAAATCTACCTTCGAATCCTGCAATAATCCAAGGGCACGGCTACGAGTGGTGGAAAGTATAGATACATCGTCTCAGGGGGAGACAAAACATAAAAATGTCACTGTACGTATAATCATCAGCCTTTTCCTTCAATAAAAGGGTTGCAATACGAATGTACAATTTTGTTTTTGTAGAAAGCAGTATGTAAAACTTTTGTGTCAAAGAAGCTAATAATAATTTCCGTATCTCTACGCCCTAAAGGTACTTCACTACTAGCCATGATCACTAAGTCATCAGCAAATATACATTCCGTTATATTTATTGGTTTTAAGTGTCTATAACCTATATTGATTTTAGTTAAATTCGATATCCTTTCAAAACTTCGTCATTAAATATATTAACCTGAATACCTTGTTATACAATGTTATATACACTCCCCGACAAAAACTTAGACGCGGTAAGGTGTTTTACGGGTTTTAAGGGTTACAACATTTCTTTGCGAAACTAGCAAGATATCTAATTAAGTTTTTATTCATAAAAGTAAAATAAACTTAAAAATATCTCCTCCGGTAATATATGAACTAAATAATAAATTATTACTCCAATGTTGAAACAATTTCTGCGACAAAAATTTAGACGCTCTGTTGCAAATGTGAAACAAAAATCAACAAACGAGTGATCAGTAATGCGTAGATCCTCCATTGTTCTTAATCACTTCCAATAGTCGGTTATTAATAGATTTATATAAATTTAACACATAATTTTGAGGGATATTCTGCCATTCAGTCACTATTGAAGTTTTCAGTTCCTGTACCGTGAAATATTGACGGCCTCCGCCATAAACGCGACGTGCCAATTCACCCCACATGTTTTCAATAATGTTTAAATCTGGTGACCGTGCCGGCCGCTGTAAAGTTTTAATCTTTTTCTCTTTAAACCATTCAGTAATGGTTTTTGCTTTATGAATTGGCGCGTTATCTTGCTGAAAAACGAAATTGCGCCTGGCACATTGGTTTCCAAAACGTAGAAGATTGTCACGCAATAGGTCTTTACACATCACAGATGTCATTTTGTTTGTGCAAAACACTATCTCACTTTTATCGCGGAATCCAATCGCTGCCCATATCATCACAGATCCAGCCCCTAATTGTCTGGTCATTTTCACTTTTGGTTCCTTTCTCAGATCATGATAATAATGCGAGTACCCATTGGTCCGTCCAAATTAAAACGTTTCTCATCGGAAAATATAACTTTTTCCCATTGTTTCTTCCAAGATATGTGTTCTTCAGCAAATCTCAACCTCGCTTCTTTGTGTTTCGCCGAAAATGGCGGTTTTCTCAACATTTTCTTCCGTGATATTACCGGTGACGCCTTTAAAATCCTTTGAACATTACGCACGTGCGTTTGTACCCCCGCCTGTTCTGCAATAACTGTCGCCGACGCAGAAGAATTGGATGCACACCGCAATATCAGGCGTTGATCCTGCTCACTTACAGCTTTCCGTCGCCCCTGGCCTTTTGGTTTGCCGTAATTTTCCGGATCTTTTAGGAAATTTCTAACGGAATGATCGCTTCTTCGTAACCGACGAGCAATTTCTTTCTTACTAACACCATCCTGGTGCCAGGCTAGAACTTTACCCCTTTCTATTAAAGATAATTGCTTTTTTCTACCCATATTGCAAACACTTTATAAAATATAATTTCTCGTGGTGAAATGTGCACACTTTACCAGCACAACCGCTGCATATAAAGAGAAGTATCAAATTAAAACATTTTTGCTTATATTAATGTAATAAATCCACAGGGTGTAAATTTTTGTCGCATTTAAAATTCCTATTTTGATCTGGGAAAATCTCAATTACCTCTCATTCTACCACTAGATGGGCACAGAATGTGAAATGCCAAGAAGAGATGTGGAGGTGGTGCTGTTGACTTATAACCTTTTAGACGTTTCGTTGTAACATTGCAATACAATACACTCCGCACCACACAAGTTTAATTAATTAATCCGGGACAACTGTTTTGAGGATGCGTCGATCCTCATTTTCATTCGGTTGTGCGGTTGAAGATGAGGATCTAGTAGCGTGGTGCGGAGTGCACCAATACTTGGCATACTACCCGGCGGGCGTTGCTATCATTCTAGATTTCACCTAATTTGACTTCTTTTTGTGAAAGTATTTTAGAGATAAACATTTATGCAACTCCAAATTGCAACAAAATTCTCAAGAAGATCGAGAAGTTATATACCTGTGTTTTCACTCACTGTACTCACTAAACAACAATTAACCCATCTCTCTAGTTCTCCAACAACAATAACTAGCGTGACTGACATTTCAATGAAGACACAAAATTAGTAAACATAGACATCCCATAGATGAAATAAACAAATACAATACGGTATTTACAATAGACGAATATATTTGCAAATACTCGCGCTGCAATTTGAATAAAAAAAACATAACGTAAGTTCTCACGGTCGTCGTTTGATGTAGTACGCCCTTCCGGGTTATTAAGTAAGGGAATATATATGTCAATTGCGTTTTACACATTTTTCTAAGGTTAAAAGCAATGCTAAGGTTGGTTCACCTACGCTTCGCATTGTAAATTACCTCAAAAGGGGCGCTATATAATGCACCTTCAATTTTTCTTATGCGGAATTGCCCAAAGACAATCCTCAAGGTTCGTTATTTAACCACCTACCTTAGTATTTGCTTTTTATGCATACGTTGTTTATTTATCGAGTTTCCTTGCTGCAAAGGGAACATTTTACGCGTGTACTTTCTGGTTACGGCGATTTATTTTTGAAGGTGATTTGGAGAGCGCCCACATCTAAAAAGTCGACGCAACTCTTATAAACTAATACAGTGAGTGAAAATAATGATGATTATATGGGAATGATAATAATTAATAATAAATTGCAGAAAGAAAGGTGCTAATATATCTTGAACTTTTCCTTTTTTTCTTGACTTATAGGTAGTCAATCCGTTGCAGTCATACTTATGTACATGAATTTAAACAATTAGCACCATGTCTGCTTAATACCCATTTACGAACACGTCTTTATTTTAAAATACCAAAACAAATTGTGTTTCAATGTCAAGAGCGACTCAACAATGTCATTAACGGAAAAATTGATTGAACTTTTGAAGAAATTGATGTTTTTCCTGCACACGCCCAAAATATATTATCGTTATTATTGGATCGGCCCATGGAGCTGATGATTTTAATCGCTACATCTATTGTAACGGGCTTCTATGTGTTGGAGATTTTAGATAGACTTTAATACAAATATAGAACCTTCTTCCTTCAGTTTAGCGGATCTCAAAAATGGTCTACTGAAATGTTGATTTTGTTTATGACTAATAGCAACATTTCCATGAAATATGTTCTGCTGCTTCTAGATCTTCTTAGAATTCATCTATAAGTTTTCGTAGTTTAAGTGATAAGTATCAGGGCTTTACACTAACAACAGCAAATCCCCTTTACCAATAAATTGAATCCTAACGAAACCATCGTTGTGATCAGCGGTCTTCGGTTACCTTGAGATACATCGATCAAGTAACTGCGACTGATGATGAATAAGGTCAGGAAGAAAAATTCTACGAGATTAAGCAGCAATTAATGCTGCTCATCGATCTCCGTGGCACCCTAAGACCAGTACTCGCATAGATGGCACGGGCATGGTCAACCATCGCGGAGATGCTCCAAAACCAAACGCTGCGTCAACTAGCCGGCGCGCTATGAGCTAGAAATTCCATCGCTGCAAAGGTATTTTCTAAATCTCTCTAACAACATCTGGTTTTAGGACCACCCACCACCTAAGGTCCAGCCACCTCGACTCCAAGACCAGTGATTTGACAATCCTGCGATATTTGCGATATCCTTCGAGAGTCACTTTGTAAACAAGCGAGAGAAGTCAATATCAGTGTTCTAAAATTCCTCTTCCTGAAAGATGGTGTTGGGTTCGCTTATCGGCCATTTCGTTTTTCTCAATTCTTCGGTAGCTTGGTACCCACCACAAAGGAACGTGGTTTCTTAGTCTCACTGTTTGAGATTCGGAGCGCATTCATGCATCAAGTTAAATTCTATATGCATGAAGCTCATATCGAGGAGTTCCTAACATATAAGGCATATAGGACGGATATCGAGCTTTCGACTCTTAATCTCCCATAGATCTTCAATGGGTGAAACATTTGAAGAAGTTACAATGTTGAAAATTTCCGGTATTTCCGGTCCGTATGTTGTACGAATGTACAAAATTAAAAAATTGTTAAAATATCAATACTGAGTGATGCAAAAGATAAATGATGGTAACTCTGAATGAAGTTCTAAGAAGGATTCATAAAGAAGGTGTTACTTTTATACATTGCCATTTTAAATCGTGTATGCTTCATTTTTTGCTATAGGTAACAATAACTAATACTTTCATGGAGCTTTTGACCTTCCAACTTTTTAAAAAAATCGATGATGATACAATGCAAGCGCCTTCGGACATCAAGCGACGTCTTTTTAAATTTGCTCAATTTCAATGAAATGAAGGCTTTAGTGAAAGTTTGTAAGATATGATGTGGAATGGAAAATAGATGATTTATGATAATTCGCTTATCGGCCATTTCGTTTTTCTCAATTCTTCGGTAGCTTGGTACCCACCACAAAGAAACGTGGTTTCTTAGTCTCACTGTTTGAGATTCCGAGCGCATTCATGCATCAAGTCAGATTCTATATGCATGAAGCTCATATCGAAGAGTTCCTAACATATAAGGCATATAGGACGGATATCCAGCTTTCGACTCTTAATCTCCCATAGATCTTCAATGGGTGAAACATTTGAAGATCTGGGCTGCTGCAGGCTAATTTAGACATTTTGACAGTGAATAATGTGGAACTAGATGGAGATTCGCAATTATAAATCTAAACTATATTGCCAATACATAAATTGAAAGCATATATTGGGCGTTCTGTTGTCGATGCCACTTACCGCCATTGCTTTACTATAAAAAATCTCTATTATGTGAGCTTTTGCAACTCTTCACAGATAAAATCTCACAGCAAATATATTTATGCCTTTATTAACGTTAACTACCAAATATCACTGAGAAGGCTGCGTAATAATTCTTCCATTTATTGTTCTAATGCTTGCTACTAACTATTACATTATGTCAATAGAAATTGCCGTGCTCATTTACGCTGTCAATTAGCGTAAATTGCATGTAGGTAATGAAATATGACCGTTGTCCAATTGTAAAAACAACCATAAACAATAAATTGGCGAAAGAAAAACAGTATATTGCAATTAAATAAATGAAGTCAACGTATTTGAATAGGCTATCTAGAAACTAAACGGTTATACGTAAATACGAGCGCGTTACTCATAAATTATCTGAATTAGGATGGCTCCATAATGATAACAGATATAAATTGCCTTTATCATATGAATCCACCATAGCTTTATATCATTCAGGACCCAAATATTCGGAATAAAGATTTGATCACACACCATCGCTGCATCGCTTCGCTCCGCTCTTTACGAAAGATTCGTATAACACTACACTTCCCGGCAAAACCTTAGACGCGGTAAGATGTTTTAGGGATTTTAAGGGTTACAACATTTCTTTGCGAAACTAGCAAGATATCTAATTAAGTTTTTATTCGTAAAAGTAAAATAAACTTAAAAATATCTCCTCCAGTAATATATGAACTAAATAATAAATTATTAATCCAATGTTTAAACAACTTCTGCGACAAAAATCTAGACGCTCTGTTGCAAATGTAAAACAAAAATCAACAAATGAGTGATCAGTAATGCGTAGATCCTCCATTGTTCTTAACCACTTCCAATAGGGTGTTATTAATAGATTTATATAAATTTAAGACATAATTTTGAGGGATGTTCTGCTATTCAGTCACTATTGAAGCTTTCAGTTCCTGTACCTTGAAATATTGACGGCCTCCGCCATAAACGCGACGTACCAATTCACCCCACATGTTCTCAATAATGTTTAAGTCTGGTGACCGTGCCGGCCACTGTAAAGTTTTAATCTTTTTCTCTTTAAACCATTCAGTAATGGTTTTTGCTTTATGAATTGGCGCGTTATCTTGTTGAAAAACAAAATTGCGCCCGGCCCATTGGTTTCCAAAACGTAGAAGATTGTCACGCAATAAGTCTTTATACGTCACAGATGCCATTTTGTTTGTGCAAAACACTATCTCACTTTTATCGCGGAATCCAATCGCTGCCCATATCATCACAGATCCACCCCCTAATTGTCTCGTCATTTTCACTTTTGGTTCCTTTCTCAGATCATGATAATAATGCGAGTACCCATCCGGTCCGTCCAAATTACAACGTTTCTCATCGGAAAATATAACTTTTTCCGATTGTTTCTTCCAGGATATGTGTTCTTCAGCAAATCTCAACCTCGCCTTCTTGTGTTTAGCCGAAAGTGGCGGTTTTCACAACATTTTCGTCCGCAATATTACCGGTGACGCCTTTAAAATCCTTTGAACATTACGCACGTGCGTTTGTACCCCCGCCTGTTCTGCAATAACTCTCGCAGACGCAGATGAATTGGATGCACGCCGCTCACTTACAGCTTTTGGTCGCCCTGGCCTTTTGGTTTGCCGTAATTTTCCGGATCTTTTAGGAAATTTCTAACGAAATGATCGCTTCTTCGTAACCGACGAGCAATTTCCTTCTTACGTTAGTACCTGGTACCAGGATGGTGTTAACCATCCTGGTGCCAGGCTAGAAATTTACCCCTTTCTATCAAGGATAATTGCTTTTTTCTACCCATATTGCAAACACTTTATAAAATATAATTTCTCGTGGTGAAATGTGTACACTTTACCAGCACAACCGCTGCATATAAAGAGAAGTATCAAATTAAACCATTTTTGCTTATATTAATGTAATAAATGCACAGGGTATAAATTTTTGTCGCATTTAAAATTCCTGTTTTGATCTGGGAAAATCTCAATTACCCCTCATAAAGCAATAAACACCCAGAAATATCTGTAAATGGACTATTTACATTACAAGTATTAATAACCCTCATTTACATTTTATATAATGTCTATAAACTTTGTTTCGTAAATAGAAACGATACCGCGTCTATGTTTTTGTCGGGTAGTGTATTCCGAAGTTGTTTAGGCCCTACCCTCCGAGTAAAAATGAAACGCCTTTTACGTAATTCTCAATGTAACAAGTAACATTTACCAACAGTTAACTTCTGCCTTTAATTTATCTCCATGCCGCCTAAGTCTATTATTATTGGTATTTGCAGTACTTGATTTCTTTCGCATAACAATTAGTACGTTATTCAGGATTGAATGGTTGCGCAGATGATGACGCTCAACATTGTCAACCTGAATCCCACCCGGTGATTTTACTATTCTTTCAATTATACGCGTAATAGTAAAATAAAGATCATTCATTATTTAGCATTGTTAACTGTTGATACTGTTTCAACCCGATTAGTAGTTTCTAAGTAACAAATTGCTACTTCCCAAAGTCATCTGTATTAAATAATTTTTTAAACTTGCGAACGAATTTGCGAATGGCAAAACACGTCCGCGCATAAAATGGCTACAACGCGAAACCAAAAAGCAAAATGTTGAAAATCTGCACCTAATCAGAGCGTTATCAAAGATCTACATTACTGTGGTAAATGAAGAAAAGAAATGTATCTTCAATGAAACCAATGCTTGTCTAAACCAGCCACCGCTCATTATGATATTGATCAATTACATGGGATAAAAGCGTCTTTGGAAAATGAAATTATTAAATTAAATTAAAATAAAAAGAAACACCTACTAAAGATATCAAGTTATCGACGATGAGAATGGAAACTTAAACAATGGTTGATAATTGTACCAAGGAGTACTAAAAGCCCAGAAATAAATAAAAATCTCCAATGATAAAAAAAAAACATATCTAAAAAGACAGGAAAAAGCCGTAAATGAAGAAAATCTTTGAAGATATCGTTAAATTTAAAAGAAAACAAAAGTCCCACCTTTATTAGTTACCGTTACGCAATATTTGCCAATGTTGCTTTATTTACAAAGTCGACTATATTTGCTCTACCAATTAATGGTTTATATTTATGTCTTCCAGTTAATGTTATTAGTTTTTATCGTAACATAACTGAGGCTATTGTTGTACCATCCGTTTAGTAACCAACCTGTTACTTTAGTCCAGGGGTCTCCAAACTACGGCCCGCGAGCATCACAAATTCGGCCTGCGATAACTCGCCGGAAGTTTATTTTTATTACGTTGTAACATCTGTAATGCAAATAAATCATACAAAAGAAAAATCAGATGTTTTTATTTAACAACCAATTAATTAACACAATAACTGACACACATAATGAAATCAAAACATTACAATTTTGATGATAATTTATGCAGATTCTGCTAACAAATATTTGCAGTTGAGGACGCAGTTTACTAGCAGAAATTATCAGCAACAATTTCAAACATTCCAGATCACCAAACTCAACATTTGGAATCGTCCAACTTTCAATTGTCTCCCATAATTATACCACACGCCTGTTTTGAAATTTGCGCGTAATTCAAAAACACACAGTATGTTGATATGATAACTAGGTCTTGGCCCTTGGAACCTGCGACAGAGTCAGTGTAGCCCATAGACCCGAAAGTTTTGAGATCCCTGCTCTAGTCAATTTACCGTGTAAATTTAGGATTTTCCAGTGGCGTAACAACCCAAACGTTAAATAGTCTCATAATTTGTCTAACGCATATATTCCTATTATTAATAGTATACACGAAAAATTCAATTTAATTTGGTCTTTTTGTTGTTTGTTTTTGTGACGTACAATTTACCACGTGAGTGTTAATATAGGACTTAATTTAATTTAATTACATTACATCTATTTGTAAATAATAAGATGAGTAAATGCATACGTCATCGGCTACGACATTTCCCCGGAATTTGTGCCGGTCATTAATATCTTGTAAATAAATAAAACAAACTTATTATGTATTATTAGTAATACCAAAACAAAAGAATTCTCTGAACAAAACAAATGCAGCAATGACATATTTTAAGCTATACTAAAAAAAAATAAATTGCTTTAATATGATTGATTTCTATTTAATAAATTTTGAAGTTTTATTAACAACAGCATAAAAAGTCAAAGTCACAATGTTGAAAATTTCCGGTTATGCGGTCAGTATTTTGTAGGAATGTACAAAATTAAAAAATTGTAAAATTAGCAATACTGAGTGATAAAAGATAAATGTACTCTCAATGTAGTTCTAAGAAGGATTCGTAAAGAAGGTGTTACTCTTATACATTGCCATTTTAAATCGTGTATCCTTCATTTTTTGCTATAGGTAACAATAACTAATACTTTCATGGAGCTTTTGACCTTCCAACTTTTCAAACAACAAACAAATTCCGCCAAATTCATTTCTAGTCCTAGAGTTTCGATGATGATGCAATGCAAGCGCCTTCAGACATCAAACAACGTCTTTTGAAATTTGCTCAATTTCAATGAAATGAAGGCTTTAGTGAAAGTTTGTAAGATATGATGTGGAATGGAAAATAGATGATTTATGATAATTAGCTACATTCAACACGATGGTTTAATAGAAATTAATCCACAAAAGAAAATTACGTTGATGAATAATCTGGAGACTAGAAAATTCTCTGTATCTTTCAGTTTTCTCTCTAAACGAACACTATGGTTCAAGGGTCAGGTTTTCAAGTGCACACCTTTCATTCAAACTAAGTTGAGATGCTCAATACGGCTTCTCCTTTCAAAAACACTACAGACTTGTAAAATCCAACTTTGCAGTACTTCCAAAGCTGGATAACAATAACGTCTAGCATGGGAGTAGCAAGGTAAGGGCACGGACGAACCCTAAATGTTTGCCTCTTAATAAGTCAAGACATTGACCACCCCTGATCAAAATTTGCCCACTCCTGCTCACAGCTTAGCGTCTAGTAATATAGTAGTACCAGTGTCTGGTACTCATTTTAAAAGAACGAAGGTATCTCTCTTTAAGAAATTAAAAAATAATGCTAAAAAAAAACAAAAAATTCAAGAACTGGAGATATACGTAAAACGTAAACGTTTTATCAAAATGGTAAAACATGCAATTTGCTGTATTTATTCAGTAATTAGATACATTTAAATGGAAAGCAGCACGTTTAAAGCCTTTTTTGACTAGTTAGTTCACTGGTTTAAACTTCAAACAGGCAGACAGCAAAATATGTACATAGTACGGTTTTTAAATAAACTTAAGAATGTTATTTACATCATTACAAAATACACATATGCTTTTACAATTTCTGATTAAGATAATCTTATAATTGAAATAGTAAATACAAAGAAATGCAAACAACAATTTTTTTGGTAATGTTAAGTGGTTGTGGTAAGTTCAAATTTATCACTACCATTCCGTCCTACAGGGATTTGGACCAATTTCAAATCCATTTGTATTTATTATTACTAAATATTCTTGTATCATTTTCAAATCTATAATTAAATAATTGTATGTGTACATCTAGCGTGACTCGTAAACTAAAGATCCTCACGATAAAATGTAAAGTTATAGATTCATATATTTTGCCAATATTTTAATATTAAGTTCAATAAATACGTTTAGTTATTCCAAAACATTATCTAATCTTATATTCCATATAAATATGTATATAAGGTTGGGATAAAGTGTGGAACCAAGCAAAGAAACTTTAAAATGGAAGCAATGATTTTGATAAAATGTTGATAAAAGGTAAGTGCAATAATGCATTTATCTTAGAATTTGTTATTGTTATTATACTTTCGGTTTAACCGGAAATATCGTCAACTTTCCATACATTATTCCAACACATGCAGTCCCTCATTATTTTTTTTTTGGCCGATATACTCTTTTCAATTTATGGAATTAATGTTGAAATCGCAATCGTTTTAAGAAAGAAATTCATTTTTTTAATTAAATACCAATACACTTTTTTAATTAATGTACCATGCTAACAACAAATCATTGATTACCTTTTTTGGGCTAGGCTTAATTCTGCGATAATAACATTTCCTTATTTATCTCAAGAAGCTTAATTAAAAATTGAAATTAATTACATACTAAAGATAAACCGAAAATGGGAGAAAGGTCGGGTATTTATAGAATTGAATGCAGACACTGTAATAAAGCCTATATTGGTCAATGAAAAAGAGCGATAGAAATTAGATTCAAAGAACATATAAGAACATATCGCTACGGCAGATTGGACGCGTCGAGTGTAGCACAACATATAAATGAAACCGGGCATAGTATTAAATTAGAAAATTTAAAATTGATTAAAAACGCAACCGCACCGCGAGAATTAGATGCGTACGAGACGGCTTACATAAAAAGTAATAAAAATCTGATGAACAGAGAAAACGGACCGTTGTCGTACTCTGTCCTTTTTGACCTTTTGCGGTAGGCTGGCACACGTTTATATTTCGGGTCATAAAAGAGATCTTCCCGTCCATCTGGCCGTGTTTTTCGCATGTCATAGTTTAAGACGCGTAGAGGGTAGAATTAGGCACTTGTAAAACAATATTTCTTCTCGGAAGAAGGGATAGTACATGCATGTTATTTTTCGCACGTCGTAGCTTCAAGGCGTGCAGGAGGTAGAAATAGGCACTTTAAAGAATATCTGTTCTAAGAAGTAGCGATAGTACATGCATGTTTAGTTTTAGAAAAAGTTTTTTCTCACATCATTCGGTCACCGGTTGATGTTGAGGACCATTCGTGTTCTCGAAACATCCGTCCCGGACTAATTATTATATTTCTATTTAATAAATTAAACTTGTGTGGTGCGGAGGGTGCCGATACTTATGTGTTGTTTACCATACTACGCCACTGTCCTTGCTATCATTATTATTACATACTAAAAGTATAAATAAATAGGCAAATACTTATAACGCTCTTATATAGAACTAATAAATGATTAAAAATAATATGTGTTTCAATAAAAGTAATTTTCAATTATCAAAGACTTGTAGGCTTACTAGAATTTCGCACTTCACAAAATTATCAGAGACTAGGCAGACTCGTGTTTTGTCGACTCTCGGGGAAACCGGTAGGCAACGCGAACCCATTCTCATGAGACGAATAGACACGCCTCTGCTAATTTCGTAAACACAACTCGTTTCTGCAGGCTTATCTGTAAATTACAAGTACGAAATTTAAATTGCCTGTGGGTTATACAACCTGAATAACTCCGCGTAATTTGGGCTGCATAACCTTTAAGTTGACTTGACTGGTTTTAGTGATATTTACAAAAAATAAAGAAAAAAGAAAATCCCTATTTAGCTTCCAATTCAATTCAATAGTACAATAATTTTCAATTATCAAAGGCTTGTAAGCCTACTAGAATTTCTATTGAAATGCACTAAGACCAAAAAAAGCTTGTAGTTAAAAGTTTACTTAAATTTACGAAATTTAAATTGCTGGTCCATTATACAACCCCAATACAGCCTTACGGCATTTGGGCTGCACAACCTTTATGTTGGCTTGACTGATTTTAGTTATATTTACAAAAAAAAAGAAAACAAAAAGAAAATCCCTATTCAGCTTTTCATTTGCAATTTGCAAGAATTTAGTTTTGGTGTTTCAAAAATTATTTAGTACAAAAATGGTTAAACTAACAGCTGAACTTATTCAGAATTCGATGCAATACATTAATCCAGTCAAAGATCGCGAACTCGACTTAAGAGGTTGTAAAAATGGAAATTTGCGCGCTGAGATTGATACTTAACCTCAATCTTTTCTCATTTTAGGATACAAAATACCAGAGATTGAGAATTTAGGAGCAACTGGGGATCAATTTGATACGATCGATTTTTCAGAGAACGATATTAGAAAATTGGATGGATTTCCGTATTTGAAACGGCTAAAATGTCTATTGATGAATAATAATCGTATCATGTAAGTGTCTCGCTTATTGTAGAGATCTATTAGTGTAACTTTTCAAATTTTCCAGTCGTATCGGTGAGAATCTAGAGGACCACATTGCAAACCTAGAAACTCTCATCTTAACCGGAAATCACTTGGAAGAGTTAAGTGATGTTGATCCATTAGTAACACTTGAAAAATTGACAACCCTTAGCTTACTACATAATCCTATTACAGCCAAGCCGCACTACAGATTGTACGTGATTTACAAATTTCCACAATTGCGACTCTTAGATTTTCGAAAGATTCGTATGAAGGAACGAGAAGAAGCAAAGGCTTTATTCAAGGGTAAAAAAGGAAAAGAGATACAAAAAGAGATATCTAAACGTGCTAAAACATTTGTGCCTGGCGGAAATATACCTAACATCGCTAAAAGTAAAGGTAAATTGCTCATATTATGTATATTACAGGATTTGTAGGCAATCTTGTATTTATTTATTTGTATTAGGATTATCTGACCAAGAAATTCGTAAGATACGTGAAGCAATATCCAAGGCTAGTTCGTTAGAAGAAGTGGAACGATTACAGAAGCTCCTTCAAGCTGGACACATTCCGGGTCCAGATATGCTTAATGGGCAGGACTATTATAATAAAATGGAAGTGGAGAATGGACACTAAATGATTTAGTTTCAATGATGACGCTGCAAGTAAGGTAAAAGCGTAATTCCTTTTGAGAGAATTTTGTATTTAGTTGTGTCACATAAACTTTTTAATTTGTTAAGCTGATAAGATTGTACTACGATGCATTATTCATTTAGTTTTGTAAATAAATAAAAAGCTCATTGATTGGTTTGAGAAGCGAGAATCATTTATTTTATGATATCTACCATTATCGTATTAAGATTTTCTTGTATAGTATTTTTACAGATTACTTTGAGATATTCAAATAAATGAGTGGATTATAGAAGTGTTTGTTTGAGAAAGTACCATTATAATAATTTTTTGTTTTCTTGAAGAAACCAGCGACGACTGGTGCTTATGCAAATGAAAGGAAAAATGTTTTCTATTCTGCAGACCGTACATACAGCTAAGACTAATACACGATGAAAAATCTCATTGAAATCTTACTTGGTTTCCGAAAAATAGTGCTTCTTTTGACAATTTCAAAAAGCCCGATCCTTTAAATAACTAAACATCATCTCGGTATATGGTCTGACTGGAGCTAAATAGGTTTTCAAATAAGTACAAACTACTGCGTTTTCTTTTTTTTAATAAATGTTTTCTTCATCTAATGACCGACTTTATGGCAGTCACTTCAGAACAACGAATAACATTAATAACGATGGACTAAGAAAAACATGCCAATGTTTTCGTAATAATATATTTGGTCTTTTCTAGATAAAAGCATAAGACATGTCAATAATGGCTTACACCTATAATATCACATCAATAAAAGACAAATGTTATTTACATAATATAAGAGTCTAAATTGTATTAATTCCATGTACCGATGAACTTTAACTTAATTCTAAATTTCAGCTGGACAGAGACTCATCGATTCCGATTTGTCAAACTTCTTCAAACTCTCTGATCCAATTTCGGTGTGTATAGTATTGCGCAGTACTGCAAAATACAATGTGTCCAAACTTGGTAGTGCAAACTTTTGTTACCATTTAACGACATTAAGGGCTACGATTATAGCTTAAGATTAAGTACAGGGTGAGTCAACTACGCGGACTCAGAAGATAGAGCTTTTGTGAATGGAGATTTCTCAAAACGATTATTTTTTTTTTACTAGGTCTGATTGCAGACATGGTTTAAAATTATATTAAACCTTACAGGCCTCCCAAGTTTGTAGCTACCCAAAGATTTATTTTATTGCGTTTTTGGAATTTTCGTCAAGTCCCGAGGTTAAAGATAATAAGAGGCACTATTGATCTAAAACTAAGTTTTTTTTTTTGAAGAATTCGGCATTTATAGAAATCGTTATTGGTCTGGAAGCACGCGTTAGAAAGACGTGTACTAGTATATGAGCTGTTTCGTTTAAAGAAATCGCGCGAATGACTCAACTCCATATTGACATTTTATTCCTCACTTAGTCCTTTTCAAGACAATAGTTACTCCTGGCAACATATCTTTGCTTTCAATTGTTTTGATTTGTTGTCCATAGTAAGTCCAGCTAAAAGAAATAAATTTAAAATTTTCGTTATTTAACAGTATTTATGCTTTTCTTGATTTAAATAGAAAACTAATTAGAATGACCAAAATACGAAAATAGTTGCGGAAAAAATGCAAATTTATACCTATTTCCATACATATCTCTAACGGAAACTCCATCGATCATGAGACTCTCCGGCACTGTTTCCGTTTCATTACTATCTCTTTGGTTATCGTAATTATGGAAATCAATTACCATTTGCATTTTCTTCAAGTTCGACCTTAAATTCCTATACTTTATAGCACCTAAGGCATTCACATCTGTATTTCTTCGAACTAAATCAGTTAAACTGAAAAAAAATTAACCAACAATTTTTATGGCGATGAAGTTTCAAAGTGACTTACTCGCAGTATATTGAAAATTTCGCCACTTCATTATCGAAACTCATCTCCATTTTGAGCATACCCGCAGTTTGTGGTGTCTTTGGTGAGATACGAACTTCAGCTTGTAATTGGGAACCTAATATTCGAAACGGATGTGAATTGAATTGACACAAATTAAAACAACGTACCGCAATAGGGTTGTACACTTCTTGTAGCGAAATACATTACGCCGCTACCATTAGCATCCTCGCCCATTAAACCAATATCATTTCGATATTTCAGATCAATAGCAAGCGGATCGCTGCTATTATCTAAATTTGGAAAGCATTGTCCTCTTTCGTACGATGGCATCCCGCCAGGACATTTAAATGAGATAAAATCGCAGTTGTCTTCACCTTCAATTTTATGAAAAATACTTTCGACGAATAATTCTATGGCTCTAACATGGCTGCATGTCGAGTTAGTTGCAAATCCTCTATCTAAAATGGGACAGTTTCTAGATTTAGAAAAGAGGGATTGTTTGGGCGTTCGATTCTATACCTAAATGAGTTAAAATTACTGACGCCTGACGGTCTATGCAACCGGGTTGCTCTTGGCCTCCGTTTGCGAAGAAGTCGACATGTCCGATTGGTTCCCATAACCCAAAACCATCAACAAATACCTAAACAATTGGTTACACTTGCAAACGTATTTTAGATATTTACCGGGCTTGCATCCGTGTGTAATACATCTACAAATTTAGCATCGGTTTTATCCAACTTGCTAGATTTCTCCCTCAAATGCCCACTTCTAAAGAGAGGGCTGGCAGCATCTAAACCTGTAACAAAATCGCAATAAGGTAGCAAAAGATTTAAAATGGAACCAAAAGTTTTTCTTGCCTGTGATCCTTCCTATTAAAATACGTTTATCTTTTAAAATTTCGGAAGCACAAGCTGCCACATGGGCACCCATAGAGAACCCAATCAAATGTATATTATCTGGACTTAAGCCCAGATTAATCATTTGCTCTAATAGCAACCCTAATTGTCTCCCGACTACTTGAGTGTTAGCTGCGGCTTGAGCATACTGAGGACCCCTAGCTGCTGTTGACCAATCCATGCTGATGATGTTGTAATCATACTAGAAGAATTTGTTGTATTTCAAAGAAATAAAAGAAAAGTTATAAAGTAACAAGCCTACTTGATTCACCATGTTCTCGGAACGTGAAGTGCTTTACTTAATACAATATATTTCATAATTAATTGCAATACACCTTTTATAAACGCGTAATTTTCTCTGTGTCGATTCCTAATTCCATAAATCATAAAAAAGAAAGCAAACACGACAATAATAGCGTAGTATTATACAACAAACTGCTTTCACATAACTGTGCAATGAACAATAAGATTTTCACTCAAGTGAACCTTATTCATTGCACCATATAAACGTATACGCACATTATTTATTAGTGTACACAAAACGTTGCCATTGACATTTAAAATATTGCAAAACTACAGTGACAATAGTAGCGTTAAACAAGGTTGTAGATCTCCATAATCGAAGGTGATCGTTAGTAAACGGATTCGTTTAGAGAATATACTTGTAATTTGTTTGCGTAATTTGACGCGTCCTATTTCTAATACGACGGCAGTCTGAAAAATTTCCAGCCTAACACTCCCACCTCATTAATCCCTTTAAATAATAGTTGGCTTTTTGTTTGGCAAAACAAACGCTTACGAATGAGTTGGTTTCCACGTTCGATGAAAATCTGTCCTCCGAACGAAACTTTAAGACCAGGAAACGGAAGAAACTCTCCCGGGGTAACATCTGGTGAATAAGGTGGGTAATCTATTAATTCAGGGAAAACTTTATTTTTCTTCAAATACGACCGTTTCCCCAATTTCTGCCTTCAACTTGTCAAGTAATGATGCGTAGTATGCCCCCATTATTAATTTTCCCATGACTTTCCCGGCCGATGGAGCGGGATTCACCTTTTCGGAGCCTATTCACTTTTCGCAGTTCACTGTTTCTACTGCACCTTGGGTTCAGAAATATATTGGTGTACTCAAGTCTCATCCATGGTTATAATCGATGTCAAGATTTATTTCGCTTAAATCCAATGAGGAAGCGCAACACGCTTTTTCATGTCTAAGTCTTCAGTCAATGTGTGACAAACACGTCATTTCAAGATGCCCATAGCATCTGTTATCTCTCTAGTCTTAATACGATGATTATCTAGCACCATTTGGTGAATTTTTCCCATGTTATTGGCCTACCCTGGCCGATACGATTGGCCAGATTCATTGTGGAAAATGATGGTGTAGAGGCCCGATAGAGTCTTTTCCATTTTTACAGAAACATTAACCTCAGCTGACACAAACGACTATTAAATAACAACTGAGCGTCCAACAGCCGACATTTTCAAAAGTATCTTTCCAATGCATGCACAATTATATTGCCAACAGTTCTCTCTAAAAACTGGTGCCGCAGTGCCTAGCAGTCTCGGGGTACACCGGCTTCGAACCCCGGGCTCGTCGCCTTCAGAGTAAGGTTTTCCTTACTCCAAATTTGGCGAATGCGGAGTGTAAACATCTTAAGACGCTCTACTGGCACAGGTGTAATAATAGCTCAGGTCCGACCGATGGCCTCTGTACTTGGCGAAGGCTGGGATATGAGGGCATTAATTATTATCATGTTGACCGCCATGTGAAGCATGCGTGCCTCGCAATACTCATTGTCGCACTGACCGCGCCACACACAAGCTGTGTTGGACACATTTGCCTCACATTTGAATGTATCCGACCTAGTGAAAAAATAAACGTAGATGGCCCGGCTTCAGCTGCAATACTTGCTGCACAATAATGTCAATAATTATACCTTCGTTTTTCTCAGTATTGCCTTTGTAATGTTTGCTGTGTCATTTTGTTTTTTGCTGAAATGGTAAATAAACGCAGCAAATTCATAATCAATTTAATTTCTCGTTCAAAAATAACCAAAAAAAACAAAGACATGATCACTTCTTCAATTGTATCTTCAATACGAGTGGTAGCACCAGCCCCTAAATGCAATTGTTCATCTCTTAATTCACTTCCTTGAACGATACAGTCAGTACTAGGCTTAACAAGAGTAACAGGTGTTCGTTTAGCGCCTTTTGTTTTCTTTTTTTTTTTTAGCACAGGAGAGTCGGTAGAATCAGAAGATTCAGAAGAAACACTGCTTAATTTGCAACTTTCTGAAGAACTCTCATAATCTTCATTTGAATTTTTTTTACACATGTGAACTTTACAACATGAAGTATCAACAGCTAAGCTCATCGTATATATTAGCGTATACTGTCTGCTTGTTTAGCAAATTTGCAAGTCTGTGCGTGCAGAGCGTGATACTAGTGAACATTGTGTGGCCTCTGCATTAAACTTTTGGTCACCAGGGCCGCGCCTTAAAATCTTATTTAGAAACAGAAACTGCAGCATGTGATAATATCATAACATCCTTATGACACTTACAAAGTGTTTAAAAGAAAAAAAAAATGCGCGGCCCCAGTGCCAGTGACCGCAAAAATTCTTACCATTGTGGCGGTCAACATGTTATTATAGTTTTCCGATTAATGCCATCTTCATGTCGAGGCTTAAAACTTTTCAGACTACCCTCGTAAGTAAATACATAGAAATCTTAATTTTTGAAACAATGTTGGTGTTCTAGATAAATAACTTTGGTTGGATACTTTCTCTGAATGTGCTTTAGGCATATATTACATTATTTAATTTCTTTTACAAGAAGGGTTAAACGGGACCAGCTTGCGGCCATACATTACCTTATACAATTTTGAAACTTATATAAGATGCATAAAAAGAACTACAGCGAAATTAACACGTCCAACAGATCCAAAGGGAGCGGTACATAAAAATGCATCATCTTGAGGGATTATATAATAGGTCTTACATATTATATTATAACTTGTTTATAGTACCCGTGAAAAAGAAAATGCAACTGTAAATATGTAAAAAAAAAAACATATGTATGCATGAAGATACATATCTTAATTTAAAAAATGTCAAACTCTGTATATTTAAATAATCCAAGGTGACTCTTTGTCAATGAAGAATTTTGTGGTATATATAACAAAAAGTCCTATTTTAAAACGGATACTGAAATATATTTTACAAATTCAAATTTACAATAATTCTCACCTGATGATGAGCGCTTGTGAAATTCGAAACCGGTAGCTTATTTCATTAAAGAATGTTTATGAAAAAATACCTTTTCTTTCAATATACCACGATCTACATATTTATCCAACTTTTGCTGCCAACTTCAATTTATTTATTTTAGAATTTATACTTACAATTTTCAAATAAATATGTGAGGCATTCAATGTGTTCACATTATTCCAAGCCCCCATGAAACCATGAATTATCACCTTTACGGGTTGAGAAGAGTTAAATTTTGATTGCGTTAGAGATAGTCCATCGTCATTGTAAAGTAAAGTATCCGGTTGTGAAAATTTTATATTCCTCCTGAAGAGATAGAACTTGGTATCCAAATTTTGAGGATTGTCAGGAAACCTTTGAAGGGGTGAACGTGGATTGTGAAGCTCGAAACATCCTACAGCGTCTAAATTTGTTAAAAAAAGAATGATTACCAAATTTCAATAGCTTCAGTAATTTTTTTATTGAGGAACGGACCAATATAAGGCTATTTCTTACGAATTTACATTTTGAAGTTTAAGTCATAAATGATATACTGCTGTTCTTCCCTTAATGGTTTTAAATTAGAAGCTAGAACTGATTTTCTCTGGTGTTACTATGAATTCGCCAAGAATTTAATAATAAAAAAAAAAAAAGGGAAATAATAAAATTTTATAGAACTGGTCTAGTTAATCAGGTTGTATTCGGATACTTTAACATTAGTCCCAAACCCTGTCACAGAGATAACTAATCCGATTATTAAAACAGTTCAACATATGGGGGGGACGGGGGACACTTGATCAGCACAGTCTTTAATTATTTTCAAGATGGTCAATCTCAACACATGGAATTGAGTACAGTTCAGGGATTTTCCAAAAGTTGGTCAAGAAAATTATGAACTTCGCGCTAGAGTAACATCTCGTAGAAAATTCATTTTCACTATTGGCCTCCAAATATTTTCCAAATGGTTCAGATCTCGACTGGCGGAATTGTTTCTTTTGCGAAAGATGTTTAAAACGGATAATGTATTGCTTGTTTCAGATTTTTATCAAAGCAACGATGCCTGCTTATCGCATTTTGTCGAAAAAAATAGATTTTGTTGTTTCAAAAATTGACGATGTTACAATTTACACAATTAGCTACAAAAATTTCTCAGTTAAAAATCAACGTGTCGCAATGTTTTTCGCGAATCTTGTTCATTCTGTCCTTCTATTAATTGAAAAACTAAGTTCCGCAATAAATTGAAGATGATTAACAATATCATTAATTTCAAAATGTTAATTTTCTTTTCAATAACCTTATATATTAAGAATATTCCAATCACATACCATAACAAATTCTAACAGGGTTCCTTTGTCGATTCCTCACAGCTTCCAATCTTTGCCTTAATCTGAACACTCTGCGCTGGGCTATTTCCCTAGGTCTATGCGAAACACTACAAACTACCAAAGAACATATCAAAACACTCTTTAGAATCAACATTTCTTCACTGTTTAAAGTTCTTTTCTTGAATTTTATGATCTACTGTCTCCGTAATTAATTTAAACTGCCATATCCGCTTCGCACGGATTTCTGCTTTGTCGCAGCTCAATTGTGGACAGAAGATAATCCCGCTAACGCTTGATTCCGTTTTTTATTTCTTGTTGTTACAATAAATATTTGAATTGGTGAGTGGAAGCTTGTCGGGCGGTGCAAACTTTCACTTTTCACTGAATAAATTCGTCTTCCTTAATGCGAAAGATTTTACTGCTAAAATCCGGGTATAATGGCAATGATACGCAGGCTATTTGTATGCTGGTCGCTTGGAATGTTTAGGAAATAGAGAAATGAGAACTTTTTTGATAATTTTGCTTGTTAGAAAAGCGCGCATTTAGATGTGCTGGGGTAATGTACGCCGTATTAATGATATAACAATAGAGAGGTAATGTGATGAAATCACGACAGAGTTATGAAATACAAAAAAGGAAGAAAAAAATTATAGATTGCAACGTTAAAAAGTATTTACTATGAATTCTTTGCGGGTCGTATGTGCTATTCCTAATCTAGAGCAAGGTTGGAGAATGTTCATGTCTTTATTTCTTTTAAGTTATTGTTTTATTTATTTTTTAATATACAGAGGCGCGCCACATTTGCGTCAGTTTGTATACGAAAAGCTACAAAATATTTCTGCTAAGGGCTATGTAGGGAGCAAGTTTTAAAATTGTGTTGATATATACAGGATGATTCAAAAAAGTTACACACCAAAGTTGTGAAAATTTGCTAATGTGTTTCCCTAACTCAAGCCACAGGCTATCGAATAGATCGAGGTTCGCTTGTGGGATGGTGATATCCTATCTAAGACCAAGATGTTCACACATGGACGACTGTGTCGAGCGTACGCGGATCTTTCACATTAAATTAAATTATGTATGGCGCTTAAAAATCTTCAAGTGGTGGCTCACTCGGCGGCCCGTGTTTTAGGGCCTTATCGAATTACTCGATCCCCCTTCGTATATCAGGTTTGCCTAGTTAGGGGTTATATATTTATCAAAGAAAAGTTGATTATTCTATTTCTTTCATATTTCTTTTGTGTTGTTATTCACCATTTTTGCGTACCCTTTTGCAGGTTAAAAATAACACTCAAGTAAATTTTATTAATAATTTGTTTATTAGTAAGTGTTGTTGTTGAACAAGAACATATTTCACTAAAATATGAAATGGAACAAAACGATATACAAAAAATATGTATTCCAAAAATACAAAGAAATGAAGCTCGTTTCTTTAAAAAAAAATTTTTTCATACAGAAACATTTTATCTAATTAAGAACGAAATCAAGACTTTTATTTAAAAAAAAGATAACAGAAAAAAAGGGGAAAAAATATTATTAATTAGCACTATACATGCAAAATCAAAAACTATAACGATGATGAAAATTACAACAGTAAAACGAGGTAGGCCATGGAAAACAAGAACAATCGAAGGCAGTTGTGCGAGTACCAACTTTAAAATTATGACTAAATGAAAAAGTTGTTTTAAGAACAAAGGGAGCAAAATAAAGTTATAACAATTTTTTTCTTATTAAAGTCACCCACACTCTACACGAAAATTTGCTATTTTAGTAACATTTCCAGCTATTACTACAAATGTCATTTTCAACTGTTGCATAAGATATTGAATTAGTTCAGTTCTGGGTTTGTTTATATCTAAAGATATAAAAATAAATATGCATAATATAAATTAATAGAAATACATGCAATTATATAAGCTAAAACATTGAAATTAGCTATCTTCTTGAAATGCCTATTTCGTGTTAATCCCTTCGTAATTTAGCGACAAACATCAAATATTCAATTTAAACAACAAAGAAGGCGCGAATCACCGGTGAACGTTCGGAATTTTCAATAAAAATCTACAACGTAATAGTAATAATCTTATTTTGGAAGACAATAATCTACGCTATAATGTTAAACAAAAGTCCGACCTCGTCCACTAGTGACCGAAAATGACAAAGTTAGTAAATTTTTCTTTTTTTCGAAGTACGACAATTGTGTAAAGAAATAGGCATCAAATTTACTATCCACCATTGTCTAATATAAAATTAGTTTAAGATAAACTAAGTAACTTAAATATTACAGAGAGATATAAGCTGTACTTTGTGCAATGAATAACAGACCAGTCAATTAATACTGTAATTACATACAATGCATCAAAGTATAGATTTTTGTTTTAGGCCGAGATTTAATTTATTTTAAAATTATCGCCAATTCCAATCTCGAACTTTGAGAAATTTACGTAATCTTTGGTTCAGTTAATAATCTCACGTTTTCCTACAAATTTACTAGATCTAATTGAACGCAATTATAATCGGGAATAAAAAGCCAAATTTGAAAACAGAAGAATAGAAATCATGATATATATTTCTCTTTTCACTTTTCAAAAAAAAAAAGACATCTAAGTATCTATTTGTGTTTTGTTTTGTACTTTCTCCGCAGAAATTTATTCAAAGAACATGTGTAACATACATTAAGCGCTTTCTTACATTTACACATTAATATTTTGCCATTTACTATACTCCTACTTTTTTTATGGAGTCACCGCCGTCCCATGGCGATCATCCATTTTGTTTTAAGGTTTCATTTTTACATTGTCGTGTCATATATCTTATCATACTAGAACTTTTAGAATTTTCTTTTAAATTACAAAAATGTGCCAATTTGATTAATGGTAACATTTTCTAGAAATAATCATACTAACTATAGTTTTAATATACACCGGGTGTTGGAAGACATTTTACGATAAGGGAATTCAATTTTGTTATTTTGGATTATTTCAGTTTGTGATAAAAAGTTTCAAACGCCTTTTCAAATACCAAATAAAGTCATTCTTGATGCTTAAAAATCCTTCAAGAAAAAGCTTTTGTTCCAGAATAAATAATGATTTAAAAAATGGGTTTTTGTTAACCGGAAAAATGTGTATATATTTTTAAAACACCCGGTATATTAACAGAAGTAGGTACTTAAAATTTTTATGAGAATAAAAATGTTTTGTTTATATTAATGCAGGTCTCAAGCAAGACTAATTGTAAGTGGAAAAAATAGTTTCGGTCGAAAAATATACAATTTTAGACCCGGATGGCTAAATCATTGTGTTATGTATACTTCAAATTAAGGAGCAATTTATTTATTGCAGCATCTAGCTTGAGTATAGAAAACAGTCAGGACAACTCATACAGCGTAAGAACAGTTCAAAATTAAAACTATTCTTACCGTTACTTTAATCATTATCACTCATGGAAGTTCAGATAATTTGTTATAATAAAAGAAAAGAAAATAAATCCTAGGGAGAAAAGCAGTTTAATTTACCTTTAAAAATCGCTTTCACTTCTTCTTGATATAATTAGACTAAAGTAAGGAACGAATCACATCAACTTCTGTGTAGTAGAACACTTTACCATTTCTTTTTTGTGGAGAAAAATAGATCTCTTCTTTTACAATTCTTCCACTAATTGATTGAACCGATAAAGTTCTTTAATTTCGTGCGTGTTACTAAGTATAGTAGTCTCAAATAGAGAAATACACA
Organism: Marronus borbonicus; assembly: GCA_902655005.2. Lineage (NCBI taxonomy): Eukaryota > Metazoa > Arthropoda > Insecta > Coleoptera > Scarabaeidae > Marronus > Marronus borbonicus. Next base: position 3,336,586 of record LR737386.1, read on the forward strand.
TTACGTCATACGTGCAGTCGGGTTACTTTAGTCGCGCGAGTTGATTATCTCGCGTCATAGGGTACCTTAGCGATACCGTTTCCGAAGAGGATAGAGGTGTTTAAAGGGCTTATTTATCGTTTTATTTTTCTGTATTCCTTATTGTTTTATGTCTTTTTAAAACATTTGAACCATTTTAATTTTTCTACGGGTAAAAATACACAATTTGTCATTTTTTTTTTGATACTACGATAATGACAAATTTTGTTCGGGCAGATAATCACGATGTAATATATATTTCTTTAATTGGGACAATGGTGTCCGGTACATATAAATATATAGATCAAACAGTACACAATCACCTGATCTAGTATGTGGAAGTTCTTGCCATGCTACATTGTGCGACCTCCTCAACATGCATATGCATAATAGATTTTTGTCATAGATTAATTTTGAAAATTTCTAATAGTATTTTTTATTGGACACCTTATATATTTTGCTAAAGGAAGACCCGCTGTTACAAAAACCTAGTAAATTCCAATCAATTCTTTACGTTTTCAATCACTTCGAATAGTTGAAAAAATATGCGCAAAAACCAAATTCGAAGAGGAAACAGTTCCCCACTATTTGTAATAAAGAATTCCAAAAAAAAATAATCAATCCATCTACTTATAGGTTAAATATACCCATGTAATATACGAAAAAGTGACACAGCCCATAGGGTATATCTCCTACTATATACAGCGTATATCCTATAAAGAAATAAATACACAGGAACAAGTGAGAAGAGAAATAGAAGTGACACGATCAAGATTTGCCGTTCAAGCGTTTGTTACGTAAGAGTTTAGCTTGTGTTTCCCGAAGGAGATCCTCAAAGGAATTCTCATGACCAACGTTCTTAACCGGAGGAGCCGTAGGATAAGGACAATCGTCGCGTAAATTATCTAGATCCGCGTAGCTGGTTTGACAGAAGATCCTCCTACCGCCGAAGCTGAGATCATAGCGGGGAAGATTGGAGTCTTCGTTGCCATGCTCGACGGCCGCGTAAGCGTCTTCTTTGTGCTTAAACGTTACGAAACCGTAATTATCACCTGTTCTTCTGAAATGTACACTGACGTTGTTGATCGGACCGAAACGTTGGAAGCGTTTGCGCAAACATTCACGCGTCACACTGTTCGCGATCCGTCCCACGTATATGACGCGCCTCTCCTCCACTTCGCGCAATTTTTCCGAGCTCGTGCGACGTCGTCGGACCACAGGCGAAGGCGAAGGCGATCGAGTTCTAGATCGCGATGAGCGGGAAGAACTTGAACTACTCGACGAGGAACGGCGTCTGTGAACGATTGTTTGTGTTCGTTTATTGGTCGTCTTAACCACGACGCGATTCTTATCCAAATACACAATTGTTTTATCCTCACCATGTTCACCAGGCACATTAATCTCTTTAACTTGCGGCAAATGCTCGACTAAAGATGTTATAAGCGAATTAGGGCTGAAATTCACAGGACAACCACGCACAATCTCCTGCAATCGACCCCAACTATGATCAGTATTAACTCCAATACTAACTAAAGTCTTCATCTCCATGTGTGGGGGTGGACAAGGCTGAATATTCATTCTTTGCAATCTCCTGGCATTTTCATCTTCGATTCTAGCAGGGCTACCACTGCAACTCCTCCCTTGCCGTCTCTGTTTATATTCCTCCAAATTAAGCTTACGTTTCTTAATCGTATTTACTTTCAATAGTGACACCATCAATTTTCCATCAGCCGTTTTCACTGTGGGTTGATTACGAAGTAATGATTTATCATCTTCTTCACAGGAAGAAAACCCGGAATCTTTCTTCGAAGAATTTGAAGATATACAATAATCATGATCCAAGTGAATTGTAATTTCACATGAATTACTGTTGTTACTACTATTATTTACATTAGTGACTCCTACAGGTGTCATCGATTTACCTCGTTTCTTGTTTGGAATTGGGGGAATTACTGAAATTGATTTACGCTTACTAGATTGCTTAATTCTATTGATCAATTCTTCAGGCAACGATTCTAAAATCTGCTTTGATTTGGCCGGATCCTTACGATTATCATCGATTGAGTCTTTCTCTATTACAGATTGTTTATTTGTAGTTTCGCTAGCTTCGAATTGTTCTAATAAGCTGTTTAGGTCACCAGCTTGAATCACGGGGGATATCTCTGTCTTAATATTTTTAAGTTTTTGTACGTCGTTATCTAGTACGTCTGTATTCGGTTCTACTTGGGAGTTTGTACTTTGTATTTCTAGTTCTTTGACGCTATTTGGCTCCGAAAGCAATGTGTTGTTATTTGATTGAGTTTCCATCATTTCATTTGGGACTACTAAATCAATTTCATCAATATTGTAACCATTTTTAGGGATTCCTTCTATGTCATTCCTTGTGGCCATCATTTCTTCACGCAATTCATTTATATACACATCTTTGTCGTTGTCATCTTCTTGTTCAATTTTTAATATCTTTTGTGGTGCGATGGCCATGTTAACTTTCTCATCCTCATCGTCGCTGCTAGCGTCGCTATCCATCTCCATTGATTTAGTACCTTCAGACACTGTTTCTACATCGATGTGATCATCTTCAGACTCTTCATCTACTACGTATCTTTGATTTTTCAAGTCTAATCTTTTACCTCCGGGTCCCGGTCCACTCGGTAATATCATCTCAGGATTTCTGCAATACTTGTCTGTTTCGTTTACATATTTAGTGATATCGAAGTTTGAGTTTGCCAAATGACCGATCGGATCTTCCTCGATCGAATGGCACAAATCTTCGAGGTTGGTCTTTTTTACAGTACCGATGGTGGCATTATCAAGGGCGTCATGCATTGTTATATTTTGTTTCATGTCTTCTTTTAACAATGGTAGGGATGGTAAGAGTTTCTCGGGCGTTAGGGTACTTAAACTACTTGTTGTATCACATAGATTCATGTTATCGGTGCTAAAGATATTCTTGTTTTCTTGTGCATTTGCGTTTATGATATCCTGAGGCTGGGCAGTTTCTAGAGCATTGCTGGTTATGACATCAATGGCCAGTTCTTCGACATTTTCAGTCTGAAAAGTTTCAGAGGTGTTAGAAATGAAAGAATGATTGGAAAATATATAATTTACTTAACATGATAATTCATTGTTAGATTTACATATATAACTTCACTTTTTTTTTAAGAAATTCGATAATTAAATTTGTGGAAACTTCTCGAAATTAATACTTGAATAGTTCGAAAATTGTCTTTATTTCTTCTGGATTTAATAAAACTTGGGTGGTTTGTAAAACTTGGCTGCATCTTAGTCGAAACAGACACCGGTATTTTACAGTCCTATAAGGCCTATAAACCCCCCAAATTTCATTAAATTCTGGAAATGCGGGTTGGGTACGTTTTCTTGTCAGTATCACACGCCTCCAATGCTACTACCAGAAATACAAAGTAGATGTAATAGATCTTTACTTTCGCACACGGTACGTACATGACTTCATTTTCAAAATACGAGCCCTTTTTTCATATTTCCAAAGAAAAGAAGGTTTGTGCGTAGTTTTGAACGTGGAAATTGTTTTTAAAAGGTTGGAGGTTGCTCTATTTTCAAAAATTTATAACACGTTGTTGAAAACGAGTTCTTTATAAATTTATATAATACAGCCAAAATAAATAGTCCATGTTTTCCGGGCTTGTTGGCCGTGATCGATATGTCTTCAGATCCGTGACAGACTATTTAATGGATACCGGCCGTAAAAGCCTACGTAATTACCACAATTAAAATAATTAACGTTTACTCCATGCGCACACTTTTCAAACGTTGTAATGGCTCATTACATCCGTTAATGGATTTAACGACCTATTGCTAATATCTGTTTATTACATATAAAATGTATATTCATTATTTTATAATGAAATCTGGACTATTTAAATAAGAAAATTATCATTAAATGAAGTGCAATAAATTTGGGGCTAAGATATAATCTTCGAATTGTTATTTGCAATAGCAGGTAAGTGATTTAAGAACCTTTTCTAGTAAACGTGTGCAAATTTTAAGTATGCAATTCCAAGTAATACATTCAAATACAAAATTATTTGTATGTTTGCAGAAACCTCGTTTCCCAAAGCTAACGTTCCAATTCAATATAATTCTTTAAAATAAAAAACTTTACATGTCTTTCTTCCTCGTTCCTAGAAGGGAAGTAAAGGATTCCAAATCACTATCAAAGATAAAAAAATGATCACAAATAATCCATGGAAACTCTGCGTGAGATTAAATTGATAAATGGGAAAAGTGGTCCTTTTTTCTCACAAAATTCTTTATTGTAAAATTGAGCATGCGGTTTCGTGTTAGAGAAACACATCCTTGGGCCTTTATTAAAACATGTTCTTAATTTGTTTTGACAAAATCTAATAATTATATATAAATTCTGGCCTGAGGATGCGTTTCTCTATCACGAAACCGGTCGCTTAATTTTACAATATCCCATTTTATATATTTACTTGCTTATAAAAGATTGCAAACATGCTTTATTAAAAAAAAACAAGTTGCAAATATTTATTATCTAAGAACACTTTTATCTATAATAAACGTAGACTCCCGCATCATATTGTTTATTTTGTAATGCTTTAACCTGTATAAAATAATGAAAAACTTTACAGTATTACTTACTTCTATATTAATTAGTTGTTGCCATTCCATCATAATCTTATGGAAATCTTCTTTCGATGGTGGAGATGTTGACATAACACAATAATCACCAGATGTATTTCCCGAAACAGGTATTAAGCCGATGTCCCCATTTAACCTATTGTTATAACAAATCACAATTACAAGGTGCAAACAAACATTATTTTGATTACTTACTCTCTCTCATCATCCCAATTCCAAGTGTAGCTATGCTCACCGTCATAGCTAGCAACATCGTCAACAACACCTGGTTCCTAATGGTTCACGTAATATGAGTAAAAAAGATTAGAAATGTGGATTTTTTAAGCGATCTTACCAGGAAATAAGACGAGTCGAGCGTCGAAAAGTGCTCTTCGCCGTGAAAATTCAAAAATCCGGCGTCCATCGTGACGAAAATTACGCTTAACTTCTTAGGTACATTCACTAATCACACACACCTACCGCGATAGGTTAACTAATGCATGTTTCGTCTGGAAACGCGACATACTTATGATGTTTCCTAAGCGGGAATTGTTCGGCATGTGAATCAATGAAGAACGGCTTGTTTATTGTTGTATTTCTACGCGAAATGTGTTACCTTGCTGGGAGTAAGGTTAGATTAGGGTTGTGACATATTTTCGTCGCGCACGATAAAGTTACGGAATGAAAATGAATAGAATCGACTTATTTATAAAATTCACTAACGCGGCACGGATATTCGATAGGAGTTCACTTAAAATATAACGATTTATTTAGATGATTTTAACTAGGAAGTCAGAGATATCACATGTGTTTTATAATGCCAACCATGCGGTACTTTTCGCTTCAAGAACATAACTGTTTTATCGGCCGCACCGTTGTGTCACCCACTCTATTCCACCTGTACCTTTTCCCTCCATTTCATTTATGAAAATAGGCACGAAAATAGTATAATTAAGAGATTTAAAGCGACTAGAGCAATTAAATTGCAGATAGTTCAGAATATAAACTCCGTAATCAAACCAGCAATTTACTTATACATGCTAATGGTAAATCCTTTTTTCTTATTTGTTGTGTTTGTATGTACATTCGACAAAATAAATAATGCCTCCCCAGCTTGTCGGCCATCGATTATCAATACTATCTGCCGCAGGGAGCGGGCTTTGGAAATGTTTTATCTATAGAGTATATACACTACCGTTCATATATTTGGGGACGATTAAAAAATACAGCTTTTTTTAATTCGAATAAAAACAAAAAGTCTTTTGTAATTTAATTTACTTCTTTCTGTACATTGAGTATACTATACAAAACTAAAAATATTCCAAAAAGAAATGTTGTAGTAATTATAATTAGGTCTATACGGATTTTTCGTCTATATGTCCACCCTTTGACTTAATTACTGCGGTACATATTCGTGGCATTCTTGGAATTAAAGATTTCAAAAATGTTGCTGGGATCTCGGTCCATGCTTGCTGGAGCTTTCTCAATAAATCTTGTGAACTAGTCACTCTTTTTTAGCGAATCCTTCTGTCCAGTTCATCCCATATTAATTCGATAGGCGACAGGTCAGGAGACTGAGGTGGCCAAATCATTATTTTTAAACGATCTTCTTCTTCCAGAGATGCCAGATAGTTTCTACATACACGAGAAGAATGCTCAGGGTCGTTATCCTCTTGAAACGTAAAGTTTCGACCTCGTAATCGTTCCCCACTTGGTACAGTATTCTCTTGTGATATTTTGAGATAGCCCTCTTTATGAAGTATTCGCTGTATTCTTACTAAATCACCTACAGCTGTTCCCGCAAAACAGTCCCAAACCATTACGTTACTTCCACCGTGCTTCACTGTAGGTAAAATACGCTGTTCACTAACTCTCACCACCCTGTCGCCTAACAAACGTCCTCCGTTTGGTGCCAAATGTTTCAAATTTGGACTCATCAGTCCACAGCACGTTGCACCACTGTTCGAATGTCCAGTGCGTGTGTTCTTGTGCCCACTGCAATCTTTTTCTTTTATTTTGACCTTTCAAAAGCGGTTTTCTGGCAGCTACTTGTCCCTCTAAGCCTGCCGCAATTAATCTTCGTTTCACGGTCGAATGCGACATAGGATTTCTTCGTAAAACATTGACTTGCTGCGTTATTTCCGGAGCCGTTAGGAATCTGTTTCTTTTTGAAACAAGAACCATGAACTGATCTTCAGCAGCTGTTGTCTTCTTTTTACGTCCAGAACGTTTCTTATCAGCCAAAGAACCCGTTTCCGCCACCCGTTTTAATGTTGTAAATACACCATTTTTCGATATTTTTAATTTTTTCGCAATAACTGCCATTGAGTATCCTTCAATACGTAAATTAATAATAGCAGAACCCGTTTCGATGGAAATTTCTTTTCGTTCTGTCATTTCAGCACCATCCGTTTATTACGATTGTTAAATTTAAACTAAACTACTATCAAGATCGATTTTATTTTAAATACAAGACGATATCTGCTTTGTTTGTTGTACTAAGTGTTCTATGAATCTCACATTATTCCTTTGTGAAAATATTTGACAATATTTTCAAGTTTACGTTCATAACCCCATAAAAGGGATTAAGAGGAATTTTGCCTGAGGCTGCGGTAGAATATAAATGCGTTATAAATTTGATGGGATAGAAGAGAATACTGTTGTAAATTATGTTCATGCATATAGAAATGTATACTCTTTCATATAAAACACAATCAATTGTCAATATTTCAATTTTGCTTATTTTTCGGAGTTTTTCTTAGTCGTCCCCAAATATATGAACGGTAGTGTATGTAGTTCGTCTAGAAAGTATCCGGAATTTATTGTTTTTCTCAATTTTAATATATTTCTCTTTTGTTACATCCTAAGACAAAAGTAATGCATCAAGTAGGTTGTGCCGACTGTAGGCCATGGCAAAAATCATATAACAACACCAGCTGTCAAATATTGTTGATTATCAACAGGCTTAATATTTGTGAAATAATGTCGCAAATAGAAAGAAGAAAGTTGGTGGAATATTTGTGTAGAAAAGGTGTTCAAAACGTTAAAAAATTAGTGCAATTGACTGAACTCGGAAAAAATGGAGTATATGAGCCAATAAAGAGGAAAAGAAATAGGAGAGATATGAGCCATGGACCAGTTTCTGGAAGACCGCGTAAGATTAGCGGAAACAATCTAAACGCTTTAGTGACTTTAGGACGGCAAAACCCGCGCCTAAGGAAAACTGGCTAACAGATTTGGAAATCAACGTCAACTAAGAGTGTGTCCAGAAACTGCCCGCATTTCGCTGAGAAGACAAGGTTACTTATCAAGGAAACTAAAAAAAATCCCTGCAATTACACCTCTACAAAAGCAACGAAGAATAGATTTTTGCCAACGATTTCGAGACGATAATTTTAGTGATGTTTTTATATCTGACGAAAGCTGTTTTTGGCTTGGTGCAAATCATTTAAAATTCCTATCAAGAGAAAATGTTACCGTTCAAATTTCCAAATTTCACACAAAAATAATGGTTTGGGGAGCAATCTCTCAGCGTGGTGCTACACCTCTCTGTATAATTGATGGCACCGTTAATAGTGCAAAGTATTGTGAAATTCTTAATGGCTTTCTTCTTGAAACGGCTCGTGCTTTATATCCCGAAGGGTGGCGTTTTCAACAGGATAATGCAAGATGCCACGCTTCTGAATACACTAAAGTTTGGATGCTAGAACAAAACTTGGCAACAATTCCATGGCCAGCCGCTTCCCCAGATCTCAGTCCCATCGAAAACATATGGGGACTAATGAAAATTGAAGCGGAACGAGCAGCACCACGAAATAAAGATTTGATTCGGTCAGTTTTACAAGCCTGGACCACTATCACCGAAAAGTATAGCGTTGACCTCGTTTCGGGATTACCTAAATGTTTAGTTAAGTGTTTACAGTTAAATGGAGATTGTATTAGTAAGTGAGATAGATTATTTGTTGCGATTTTATTATTCAAGTAATAAAAATATACCGTAAAATTATAGCTGTGCTTTTTGTTTTCCGGATACTTTCTAGACGGACTATACTTACATTATAACAATATTATACATATACTTACATTATAACATTTGATGGTTTATATCTCTTCAAGTTTTAGTTCAAGGTTCCCCTATTACAATTATTATCTGATACAAAAATGATTATTAGTAGATGCGGTATAATTAATAATTGGCAAAATTGCTATGGCGACGGAGTAATAGAATCACTTGCGGCTTCTGGAGATAGAAGTCTGTTGTCGGGGAAATTGTTAAGATAACAGGATGGCTTGTTGGAGAAAAATACAGAGATATTATACAGGAAAAGGTATTTCTGTCTTTCATACGTATATTTTTTCGAGAAAGTCGTATGTACTTATTGCAAGACAAGTCGCCCATTTACATATCTGGGATAGTAAGGAATTGGTTTGACAACAAACCTGAAGTTGTACTGATTTCTTAGGTGGTAGTAGTAAGTAGGTCGCCTAATTGGTACCCAATTGAAAATTTATGGGCTTTGATGGTGAAAAACTTTCCGGACATGCACACTTATGAATCTGCAGCAATATATTTTTGATGCATGGTCGTTACGTGGCAAAATTTATTGCGAAAACCTTGTGCGCTCACTGCTTAATCGTCTACAGAAGTGCATAGACAATCATAAAGTATTAAATAATATAACTTTATTTTTGCAATTTACAGTTACAGTTGTTCTTCCTTTTATATTTACAATTTTTTTTTCTAATCGTTTAGAATAATTATTTATTTATTGTTTCTCTTTAATATCTTATTTATTTGCAATTTACTTTGCGTACAATGATATTTATTACCAATTCATGTTTTCTCTTTTGTTTGCTTAAGATCTTACAATTTGCTTTGTATACAATTTCATTTATTAGGTTTTTTTTTTTTTAGTTGTTTTAAGAAGTATTACTTTGTTTTTGGGAGTGATTCCTTTCTAACAGGTTTTGTTTTCTTTTGCCAAAGTACCTATTTTGTAACTATAATTTTTAAGTTTTCAATTTAAGCAGTATAGTTTTGATTATGGGCGATTTAATTTTCCGGAAAGTGCTACTCAGCGCTCAGCTATTAAGAAGTTTTTTTTATTGTAATGAAACAGCTCTTACACGCCACACAAAAATTAAAAGAAAATACAAATTTATCTCTATTGTGGTATCCTCCACTAAGTTGTATATCTCATGTTGAGAGCAACAATAACTAAAACCAACTTTAGATACTAGCTTTAACACATTTATTGAATGAAGCCAAAATTAAATTTTATTTAAAAATTACTAGATAAACAAGTGAACGTAACTGAACTGAAACCGATAAGCAAAGAACCATAAAATTTTAATTAGGGTCTACTTTATCGTATTTATACTACCTGCATATCACCCATCCGATAATACCCCAAGAAGGAAAGCGATATTGATATTCGCACAGTCAAGGGGGGTGGGGGAAGACATTACTTATTTTGCCGAGCGTATTTTGAGTTTATGTTTACACGGTTCATTTCCAGGAATCGTAATTAATCCCTTATTTTATGGATTAGATGTATTACCTAGTATTAGTCATGCCATTGTGATTTTGTATTATCACATTGTGGTAGTACTTAGGTAAATGTTTGGAATTTATAATTTACAATTTTAATTGTTTTTCTCCCTGAATTAGGATAAATTAAATTGAAATTGTGGCTTTGCAAAATTATTCCGAACATCCCAGTAAAACAATTGGTAGATGCCAACACTTAAAAGGGAAACTTTTACTAGCGTTTTATCACAATCGCAATAACTAGAGGGAGCTCTGTAGAGTTTATTCAAGTTATTTATATATTCTTGTTTCTGATAATTCAAACG
>LR737386.1:3347089-3392674 GCA_902655005.2 Marronus borbonicus
AAATATTTTTATAGTTTAAACGTTGCTATTTTTTAACTACACTGTTGGTAGCACTGCGTATATGTTATTGTAAGAAGGTTAACTAATTATTACATTTTGTTAAACTAGTATTTATTATGTTTGCTAATATTTATAATTAACACGCTTTAGTCTTAATAAAACCACAAAATTTCTCTACCAACTCATTTTAAGGATAACCAGAATACAATTAAGCAAAAAGTTAGACAGTGAGTGCTCTAAAAAAAGTTCAACAGTTATTGTAATATAAAAAAATTCCTGCTTTTCAGTAATTATGGCGCATTCTGGAGCAGCCGGCAAAAGGAAGGAGATTTACAAATACATCGCACCATGGCCCCTCTACAGCATGAATTGGTCTGTGAGACCTGACAAGCGATTTCGATTAGCTTTAGGTAGTTTCGTTGAAGAATACAATAATAAGGTGCAAATTGTGTCTTTAGATGAAGATAGCAGCGAATTTACACCGAAAAGTACATTTGAACATCCATATCCTACAACAAAAATCATGTGGATACCCGATAGTAAAGGAGTATTTCCAGATTTATTAGCCACTAGGTAAAAAATAGATTGCAATATTATTTTTAAATTAGTAACGTTTTATTTCTTTTTAGCGGTGACTACTTACGTGTTTGGAGAGCCGGTGAACCAGATACAAGATTGGAATGTGTGCTAAATAATAATAAGAATTCGGATTTTTGTGCACCATTAACGAGTTTCGATTGGAATGAAGTTGATCCTAATCTAGTTGGTACATCATCGATAGATACAACATGTACAATTTGGGGACTCGAAACAGGTCAGATGTTAGGACGAGTTAATTTAGTATCTGGGCATGTTAAAACGCAACTGATCGCTCATGACAAGGAAGTATATGACATTGCATTTTCTCGTGCTGGAGGTGGACGCGATATGTTTGCATCTGTCGGCGCGGATGGATCAGTTAGAATGTTTGATTTACGTCATTTAGAGCATTCGACTATAATCTATGAAGATCCTGCACATACCCCGCTACTACGACTGGCGTGGAACAAGCAAGATCCAAATTACTTAGCAACAATTGCTATGGACGCATGCGAAGTGATAATTTTAGATGTTAGGGTTCCATGTACTCCAGTAGCAAGATTAAATAACCATAGAGCGTGCGTAAATGGGATAGCATGGGCTCCACATTCATCTTGCCATATCTGCACGGCTGGTGATGATCATCAGGCATTGATTTGGGATATACAACAAATGCCAAGGGCTATAGAAGATCCTATTTTGGCATACACCGCAGCCGAAGGTGAAGTTAATCAAATACAATGGGGAGCAACACAACCTGATTGGATAGCAATATGTTACAATAAATCATTAGAAATACTACGTGTCTGAAGAGTATTAAGCATTTTACTTTATTTTTATTTCTCTGAGTATTTATTTCATTTTTTTTCTTTATACTGTTGTTAGTTGCACTGGGATTTAAGTCTCTAAACAGAAATACATTTTAAGTTCAAACTTTTTTTATAATAAATAATAAGTTTTATTATTATTTTAAGGCTAACGGATAGACTTAATTTCCAGAGCATATTGTATCATTTGAGAGTTATCATACAATAATAAAATTAACTTAATTACTGTAGATACCCCTAATTTATCATGATATCTTTTTTTTTTAATTTTAAGGGATGTGACGTTTTTAAAAATATTTTGTACATATTTTTGTGATATTTGTATTTATAGACAAATTATTGTCATTGAAAGTTATGTTTTATTCTTACCATACTGAGCAGATGAATAAAATTTTTGTATGTATTCACAAATAATTGTTTTTATTTCTAATTGAAATAATCAGCATTCAAATTTACCTCTTCACATTGTAGCCAACATTAAAATGTAGTGGTTCAAAGAAATGTTTTGAAAAGTAGTGTATTGAACAATACACTATGTTACATAATTATGTTTTAATTGAGGGAAATTATATCTACTTCATAACAATATCATGAGTTAATTTTTAATATCAACGATTTTCATCAATGTAGCTAACTGTAAATGAATGAATATTTACATCTTTGATCTCCTGCAACTAGATTTCGTGACCTTGTATTTATGCCGTCATTTTCGAAATAGGGTCATCAAACTTTCCATTGTTTATGTAATTTTATAATTTTAAATATTCAATTTGATTTCCGTATTTTAAAACTGAAGTAATAGTTTTCATCTATGTTGTAACGACGAAATGTTTCGTTTCCCACTTTTTTCCAGTTATTTAAAAATATCTTTTTAATAGTGAATGATTGATATGCTGACATAGGCGTAACCAGAGCGGGGTAGGATGGAGCCAAACACAGAGACTGATTCATATTCCTTGCAAAGTACAATTATCGATTATTTAATAAAGTCTATTAATTAAAGCAAACGTTTTATGAATATGAATTTAGTATCATAATTACATAAACTCTAAATACTTCCCTTCAACAATGCAAAAACTTTTTAAAAAATAGATCATTACCAGTAAGAAGGAATTAAAAAACGAAAAAAAAACAAAAGTATATAAAATATTATTTGATAACCCCATTTAGAAAATGGCAACCTCTGCTGTGCGTCTAAATTAAATGTGTTTCGCTCTACAGGATATCTGTGATATTATCACGACCTATATAGGTTATGTCAATTAACCTCTGTTTAGTGAAACTGCAATTTACACCAATAAAACATGAAATTTATCCTCCAATTACGACAGTACAGCACTGCGAAAAGCTCTTTCTTCGTAACAACGCCTATTTACTACGTAAATGCATGTAAGTTAAGTAAATTAAATATCTTTTTACCATTAACATTTTATTTACAACCGTAGCGCCACATATTGGTCACTTGTATAGTTCAGTAATTGCGGATGCTATTAATAGATGGCAGCATCTGGTAAATCCTTCGAAAGGAAACTGTTTTGCCACCGGCACTGATGAGCATGGTTTAAAAATTCAACAAGCAGCCGCGAAAAATAACAAATCGTTGCCGGAGTATTGCAAGGATATTTCTGATAAATACAGAGATTTAGCGAGTAAATATAATATTGGTCATACTGATTTTATTAGAACAACTGAGACGAGGCATATTGAAGCAGTGCAAACGTTATGGGTAATAAATTTATCGTATTAAAAAAAGAAAAACATGTCTGGTTCTCTTTACGAGTTAGGACTGCAAAAATAAATTTCCAATCAAGAATCTATGTGGAAATACCGATATTCTTATTTTTCTTTTGTCGTTAGCTTGACGTTTTCCTCAATGCTGCTCCTTGTTTTATGTTTTACTTTCTTTTATGTTTCTAACGCACCGAAATACTACGTTTTCCTTGTAATCTTTTTCTCTTCGCTGCAGCGACCAACTTGTTATTGGTGCTGTTGTTAGCTTGCTGTCCTTCTAAAGAAAACGCTTACTACTAGACTGCCTTGTTATTTGGTTCGTGTTAAGTTTTCCTTTGAGAATTTTTCTGCGTGTACCGCTTAAGGGCGAATGTCAGGATTGCTTTGTGAGTGCTGCTCGCGCAAAGAATTTTTGTTTTTTTTAAGGTTGTTAGGTGTATTTGTTGTTCAATGTATGGATTGTAAAACAGCGAGAATATGTTCTTTAAGCGAAATGAGTTTTTGAATAAATTGTAGCAAATAAACGCGAACTGCACAAATTTACTTGGGAGGAATAAAAAAAGAATTCTGTTGCAAGGCGTCGGCTTCGGAATTTCGTTAGTTCATTACAATGTAAGGTACAGTAATGGATCTTCTTGGCTAACTTGGCTTGATTTCGAATTCTTCTGATTTATTATCTATTTTGACCGTTTGTTTTGTTGCCCTAGATTGTTCTAATTTACTACTTATCCCTAATCTCTTTAACGCTTCATAAAGTTGAAACTAAACGTATTCCAGGTTCAGGCTGTGTCATGGTTAAACGTTTCGCCCACAATCACCCCTGTAATTACCAAATTCACGTTTGTCTCCTTTCTTCTTATAACATTATCGCAACCATTCATTTAGCATCCTTTCGTTTCCCATATTTCTACTATTAAATTCTGTGTCTATTCTATGAACAGTTCTGCTGTTATTGCAGCTGGACTCTTATTAATTGCTAATTTTCTTATTATTCTTTCTATTTGCTCCTTACTTGTTGGAGGAGTTTCGTCGTTGTATTGTTGACTCGGTTAATTAATATTTAGTACTATTTCGTTTTTTTTTTCTAATTTTTCCAATTTAGTAGTAGCGCTGGAAGTACTTATTATAGTTTCTTATTATCCTTTCCATTCGATCAACATTATTTCCTGTTGATTTTTCAGCAACAAGCACCGCGAGGAGAACATAACTACATCAGTTGAACTTTTGAGTTTTTGTTATTAATGTTTTCATCCGAACCAAGACTGGCGTGAAAAGAGCTCCCAAAGGTAGCAGCCAGTTACAAAAGTCCAGTGGCGGTTGTAGTATAGCAGCAAATTGAAGAAAAAGAAAAAAATTATATCGACAGAATAATATCAAACCTGTCACATCTGCATGCGACACAAAAAATACGCATTAATACGCCGTCCTACAACTAAAATATAGTTGATTTACATAGGGCCCGGGGCGAAGATCGGAGAAACTGACTGCTATCTTGGGCAACTCTTTTTACACTGGTCAAACGAGGTAATTTGGTAAAAATTTTATTCACACTACATTACCCTATTTCTATAAGTTTATTTTTTTGGTTTCCAACTTATTTCTAGAAAACCTTGTATAAAAGTGGGCATATATACGCCTCAAAATATTCTGGCTGGTATTGTGTATCCGATGAAAATTTTCTAAGTGAACAAGAAATTAAAGAAATTGTTTCGCCAAAAGGAGAAAAGGTCCTTGTTTCGGCAGAGAGTGGACATCCTGTGGAATGGACCGAAGAAGACAACTACGTTTTCAAATTGAGCAATTTCCAGAATGATCTTAAAAGATGGTTGCTTAAAAGCGGTAGGTTTAGATCAAGTATTGTCCAGCCGGTAAGATTTATTTTTTTGTTGCACCTGTTGATTCAACTACGCTTCGTAGTCGAAAATTGTTTTTATTGATTTTGATTTAATATCAGATAAATAATGTGAAAACAGGTTCCGGGCTATTATGCCGTGATTTACTGGAATTTCCTTCGTTTGTTTCATTCAGGGGCGATGGTAACTCGATGAGTATTTCACGGTCGAATGAAGGCGGTTCATTTTCATTTAATTTTTTTTCTATAATTTACCAGCTCGGTACTGTTTCATTGCGTTATTTTGGGCTGTGCTGAATACCGTTGCATTATAGGAATTAATACATTTTGATAGCAAAAAATAATCGGAATTTGCGGTCCAAATCAACTAACTTTGCCCGATATTTGGTATTTATATTATGGAAATTCCAATAAAAGAGGAGAATCTGCAACCATTTTTTTTCAGATTCTGAATTTAATTTAAATTCAATCAAACCACCATTTTTTTCTGATAACAATGTAGTCCCACCCGTATGTATAAGATCACCCAGTATATATTTAATATTCCCTTCCCTTTCGTAATTTTTTTTTTGTTGTCAATATCAACGCTAACCGAAATCGTTTAGAGAATGCCGTCAAGCCGAAAAAATTCCACAAAATACTTCTCGACGCTGTCACGAAGGAGAACTTGCCCGACGTATCCGTTTCAAGACCGTGCACGCGCGTTCATTGGGGCATTAAGGTTCCTGACGACGAAACTCAAACAGTTTACGTTTGGCTGGACGCACTAGTCAATTACCTAACGGTGGCTGGCTATCCCTCGATTGAGGATGAAAAATTCAAGAGAATATGGCCGCCGGATGTTCAAGTTATCGGCAAAGATATTCTGAAGTAAGTACTTATTGGCGCTAGGGCTACAGGATGATCCAAATTCTTATTTTGCAGCGATTGTTAGGGTTAGAGAGTTATGTAGTCAAGCACTATAATATTTATTTGTCTATTAGAAACGTAAACATTGTTTTTGTTTTGAAACGAGTAATAAGTTGGGTAATATCCATCATTGCAATGATGTGTTTTATTCACAGATTTTAAAAGAATTATCCGGATGAAAACATAAATTCTAAATTTTCATTAAAAACTTATTTGTTATGCTTATGTCCCAATAAGGGGTGTCAGACGGGGAATGGGGCTTGAGTCGCTTTGTTCTGGGCCACTTTTCCAGACTTCTTCTCAATTTATTTCCATCTTGTGTCAGTCTATCAACGTTTTCCTACTTTTGCCGCTTCCCTTTGCTCACCCTGCCATGTTCTCTTTGGTCTTCGTCTTCTTCTTTCCTTTGTTGTCCTTGCTTCCTTCCACCTTTCTTACTACTTTTACTATTACATTTGTCATAGGTCCATTTTCTCTTCGTGTTCGTAAGAAACGAAATTTAGCAAATTTGGTTTTTCCAGTTTAAACCTACCCTTTATTGCCGATAATAAATGAGATCCTCATACTCAGAGTTGAAAATGAATCAGGCTGTATAAGTATACCGTACGTTCGAGCGCCTTATAATCGATGATACCCGCTCGGGCTATGAGCTCGCTCATCATGCGCCTGCCTCCTCCTTCCCATATTCGGAAATTGTTGACTACTACAAGTGACCCTATGGGCAACGAACAACCGGTATACAGTATCCTGGCTTTGAATTAGATCCGCCTTCCGATGTTGGTACTTTTTATTACAATAAAAAGGCAAAACAGACACAAAATGTTTATTTATGCATTATGGAAGATATTTCATTAATATTCTGTTAATTCTTCCTTGGCTCTAATGATTGCACTAATTCGATCTGGCATACTGGAAACAAGTTGAAGTAACATGCTCTATACATTTTCGACCGGATTTAGATCGAGTGATGCTTTTGAAACAGATTTTTTATCGGTTTTTTCGTATGGTGCGGTGCTCCATCCTGCATGAAGATGCATGGTTCTTCTTCTTCATTTAGCGAGTTTAGGAAAGGTAAAAATAACCTTTTTATATTGCCTTTGACTCATGGTGCCCTCCATAAAATACAGAGGCGGTACATGACCAGATGAATAATGATGGTGGGTATTTAATTTTTTTCTGTACAACTTCCTTGGATCTCCGCCAAACGAAACGAACACTCCCCGTCATTGTTTCAAGTCGGGATTCATCGCTGAAACTAAAGTAACCTGTTGCAAAGAGCATCGATACTTTGAAGAGATGATTTATTGATGACAACATTTCTACTTATTTCCAATCTTCAAATACAACACTGCAGGCGTTCCTTCTTAATTTTGGATGTCAACCTAGCTTTTTTGGCCGGTCTGCGACATTTGATTGCAGCAGCATACAATCGTGCGTTCATATATCATTTTTAATGTATTTTGGAGTGCTGTTTTTATAATTAACCGGTCGTCTCTCTCGGTGGTTTTACGGAGACCATGGCAGTGATTGTCACCGCTCGATGTTGACAGAATATTTTCTCGAATTAATGCGGCTATTCGACTCTGTGCCGAGAAACCTTTGCATTATTGCAATTTATATGTTCCAATACATGCCTGTTTTTAATGAAGTCTCTATCCGCGATATTAATATCTTTCATTTCTTCCTTTACAAAGCTCAAAAATTCGTTAAAAAATTTATTAAGGCACTTTACACTTCTTAATACGTACAAATTCCAACTAAAATTGTAGGGCTTTCATTTATTTTATTATGTGTGTATAGATCCTAATACCTCACCCAAAACCGATAATAGGAGGATTTTCCTAATAATACAATGGCTGTTTTTTCTTTGAATGTATCCCGTTTATATTTAAATGTAAACGGCTTATATTACTATCCAAGGTTGGCTCAAATTTAATCGCCAGCTACTGTATGTTTTCATATTTATTTATATATACACTGCCGTTCAGTGAAGTTCGGTCATACAATAAAAATCTATTATATCACACTGTATACAATTATTAATACATAAAATTAGAAAAATATTAAGCATACACTCTTTTCTAAGCCATTAAAGCCATAAATTATTATGTAAAGTAGAAATATTGCGACAACCACAATAACGTCCCTTTCATTATCATTCCAAGAATTTCTCGGAAGTACCGATCTTTTGAAACGGGTCGTTTGGGGATTATTAACGAACAATACATTTAGGAAATACACCGCAGTATCATTCTTGTTTATTTATCACAGGCGTAAAGATATAAATTTGCTTCATTTTACTGTTAAACGTGTGTTGGTGTGCATCTGTCGTTTTTGCGCGAAAGTTTTACGAAAATTTACTTCAAAATGGC
The DNA here is from genome assembly GCA_902655005.2 of Marronus borbonicus. Taxonomy (NCBI): domain Eukaryota; kingdom Metazoa; phylum Arthropoda; class Insecta; order Coleoptera; family Scarabaeidae; genus Marronus; species Marronus borbonicus. Next base: position 3,355,360 of record LR737386.1, read on the forward strand.
ACGTGGCAAGCCTACCAGTGTAGAAAAACATTCACGCATTATTACGCTGTTTGAAGATATCCTCCTTCAATCGGGGCGACAAATTGCTGAAAAAATAAATATGAGAAGTTCAACAGTAAATGACATCATAAAACGATATCGGACAACTGGAACTATAGAAAATCGTGTTCGTTCCGGAGCATCTAGGAAAACAACAAAAGCTGAAGATTTGAGAATTGTATTATTAAGCAAACGCAATAGAAAATTAACAGCGCCACAAATAGCAGCCGAAGTCAATCGCGGCCGTGAAGAACAAGTTTCGGCGAGTACGCTAAAACGTCGACTTCAACAAGCGGACCTTCATGGACGCATTGCCATTCGAAAACCATTATTACGTCGGGGCAACAAAGCAAAACGGCTACAGTGGGCCCGTTCTCATCTAGATTGGTCGTTAGATGATTGGAAACACGTGCTTTGGAGTGACGAGTTAAAGTTTAGGTTTTTGGGCAAAATCGACGAGTTTATGTCCGAAGATCTAAAACCGAAAAGTGATCCCGAACTGCATTGTGCCTACAGTGAAGCAAGGGCGTAGTTCTGTGTTAGTGTGGGGATGTTTCTCCTTTGCTGGGACGGGAGATTTATGCAGAGTGCAGGGTGTAATGGGGAAGGAAAATTATTTTGCAATACTCCAGAATCATGCGGTGCCATCAGGATTGCGTATAATAGGTCGTAACTTTACATTCATACATGACAACGACCCAAAACACACTGCGTTAGTGTGTAAGAACTATCTGAAGGAGCAAGAAGAACAGCACACCCTGAAAGTAATGACATGACCCCCACAAAGCCCAGATTTGAACCCTATAGAGTTGTTGTGGGATGAACCGAACAGGAGGATCCAAAAAATATGCCCAACTTCACAAGAACATTTACTGAATATTCTGCAACATGAATGGATTAATATTCCACAATCCGTTTTAGCAAAACAGATTATCGAAAGAATGCCTAGAATAGTTCGAGCGGTGATTAACAGCAAAGGAGGCTTTTTCGATGAAAACAAAAATAATGTTCAGTACGTTATATTAGGCCAGAATAACTTTTTATTTATTTATTTTTGTCTTTTTTACCTGTGCATACAATAAAATTGCAGTTTGTTTTTAGTTTCGTTTGTTTCTGTAACCTTTTCATGTTTTTTACTAACCGACCGAACTTCTCTGAACGGCAGTGTACATAGTGCCAATAAAGATTTTATTCATTTATTTAATTGCAATCTTCTATTTAGTACTATTATCACATAAAGGTTGGGAAAGTACAGCTTCTTCGCTTTATGTAAACACACCCAAGGGTGAGTAATGTCTAAATCGAGCTTCAAGTGTGAATAAAATTGTTTTCCACTTCTCGAGGTTTCTAACAATTTTTAATAATTGCTAAAGGTGTCAGACATTAAACTATAACAAAACCGTCACGTATGTATCTAAATAACATGAAATTGATATTCCATATAACAGCTTCGAAGGATTTCTCGGTATTTAACACGATACATCAATAGAATTATATGAGAATTCTTCCGAAATTCCTACTTGAGATGACGAATTCGAGATTTTTGCGCCAAATACTTATGCACCTTTATCATCTTATTCTTTTTTCGTTCCCTCCCTCAAGAGTGTGTACTGAATATTTAATAGTTTTCTATCTTTCCTTCTTTTGGTAAAAATATCATGGAATGATCTGTTGGTCTTTTTTCACCGTTTGGCATTTTCATCCGTTGGGAAACCACCTATTTTATAGATTACACTGGTAGCAAAATTGCTTTTAAGAAAATTGCTTGCGTTCATTGAAAACAATTTCTCCCAATCCTGTAGCGTTATTTACGATACGTGAATTGATGTGCATTTACAGCAGTATTTTATATATCCAATTTCTCGATGTTATCTTCGGTAAGTCAACTAGGTTTAACTTAACTAACGAGGATTAGGATTAGGTTATTTTGGTCGTTTCTATAATGTTCTGATGTTGTGACTGTTACTCATCTTTGTAATTTTGACGACTTGGCTTTTAGGTATACGAAGCGCCACCCAAAATTTCTGGGAACTTTCTTGTAAAAGTAGAAAACGTGCACCCGTATATCTGCTGTCACCTTCTTTAATACGTACTTTCAAGTTTCCGCTGAGCGCGTTGTTATGAATAACAGCGGATAGAGTAATATTCAATGCCGATCAATCACCGGTGTGTATACGCCCCCCAATTGACCCTTCGATTATCATTGATCCCCTTTAAAACTTGATCGATGTTGACCTCGTCGGGAATCCCAAGTCTAGACCAACATTAGCGAGAGTTCAAATTCTTTTGACAGCAGTAACTTCTCAATTTTTGAGTCTGTAATGCATACCCATTTGTATTGCGCATTATCTTTTTGGGAATTAAGTATTAGTTAACTATTGCATCATTTTGTATTCCTGATAGGTTTCATGGCATATACTGGCCGGCTTTTCTAATGGCAGCAGATCTAGAGCCACCCAAAATGATCCTATGCCATTCCCATTGGACGGTGGATGACCAAAAGATGTCCAAATCCAAGAATAACGTCGTCTGTCCGATCCAAACTAGCGAAACGTATACAACAGATGGTTTAAGATATTTTCTATTACGAGAAGGCGTCGCTCACAGCGACGGAAGTAAGTTATCGCCGTTTCTTTTCGTCAAAGCTCACCTTTCCCTTTAATAAGAAGCTATTAACTTAAACTGCCAACGCGCAGATTACAGCGAGGAGAAATTACGACGGATTCTAAATGCCGAACTGGCGGATACGCTGGGCAACTTGTTGAACAGATGCTGCGGCGCGACGATAAACCCAGGGCAAATATTTCCAGCCGTTGCCGAAGATGCGACGATTAACGAGGCTTTTCTTTCACGGATGCCTGTTGCCCAGAAGTTAACGGAATCTTTGACGTCACTATCCGGTATTTACAAATAATTTTTTTTTGTATTATTACTTTTTCTTTGTTTAAATTGTAAATTGGCAGAATTGTCTAGCGTGCAATTTAATAGGTGCAAAAGTTAGTGGATTTTATGAATTTCGAGTCAGCGCTATGAGGGTAATAGTTATATGTAGACAGCTAATGTTCTTTCAGTTTCCATTAAATTTGCTAATGAGCTTTCTGTGATTCATTTGAAATGTATTGAGCTAAGATCTAGTTTAAATAACCACAATATGACGAACTTAAATATTTTATTTTGTTATGTTTGTCATTGGTTATATTTAATTGTTGTTTGTATATGAGTATAAAATACTTACAGGGAAGACAATGCAATTGTTTTGCATTCAGTAAATTTATCTCTCCACATTGTCTTCTTGTAACTCTACACAGTCCACTCCACTTAGTCCCGCGATGCAATTTCTGTTTCGGCCATGGCTCCTTCTTTTGCTGTTTTCTGCCAAGCAATTTTTTCAAGTTTGGAAGAAGAAAAGTCACTAGGCCTAATTCGATGAATATGGTAGTAACTGGACTAGTTTTGCTGTCGCAATTGCCGATGTTGGTACAGAATTTTTTTTCTTCTCTAGATGGGTTCTTTTTCTCTTCAGTTCAGCGCCGAATCGGTGCAATAAATCAGCAGACCTATCCGCGTCTCATCTACAATCACATAACGATAAAGAAACTCACTTGTATTGCATTGAAACATGTCCAAACATTACTTTGAAGTTAACAGTGATTCTGGTTTTGATTAACAGCAGACATGGCACCCATCTCATGTTCAATTTTTCGTGAATGATATTTTCCATAGGTTCAATTGACATGTTTACCATATTGGCAATCTCTCTAATCTGCTAATAAACTTTAGTCCGTAGTCACCTCCATGGGACGACCTGATCGCTCCTCATCAAAAACAGATGTTCGGCTAGACCTAAATTGATCAAGCCAGTATCTGATGGTGGATCGTCTTTGCAAACTGCACCCAACTTCTCTTTGGTTTCTGTACTTGTTTTCCCATAAAAAAAAAAAATCGAATCACTGAACGGTATATGATTCAACAAATACTTGCTCACTTTCAACATCCTTGTTCATCTATTTTAAAATTAGTCCAGGCTATTATTTTCAAATATTTTTAATAGATGGCTTTATATTTGTACTTCTAATCTCCTGTTAACAGATATCTGCTACGACCATTACACGGAATACAATTTTTACAAAACTGTTGACGCTGTCATAGCAACACTACATGCAGCTAATCTATTTTTGGAGACGATGAAACCGTGGGAATTACGAAAAGATCCTCAAAAACAACACGAATTGAAAGCCACGATCCATCTAGCTATGGAAGCTTTAAGAATATCCGCTATTATCTTGTATCCAATTATTCCAAACTTATCGGAAAAAATTTTGGACAAATTAAACATTCCAGAGTCAGAACGAATTTGGAGCTACACGAAAAAGTATTTTTGGAACGATATTGACTTCGAAAGTAAGCATTTGAGCAAGGAAAAAATTGTATTATTCAAAAGAATAATTGCTGCTAAGGAAGAACCTAAAAGTCAAAAGAAAATTAAGCAATAAATTCACAGTTTGTTGTACTTAATTAAGTTCTTGGCTTGTAAAAAAAAAATTAGAAACATAAATTGTTTTTTTTTTACTTACCTTTGATGTCCTTTTTATCCAATTAAAACTGGAAAGAACTGTTTGAAGAAGGTAAGTCCAATAAAGCTTCTCAAATCAATTCATATTGCATATATTTATCTTTGATTTATTTTCAACTATGTACAACTAATAATCGATAATTATTTATGTTTAATATGTATAATAACATCGATATTATTGTAGGGTACAAAACATTCAATAAAAGTTAAGTCTTTGTTTTGAAACATAGTTCTATGTCATAAGAAGTAATGTTTAACCTTAGGACGCTAGCTTGCAGCTATTTGCTTCAAGTACATTCGAAATGAACAATGTAGACAATACTACGAAATTTCTATTTACAAATAACAATTAATAGGTAGTAAAACTGTAAGTTTCCTTTAAAATCATTACATTTTATAAAATACAAGATATGTTCATCGAAACCTTCAACAATATTACTAACGCTTTCCATAGAATAGATCATTTCATTTTAATAAACCCTGTGTTTTGGATATATTTGCAGCGCTATCCGGAAGATATTTTTAAAGTGGACAATCTACTGCATCTTCTACAAATTAGCTTGAATTGATTAGTTGTTCAGTTACCATTTGCACTTACTTTTGATAATTTTGTAATTGCATTAATAATGTTTATTTGTAAATGACGGCTATATTTTTTAATGTTGGCAATAAGATTTCGTATGTTAATAATTATTATATAACAAGTAAGCAGTAAAAAAGAAAATAAAAATTTAAATTTAACATGCAAAATCATATTGCCAATCTGAAATAACAAAAGAAAACACGATCTTCTACGTTTAATATACAGTGTATATGTTACAAGAAGGTATACATAAAGCTCTTACGTTAGTGGTAATATATACAGCGAGTTTATACATTTAGAGTTATTTACATTGATACCTTTGGACAGAAAATGCAGAAAAGGTATATAGCATCATGATAACGATGAGTTCTTTTGAAAAAATTGGGACTTCTATGTGTATATTTCCATATACAGGATGTTCGTCAAAGCTGTCCGCATATAGTGTAAACAGTATGTTATTGTATTTCAAATTTTTTGGAAACGACATGATACAACTTTGGAACATTTTTGTTTAATTCTAAAGTTGCAATTAGAAGTAGCGGTTTCACAATGGAAATAGATGGTCTCAAAATGAATTAGTTTATGTCTTTGCTAATCTTTCTAACTAAAGAAATTAATTGATTAAAATTTTTATTCATTGATTTTTGAACGACCCGATAGTGGCATTTTTTTTTCAGCAAATCGCGATTTTTTCTTACCATTTTGTTGTAATCTCAAAATGGTGCTCAATTTATATTACACACTACGCACATTATTATTCTCCGAAACGGACTAATATTAAAATGCAAGATGTACAGGGTACGTCGAAAAACATCAATAAACTTTTAGAAAATAGATTTAGAGCAGTTAGGAATCGTGCATTCATAACAATTAAAATATCTTCTGTATAAAAGGTATTACGAGATTTTATTAAGGATACTATTTTCGATGCAGTCAATGGCGTTAAAATCGTTCATTTATCATTCTTTAAATTAAGCACGCATATATTTGATAGGAAATTTTAGAATTATTTATTTTTAAATTTCACCAAACCTACAAGTTACTCTAAAGAAAAGCAGCATATTTTGAAAACCAAAATTGCTAAGAAAAACTTTCATTCTACAACTTTGGATATTTGTCGTTAATTTTTGAATGAATCCGCAATATCTCCTTTACGCAACGATCACAGTTCCAGAACTTTGCATCAATATTTCAGCAACATTTGCATCACACCCGAAGAGCATATCGGAAACGCCGATAAATTCGTTGCAAACGGGTTAATGCGTGTTCTTTGACGTGAAATGGTCGAAATATTCCTTCATGACAACTACAACATGAAACGCGTACAACACGGCATATTTTGAATAATTAAAGGTGTTTTTTTTTTCGATGTTTTTGGATGCAGCTAACGGTAATAATTTCAATACCTACGCGTTGCATGCGGGTTTTCCACGATTAGACTTTCAATTTTTTTTTGCCCGATTTATCACCAAACCGAAAGCAACATGCGAGCGGTAGCGATGGATAATACCCTAGTTTTCAATGTCGGCATCTGTTTGTTCAGCTTATATCATCGATGGTCTAGAGCTCTTTCTTTCTCTTTTTCCTTCTTTTTGTATTTTCACGCCGGAATGTTGGAAAAGTTCAAAGGAAAAAAAGGAACAGTAATATTTACGTTTCGCAGAGTTGACGAAAGGGAGTAGAACGGAAGGAAAAACAAATCGGCTTACATTTAGCTTGATGGAGAAAAAAATAGAATGGGAAAACTGGGGAAAGAATGGATTGCTTGCTATGAAAATCTACTTGTGGCCTCTTTATGTGCATATGTGCGAACGTATATGGTTTTATTTTTATCGGAAGTTCGATACATTTCCGTTAACTTAAAGCAATGAATGGAAGATTTGTTTGACGTAGAGAAACTCATACTTGTAATGTTATAAAATTTGAAAAAAATGTTTTCTACTTAAAAATAAGCCCCAGTTTATAAATTCGTATTCGCTGCGATGTTATGTTGTTAGTAAAGTTTCGATTTACACGATGTTTACTGTTAAGTATTATCTTTTTTTTTAATAGTCATTTTAATAACAATAATACTCATTTTCCTGTCGTGTATTGATACCCACCAGTAGTAATTAATTTCTAGAAGGACCTGTATGGAAAACACGTGGGTAATAAAGCGTAAATAATATTAACATGCATTCATTAAATTAAATAAAATCCAATAATTTCATAATTACTAAACTAAAATTAATAAAATTATTAATACCTAAATTCTCACAGGCTTTATACAGAATATTCCATATGTTACGCGTACAATATTTTTCGAAAATAATCCCGTCGATCAAACACAGTTTGCCCATTTTACACGTTACAAGTTTTAACACGCCCACACGTATTTACAATATGAACTGCACACAACGTGCCAAATATAATTCGAGAACTGTATACAGTACCTATGCAAATATAAACAAGTCTCTTCACAACGACAGGCAGCATTTAACAGCACGGATATCCTGTCTGGATGGCCTTGTACGTCCGCAAATGAATATTCACTCGGTAATATAACAATTTGGTGTGAAGCGATTGCAAGTAATACAATCGATAATAGAGGTAACGGATACATAATGCCATAAATGTAACTGAAATTGAACCCCAAAGTATTGAGTAGATTTTACCAGGGGCAGGTTTCATGTATGCATATAGTGTGTGCAAGAGAAGTAGTTAGAAATTTTTTTTTGGGAGCCCAAACCATCTCAGCCGGATCTTCATTATCTTTTCATTTATAGGTTCTGCCTTTAAATTTTGTTTATATGTTTCATTTTTTATCTTATTTTTCTTAAGAATCTCATTTCTACTGCATTATTTCTTTTCTCTTGGTTTTCTGTTACTACTCAGGATTCGCTCCTGTATGTTAGTGTCAGTATTACAGCTCTTTTAACCGCCTCCATTTCAATGGTCTCTAGGATTTCTTTTTTCTTCCCAAAAATATCAATTTGATGCTGCTAAATATTCTTCCGGGCGCTTTTTAGTTCAAATTTAATACAAAATCCAAATCTGACCTAAAAATGATACTCTTCCATTTAAAATAGAGCCATTTATGACATTAGGGAGAGGTACCGTAAGTTGGACATATGTTGGATGTTGTATGTAAATGTTCACATTTCTATTTTATTAACTTCCCTACATACTTCTGAAGAGCCGAAGCTCATCGTGATCTATCCTGCACATAAATATCTCCTTTTGAAATGTACACGAGTCGCACAGAAATTCTACCAAATCTGTATATTTATTAAGGATACGAGATGAATAGAAAACAAAAAAAATTATTGAAATTTATCACCTTTAGGTATATTTTCCCAAAGATTCACACATAACATTCTGTATATAAACCTCCCGCATATTTACTTTAACTTCATATTTACATTGAATAGTTCCCAATTCTCTCATCAAACAAGTAAATATCAATTCCAAGGTAGCAATTCTGCTTGCTAGATTCTCACATTCGATCTGCCACAGTCGACGTTTCGCACGTTCTCGTCGCACCACGGCTACTGATGACAAATGCGAATCGCCTCTCCACGCCGTGGCAAAAATTAGAAAAAAAAAGCAACCCCCCAAAATCGACACGTAACATCGGAAATTAGCTTTGCTTATCGTTTTCAGGCGTCAACAGATCTGTGCTCTTTTCAACCGGGGAAAATGTGGAAACAAACACACGAAGCCGATAGACGAAAAGTATACCGGGTTTTCACGTTTTAGCGGAATGTGATTTGCCATAAATATTCTAGTATATTTATGGTAAAGACTGTGTAACACTAATTTTAGTAGCTGTAAGCCTGTAAAATCAGTTTTTTATTGCGCACAGTTTACCTTACAGTGGAGTATTTTATGGGCCACCTACAAGAAAAAAAGCTTTTTTTGATAGATGCTTTTGAAGTGTTACTAAATTTTGGAATAATATAGTTCAGTAAATATTAAAATATCCTTTTTAATAAGCTAGATTAGATCAAAATATGTCGAAAAGGTGCGAGGCAGACAAATCAGGCATATTAGACGACCGTCTTTCTTTAGACTGAAATGTTTGTGAAAACTTAGTCTAACGTTTACATCCTTTGTCGAACAGGTCATTCCCATGTACCGTTTCACTTGCGTTTAATATCCTCATCTTCATTTTGTTTCCGAACAATTTATTAAAAACGGCAAATACATACATTTAGCGAAATTTTTTTTTTTATGTATATCAGTAGAAATCAAAAGTAACTAACTAAAGACCATTTACTTCCATTTAGCAGCTCACTTATAGGATGTTGTTCAAAAGGAAGAAACCTGTATACAGGATAGTCCATTTATAGTGAAACACCTTTATGCATTCGAAATAATTGCTACTAAGCATAGTAATTGTTTCGAAAGTATCAAGGTGGTAAGTTTTAAATGGACCACCTGTATACTCGTCCAGAAAAATACACATTTGTAAATTACAAAATAATCTTAATTAGCATTTCTGACCGAAATTTATTTACTACCTTTGGTAGATGTTTTTCTACTAATTTCTAATAGACAACCTTGCAGATACATATTAATTGCTTAAAATGCTTGGTACTTACGTTTATTGTACCAGCGATCATGATCAACCATGTTTAGCCAGTAACCAGTAACAAACTGTTAGGTAGATACCATTTAAATCCTTTATAACTACGTTTTTATTACACATATTATTTATAATTTTTATAAGCTTGATCTTCCCCAGTATTTTAAAACTTTCAATAATCAAATAAATCGAGGTAATATAAAAAAACAACGCTATATGAATGGCAACGATTATTACACGACAATTTTCGTGTACAACATAACAATTTAATAACAATTATTAAAAATCACAGAATCACAGATAAAGTATATTACGTCCGCTGAATATTGAGAATTCGCAATTGAATGGGATTAATTAAAATTTATTTTTTTGCTAAACCGCTAGTTCGACACTTTTGACACACTTATATAAAAAAATAAATTTGAAATTAGAAACACAATTGAAAATTGATATTTCTATATAGAACACTTATCCTTATCTATATTTGTTAATTCTAACTTGTTTATACACCTAAAACTATATTTTACATTATCCTTCGTTTCAATTAGCACATATTAAATTAGACAGTTACGTAGGTGTTAGATAATCTACTTTGGTTCAATAATCCATTCACGTCAATAATCTACGTAGGTTTTTCATAATTTTGTTCATTATTTACAATACACAGCCTTTTTTAATCTCTCTTTTTTAAAAGGGCGACGAATACTGACGTCATGTTTCTTTGGGTTTTCATTGGTACATAGTTCATTTAACGGCAATCAATGATGATGTATTTGTAAGCAGTTATAGGTGCGTATAAACAACGCTTGTCTTCTATTATTTTTATCCTTTTAAAATTAATGAAGGACATACAAATTATATTTGACAGATATGGAGCTAAGATGGATCCTTGCGGTATCTTTATATAGATATATCTTTGATATTGTTTATACCTATTGAGTGGACTTCATTAATTGCATTTTTAGACTAGAGAGAACACTCTATCGATAAATTAAATTACGTCCTACCTGGTACTTGATCTAATTCTACACCATCGTGTCTCCAAAATTGTTATCACTATCGTGTCAAATGGCGCTTATATCGTCACCTAATATGCTTTTATCTGTGGAATTAACTCTGGTCTGTCTAGCAGATTCGGTACTCAACCTTTCGCTGGAAAACTCACCGTAACTTCCATTTTTTTTCGCATTAACGATAACAGTTCTCGTGCCATAATCCGTGATGAATTTATCGTTGGTATTCAGAGCAACGGATTGGTAACCACATTTGCACCAAACCGGATAGTGAGTGGTCAAAATTCTTTTGAACGCTTCCCTAAATTCCGTGTTGAAGATCGAGTAAATGATTGGGTTAAAAGCTGAATTTGAATAGCCTAACCAGGTGAGGATTTTGAAGGTGATGTCTGGTATGCATGTCTTGCAGAAGGCCGCTACGATGTTGATGCAGAAGAACGGCACCCAGCAGATGAGGAAGACACCCATGATAATCCCGACCGTGATAGCCGCTTTGTGGTCGCTCACGTGATAGGGTGAGCTGTGATGGTTGTGCAAATGGATGTGGAGGGCTTTGTTCTTGTGTTTTGCGCTTTTTTTCTTGGCGTTATCTCCTTCTGGAAGATCGATGGGTCGCGTTATTGCTCGGATGTTCTTCACGTGCTTTTGGGCATAACAGTATAATCGACAATAAATACCTGAAATCAAAAAAGAAAACATTGGTTGGAACAATCTTTATTCGCTAAATTAAAAACAGAGCCTAAGCCTAAGAAGAGGCCACGATGAGAAATAATTGTGGTTTAACCCCGAAAAATTAAGTACTTTTAATTTTTGCACTGACTTTTAAAATCACTCTTGTAAAGTCACAAAATTGATTTTGTTGAGTTAACTCACCTTACGCTTCGTGTTCCTCCATGATAATTATTGCTATTTCTGTACTGTACTCCCCCTCCCCGCCTGTATAGCACCTTACAATGAGATGCATGTGAAAAACTTATATATATAAATATTAAGTCTGTACAGAATAGAACATTCGACCTCGGTCGCATTTGGACGTGAATAAAAGCACTTCGTCTTCCTAATGTTGTCGGTACACCCTCCACGCATATCCAGGCAGCCGTACAAGATCTAACCCTTCAACTCCTCGAACTCAATTCCTTCCATTCAATTATCTCTGCGTTTCCGAGAATAACGAACAATACACGACGTCCCAACGAGCCGAGATGGATAGACAGACAGACAGAGTGAAGGTAGAGGCAACGTCGTCGTCTGCCGTTTGGAGATTATAAGTCGCAAGGAAGGGTAAAGGGGCGTATATACGAGATTCGGGAATCTTATTCCGTCGTTCTTGCATTCGCGGATGTTGTATACAACGCGGACTAACAGCACTCTGAGCGAGGAAAGACGAGCTAGCTATAATAATGGAACAGAACGCGTTCGCATCTATCTCGTTGTTTGTCAACTTGAAGAGCAGACATCATCTTGAGAGATTCGGAGAAGTGCAAGACGGTGAAGCAGATGGGGGCATATGATAATTAGTCCTGAGGTAGTGCACGTTTGCATGCTTTAAGGGAAATATTTGATGGATACAAGAAAGTAACGTTTGCATACATGAATATATACATATAAAGTCACGATGATGGCCTATTGAAGGTATCTCCGGTAATAATTTAAGCGTCTTTTTGAAATTTTTGTGGACGATATTATGTATAATGGCGTATTTTCTAAAAACATTGTCAATTTCATGGCAGTCTAGATTAAACCGGAAATACAGACGAAATATTGAGAATTGAAATAAAGGAGTTTATTATTTGACTACCCATAGGCCGCTTTCCCGATTTTTAAACCGTTGTCTACTTCCATTATTATTATTATTGTTATTAATTATAAAAGTGATGTTAAAAAATGCTGTGTTGATGTTCATAGTGTGAGTGTGAGTTTACAAAAGAGTTTGTCTGGATTTTGATAAATCACAAGCAACACAAATAGCGCAGTCGCAGTACGTGAGACAAATGAAAAGAAAACATCCGAACGTGTATATAAAAAACAAGTTTTTGAAAAAGGATGGCAACTGTTTTTGAAGCTATTATTAACTAACTTATTATATATATATATATATAATCCAAAGCCTGTCTACCGTTAAACGGTGTAGGCAGTATCTCCTCTTCAGCTGCTCACAAATTTCTTCCATTTCGCCCTGTCCTTTGCTATCTTAGCTGCATCTGTCCATGTTACACCTTTCTTTTTCAAAATTTCTGCAATTACCATATTCCATGTCTGCTTTGGTCTACCTCTTCTTCTATTCTTTGCAATTCTTGCTTCCCATACTTTTTTCGGTTGTCTTGTACTGCTCATCCTTTGTAGATGTCCCCACCATCCTAGTTGTCTTTGTTCAATAAATTCTAAAATTGGCGTTATCTCTAGGTCTTTTCTTATGTCCTCGTTTTTCATTCTATCGTATTTGGTAACTCTTCGTACTCTTCTCAGATATCGCATCTCAGCAGCTTGTACTTTACTTTTCTGTTTTTGGTTCAATATCCATGATTCACAGCCAAACGTTAGGATCGGTCGGTAGATAGATTTAAATATCTTCATTTTTGTTGTACTAGATATTTCCTTTTTATTTATAAATCTACTGCTCATAGCATAATACAATTTCGTTGTCTTTTCTATTCTTTTATTAATATCAGCTTCTTGCGACCCGCTTTCATCAATTGTAACTCCCAAGTATTGAAAAGTTTTTACTTGTTCTATTTTTGTCCCTTCGATTTGTATCTTCATTAATACTGGTTCTTCTCCTATTGCCATTACTTTCGTTTTATTTTTGTTTATTTTCATTCCTTTCTCATTCAGTACAGAGTTCCATATATCTAAATTTAATTGTAGATCTTGTTCGTTCTTTGCCATCAGTACTACATCATCTGCGAATGCGCCTTCTGAGATTGCCACCCGCTGTAGGTTCATATGTCCTATTGTAAGTTTTTTACTTCTTCTGGTACATTCTTTAAGTATTTCATCCATGTACGTAGTAAACATGACTGGGCTCAAGCTTCCTCCTTGTCTCAAACCTTCTGTTGTTCTGAAGGTTTCCGATTCGGTGTTATTGTAGATGACAGCATTTACGTTGTTATTGTATATTATTTGTATGAGTCGTATTAATTTGCCATTCAAGCCCCTTTTTTCCAGAATATCCCATAGTTTCTCTCTTGGTACTTTATCAAATGCTTTCTCCAAATCAATATATGCCAAAAATAATTTCCTCTGCTCTTGTGACATCTTTTGTGTTAATTGTTTAATAGAGAAAACATGGTCTTGCGTGTTCTTGCCTTTTATGAACCCACTTTGTGGTTCTTCAAATGTATCTCCTATTGCTGTTCTTATTTTCTTGTCTAGTATTCGTTCCATTATTTTCATAGCAGTGTTTACTAATGATATGCCTCTATAATTGTCACAATGTCTTCTATCCCCCTTATTTTTATATATTTATAACTAACTTATTAAAGAATTTAAAACCTTTCTGGATTGAAAGCCTGTTTCTTTAGTGTTTTTCGGACGATTTCGTACCCATTCATGTAAAATGTTAAAACCTACTAGTGAATTTGTAATACGCTAGTTGAGAATTCCTTTGTCTTACTGTAACCAAAGCATTTAGGCCTGGTCTATACTCCGTTGCCTCACTATATCTGATTTTCTTTACTGCTTGCCCCCTTTGTCAGATCAGTTAACTGCACCAGTACATTTGCTTCTTGGACCTTATTTTTATACAAATTTCCTACTAACTTCCTTCTTGATAATTGTAATATGATCACAACGTACATACAAAATATTATACGTCAGGAACCTCACTAAAAGAAGTTGAAAAAAAGTATGAAAATTAAAAATGCCATATACTTTCTAGACGGAACTAACTGCGTAAGTTGAAATTAAAGAAAAGCAGCATGCAGCAGATTAAAAATGTCATCTCCTACATATACCCATGTCATATTTGTAACATAAACAAACTCGGTTTTCTTCATTTGCATAACATGAGGTATTATAAACAGGCATGAAATCCTGGCTGGAGCACTCATCAACAACCTAGGCGTTATTTCCTCTTCGTGATACGCCGTTTTATTTTTATTGTTACATATCGCACCAACATCGCATTCAACTACTACGTCATGTCCGACGTTAGACTCGTAAGCCAGAAGCTAAAATTTTGAATTGTTATTAAGCTGAGTTTAACAGCTTTTATTTTTATCTTGCCCGCTTCTCGCAGAGCTATCATTCTCCGCTTCCAACAGCAGCGCCCCCTATACGGCCATAGCGCGTCGCTAATTACTTCTAACTTTATTACTACGCCGCTGTCCATTTTTAATTTAGCTAATAACTGTACTAACTCGAAAATTCGCCAGAGGTAATGGGCTGGGTCTGGTACAATCATAATCCACTTTAATGGGGTATTATTAATTAGAAGATGCGATTTTTTCGTGTTTTTTTTTTGTCATTCATTACGTAGCGCAGAAAGAACTTGTTTGCTTTTTTATTGTGATTTGTTATTTGCTGGATGCTGCTTACTTTTCATGTTTTGTGTTTAATTTTAAGTGTCTGGTTATTTTCGGCAAATTTAATAATAGGCGTTGCCATAATAAAAATTTATAGGACCACGGCTTTGTGGATGTTGTTACCAAAATTATCTTAGCTGTAGATATATTACCAAAATAGTAAATAATAGATGAACATTTTTATGAACATTTGAAAATTCAGATTTTTTACATCTTATTGTTAGGATATATTTGATTAGAACTTGTTTTAACTCGAAGCAGAACTAAAGCAAAGAATTCCAGATTTAGGGCAAGGACACTCCAAATTACATTTTAATTAATTCTGCTGAACTAATTGCAATAACCATCGTTTGTAATTTATGATACATCTTAACGATATCATAATAAATCATCGACAATACCAGGCTAAAGATAGGGATACCTGTCAACATACCTATCATAACTATGCAAGGAACGTAGAACGAGATGCAGCTGGAGACCACGGCATAGGTGGGCGTAAGATCTAGCGCGCAAGTGGAATAGTTCTGACCTCCTGCGACCATCTGGGGTGGCGGTTCGGGCGGCCTGTGTAGTCCCAGAGAGATGGGGACGAATGATATGAGTGCCGCTAGGAGCCAGATCGTCGCGATCGTGCCAACTGCCACGCGACGTGTCACCCAACGTCCATATCTGAAAATCAACAGTCGGTTTTATTGCTGCAAAACGTCTCTTTATTTAATTCTTTCCCTCAGTCACTTTATCAAAGGGTATCATTCAACATAACAGGAATTTAATTTGAGATTGAGATTCTTCCCGTAAAAATTGTTCTATTTAATTAAAGAGTCCCTTATACATAATACGTTCAAATTAAAGTCACGTCAAGTAGTCCACGTTATCCTCATTGAGAATTCATAATTGATCTAATTGGGTGGAGGTGCCGAGAATATTTTCCAGATAAATTAAAAGGGCTCAGGTAGAAGATGAAGAAAATTAAAACTAGATCAGTGAAGCGCTCGTCCTCGAGAAATGAACGCTACAAAACGAACATAAGGAGAATTTGTTGATTAGGCCGGATAATTCGATAGGAATGGGACGAAGAAGTTTCAATTAGTGTAACGCTCACCTTTCGAATCCCTAGGCAAGTGGAGATTAGGGAATCGGATTTTGTACTCTACGATTACTTATATCTATACGTACAGCGATGTTTTAAAGCTAGAAATATGAATCTCTCAAATCCGAACCGTCTAATTTTTTTCGCGTTAATTAGGGGAAGGTTGTGAGCTTAGCTAGTCGAGTTAAATAAAGGTAATTGTAAAAACTCTATGCAAAGTTTTAACTAAACTAAAAAGGTTCGCCTCGTTAAAATCATTTAATAAGAGTAAAATTTTAGAGACAGTGCTTGCAAATATTTGTAGCTCACACGAAAGCTGTCAAGTTTAAGAAAAGATAACTTGGACTTTAATGTCTTTTTCTTGTGAAAATGAGTTTTGGAGTAAACTGGTGATAAAGGGTGTGGCTTCGATACAGCAAGATAAATTGGTAAGAAACAAGATATAATAAGCCTTTATCTCAAGAGAATGAAGTTATTTTGAAAATATTTGTTGTAGTTGAATGAAAGTAGTAATATTTTAGATAATAGCTATTCACTCACTTTGGACAAGCTTGGACACGTGGTTTTTCCCAGTAGTTTAGCAGCACTAGAGACTTTCAAACTAGTTAAAGAAGCAATAAATGTGATGTTCATTGGTCCAAACTCCTGCTGTGGTCTACAAAAGAGTCTCAAACAATAACAAAGGGCCTTGTATTGGCCTAACATACGAAGATAAAATCAAAGGCGAAAGCATTCATATCAGGTTAATAAGTCACACAGTGCCAAAATATCACTTGCACAAACCAAAAAAGACTGAAGATCGATTCTACCATCTATGCTAAAAAAATTGCTGCTATCAGTTAGAAACGACATCGATACCTCAGTAGACATTTTAATACCAACTGAATTGAAAAAAAGAAGATCCTAGTATTAAGACCCTCCAACTATTCACTTTAATACGCATTAAGGGCGGTATTATAACAGATTTATTTAGGCTGTAGTGGTTACACGCATGAGTGTTGCAGCCCGGTTCAATAATAATGGCAGGGAACAAAAAATACATTGTCCATCGTCATTTACGTCTGTTACGAGTGATAACGAATTACTAAACAAAAAGAAAACAGTAGCAATCGCTCATTTCCCAAGGGGAACATTTAGGAGGTAATAACAAACACATTAACATACATTTCGTTAATACCTCAAGCATTACATTTTCTCCTTCCGTTTCTACATCAAAGATCTATTATTTAAATTATCGTCGTTATTAATTCAGCAAGTATACTTAACATTACTATAATACTTCTCTTAAAGTACCTTTTCTGAGTGCTCATTCACTAAAGTTACCTCCTCTCGAATTTAGCGCATTGTACACTCGGTTTTAGCGCAATAACCATTAACCATTTTGCGCTTCCTTTTAGTTGGGCTCGAACCCGGTCAAACAATAACACTTTAAGCCGTGAGCTCTTAGTTTCCAAAATCGTTCGCCTTCCTCAAAAGCTTCGGCTGCATTTCATTCAGGTGCAACCTAGTTCTTGGGCGGAACGGTTTGGCAGGTAAGATATTAAAGCAAATGGACCACTGTCGGTCTTTCCATTGTACCTTATACGCGAGTATTAGAATAAATTGCCGCGCGTAGAAGTCCCTTTGTTGTTCTCTTTTTGGCGGAGAAGCTCGCTTTCATGGGTGTTATTACATGGGATGAGAGGTTTTGTGTGGAAAAAAAGGTGGCCATTCCTGCATTCTTAGTTGCAACGCACAAGATACATGGGTGGATGGTAGATATATATCGCAGCGAAACAAATAAGAATCTGGCAGTTTCAAATCAGCGGAAATAACTTTTGCTTGCAAATAAGGGATTTCTTTTGGGAAAAAATGCAATGCCATTCTTAGAAGTAAATTAAATGATAGAGTAGAATTATCTATGATAGTGTAATAGCCAAAATAAAGCTAAGATAGTTTATGGTATTGATGGAATGAATCACTTACGGCAAAAGCAAGAGAGAAAATCACTAATTTACGGACAACACCATAAGCTACAAGGGGAGTTCGATAATTGCCTGACTTCGGCAAGCGACGGTGCTACTATAATTGAAATAACTCTATTTTTCGTAAAAGAAATCTTTGTCAAGGCTTCGAATTATTACGTAGGCTTCCGTGGTTGCCAATAACACTATACTCTTGGTTTACAGGTTGGATTTACGCTACGAAAGTCGATTCAAATGGTTGCCTTTCTTTTCTAGATGTTCTCGTACACCGGAGAAGCAGCTATAGGAGAAATTCTGTATACGCACAGGTCAGACCGAGGAATATTCAGTCCCCTTTTAGAACTGTCGAAAGATGATAAAGTTTTCGATGCTAAGCCTATAGCCATTAGGAATATCATAAATAAATTACGACTAAATTTCCTTTCTAACTTTCATCCTCATAAAAGGATAATAACCCGCGCAAAAACCTTTCGCTTATCCTTTTTTGTATTGAATCGGATAAAGAAGCAAATTCGGGATAAAATAACAGCATGAGAAGAATAAATCGTACATCGATATTCCAGCTTTTGCGGCCGTTCATGCGATTTGCCTTTGCCAAGCGAGATACGAAATCGGTCCTACGGGAGTAGAAATTTCCTAAATATTAACGAAGATCCTTTCGACTTCCGTTTAAGCTGTTTTCGAGAGGCAAGACGGAAAGTAGCAGGCTAGAAGTTGACCGTTTATGAATTCGACAAGACGTTTTTGGAATATTTTTTGAGAGGTCCATTTGTAGCAATATTTATGGAAGGTAATCGTTCTGATGAATTAAGGTTGAAATTTCATCAACATAGATTTAATTTATGGGATTCGGTCTACGGTCATTTGCATCATACACGTGTTGAAACCGCTCCGAAGCAGATAGTTAAATGAAAATTATTGCGTACAATAAAAGCGGTCGATTCTTTATGAGTTCTCGTTTAATTAAAATTAACAAAAAGTCATCTTTTAATCGACGAAACTAAATTCTTTTGCAGAATTATAACAATACGCTAAAATTCCGTCCCAGGTTATTGATACTCGCACAGTAACTTGAACCAACTAAAATTTCTTAATTTATTGGCACTTCTCGCTTAAAATTCTTGCTTCACAAGGTTGCAATTTACAGTATCTCATCTGTAACGCAGATATTAATTTGACTAAACACGATGCTCGACTACAAATTCAGCATTCCCCCGCTTTCTCATATATCGTAATCCTCCTGACTGCGCTATTGTTTTGTCGTGACCGTCGAGTGACACGTTCCTATTTGGAACGTGGCTGCAAGTTAGGCATCCGTTCGTGTTGCTCGAATTTGCATTCTAATGAATAAACTTGCAGCATTACCGGGGAGCATCAATCCAGCGTAAATATTGTCGACCCTCTTATCTGATGCCTCCGGTTGCCGGTCACTTTAATTACACTTTGGTTGCTTACTAGATTTTGCACTGTAATCGCTGAAATGAGAACTCATTCAATTATACGCGACAAACGTGTTGTATATTTAGTGCAATTTAACACCTATTTAGGGAAGTTAGGAAAGGTGATTTGATTTGTTGCAATTATGTTAATCAATAATAACTGTTGGCTTGAATTTGCATTAAGAGGACGTTAAGTTGTATAAATAATGGAGCGATTCGATCGGGAAGAAACGAGATAATTTGTTTAGGCAAAACCTTGAGTTGATGTGGCGTTATCGTGTCAGAAACATTTTGAATTGCTTCAGTAAGTTCTTGTATTACGTGTGGTGTATTCTTAGGTATAGAAAAATAAAATAATCTAAAATAGTTAGATCAGGAGAACGTGGAGGAAAATCTACTATATGGTTAGCAAAATATTCACGCAGGCGGTTCATTGTAAAGACCCTCTTGCACATTTTGGACTATAAAGTTCTCCCATTGGGTTTGTGACGCGTTTTTTAACATCGAATATGCCTGTCAGTAGATACATACATACGCTGCCGTTCAGAGAAGTTCGGTCGGTTAGTAAAGAACATGAAAAGGTTACAGAAACAAACGAAACTAAAAACAAAATGCAATTTTATTGTATGTACAGGTAAAAAAGACAAAAATAAATAAATAAAAAGTTATTATGGCCTAATGTAACATACTGAACATTATATTTTTTTTTTCATCGAAAAAAACTCCTTTGCTGTTAATCACCGCTCGAACTATTCTAGGCATTCTTTCGATAAGTTTTGTTAAAACGGATTGTGGAATATTAATCCATTCATGTTGCAGAATATTCCGTAAATGTTCTTGTGAAGTTGGGCATATTTTTCGGATCCTCCTGTCCAGTTCATCCCACAACAACCCTATAGGGTTCAAATTTGGGCTTTGTGGGGGCCATGTCATTACTTTCAGGGTGTGCTGTTCTTCTCACTACTTTAGATAGTTCTTACGCACTAACGCAGTGTGTTTTGGGTCGTTGTCATGCATGAATGTAAAGTTACGGCCTATTATACGCAATCCTGATGGCACTGCATGATTCTGGAGTATTGCAAAATAATTTTTCTTCCTCGAACGACCCGTTTCAAAAGATCGGTACTTCCGAGAAATTCTTGGAATGATAATAAAAGCGACTTTATTGTGGTCGTCACAATATTTCTACTTTACGTAATAATTTATGGCTTTAATCCCTTAGAAAAGAGTGTATGCTTAATATTTTTCTAATTTTATGTATTAATAATTGTATATAGTGTGATATAATAAATTTTTATTGTATGACCGAACTTCACTGAACGGCAGTGTACATGATATGGAAGCCGATTTTTGTGTTTTACCAATTGGAATTGTTTGTGTTTACCAAGTTGCATTTACAAATGACAGTTATGGTGGTTTATATAAATAAGTGTATGAATATGGAAATGTTGCTAGCAGATTTGAACATGTCACGTGAAATTATGAAAACATTCGGAAGCATAATAGAGTATTGCACAATTAAATAAACTTTACATTCCAGTAAACGCATGTTTATGTTTTTAATAGAATAATTTTGCCCGGTTAAAATAAATATTGTACGACATTTCTTCGCTTGGATAGGTAAATACCGTTCACATTTGCGTGGTTTAGAAAAAACGAGAGTTGAGCTTACGTTGCACTAATTTTGTTTAATGAATGTTGTAATTACAAAAAAAGCAACCGTCGTATACTTTTTTAATATTTTTATCTTCATTAAAGTCTGTAGAAAATATAAAAAGGTTGATAGACATGGAAGTTCGTTATCTGTTGCGGTGGATTCTTCATCTGAAATTATAAAAACAGTTGAATGTTTGCCACTACCTACACAGATTTTATAAAGACAGAAGCCCAGAGTTGAAACTATTGACATCACAAGCACGAAATTTGGATAATACGTTCCTTTTGTGTGTAGACGCGCAATAATTTTTTGAAATTCAGCCTTTAAGGGTGAAAGGAGTTTAGGAGTCTCGCTATTTTTTTGATTTACAAAGATGAAATTGGGTATTTAGGTTATTTAATTTACGCAATCTGCCGGGTTGATTAAATAATTTTTTTATACCATAATAATTGGGAAAAAAATTAATTATTGTTGAACGCAGCAAGAACAACATCTGCCACTTGCATTAAGTTGTTATTAGAATTAGGTTAATTTAATACAACAAGGCACACGCGATTAAATTGTTTACTGTACTACTTTTTTGCTTGCATCAACTTCTGTCAGACGACGAAATCATTTAAAAAAATTATCGCCACCAGTTTCTTAACGAAGGTATTTATTGGTTTCGCGTATTTTACAAGAAACAAATTACCTGAAATCCATTGCTCAAAACAAATGAAAACTAAATTATCCAATTCCGAAATATTTCGCGCAACCAACAAGTGTGATTTGTCGCCTTGATACGAATTTCAAACAAGAAGATTAATGGATGTCATTTTGCAGAAAGCATATGATACCAACTCGTATGAAATATTTCCATATTATACGCGTTGTTATGAATTTTCAAACTAAAAGTAGTATAAAGCCTGAATGGATGCACGTAGAAATGCAACGGTAATATCGCGAACAAAAAAGATATCTCACATGCACATTCACATATGGACGTAGCTATATATAGCTGGCAGATGCGGCGAGAAAATTCCGCGGTAATTTTTGTTTCGTGCATAAAGTTTTAAAGCGGCCATATAATTTTTGAATTTAGATTCGACCGCGCCATTGACAGTGCACCGCTTCGAGGTGGCTAGTTTAGTGCTTTAGTACTCGGTTTACGTGTCCAGTTTAAACGTTAATAAGAAAAGTTTTCTGTAAATTACGCTTTACTATAAATGATAGAAATGATGAGATGGAAGATGCAGAAATAAAAGTAAAGGCGTGTAGAATTCGATTCGTTTGTAATTAACCGCAGTAGGAGCCATTACCATGCGTGTCACATCGCGTAATCTTCTATAATATTTTCCAATTCATTCGTTTTCATGCGAGAATGCCAATAAAAGTAATAATAAGACTAATTCTTTTATTGCCCAACACCAAAAACAGCAAAAATTCCACACACTCTAATAGTCGAGTAACAAAGTTGTCTAAAAAAAAAAGTTGTCCTAAATACGCCGTATGTTAATTTGCCTGACGTGGAAGTCTCATCCTTAACATTTGATGCTTAACAAATATTATAATTTGAAAATGTTATTGACAAGAATTCATACTGCTCCTAACGAGTTTCTTACTGTTGTGACTTTATTGTCAGATAGTGTATTTTATTACACCCTATGCTAACTTCCTCTAGATTACAAGGTTAAACTTCAGCAAGCTGATTTTGCTACACAAATCTATTCCTTTCTCCATGCTATCCTAATGTCACCGTTATGTACATTTCCAGGTGCCAGATTGTAGCAGATTCGAGCTTACTTGTACAAACTACCACCCCGAGATAGTCGTTTCGTTCACCTGCCATCCGCCAATCTGACTAATGCTTGCCAACCGGTAGAATCGTGTGCCTTGTTTGATGATGGGATATATGAAATCCGACGGCGATTTCAGCTAAGAGTAGGAGGAGTATTATAAGATTGTGGTAAGGTGTCGGATTATGCTTTTGGGCCCGATAAGAGTAGAAATTCTGTCGCAAACCTTCCCAAATGCTGAATCGACGAACAGTAGCGTCGTGGGAAAGGTCGCGATGGCTGACCGAGGAAAAGATCTAATAATATTCGAATTTAAGTGTCATGTCGTGATGCGGTTTGAAAATTGAATTATTGATGGAGCTCTTTCCAAACTACGTGCGTTATCATATTTTTACCTTGATGCTAGCACACAAGGGAAACGGAAAGTGCGAAAGACATAGCAAACAATAAAAGTAAGATATCAAAGATTCTGATATCTAAAATATACTTTTCTTGAAAATGTGTCAAATACAGTGTGGGTCAGATGTCTATTATCACTTTTAAACTAAAACAATACTAACGGTAAGAGATAAACGTAAAAGTATAATGGTACGTTTGTCAATGAAATATGCTATTTTTTAGACTGAGATCCTAAAGAGTTTGTCATTTGTCTCTGTATATGTTTTAGAAACTTCACGGAAAGAAATCAGGTATCATTAGATCGGATAATAACGTTGGGCGCGACAATGACGCCAAATTTATTGCTCAGAGAAAACTCTTGTTGGGTTTTCATTCAAATTCATGATGTGATGGAATCAGTTTCTAACTGCAAAATTTGAAATTTTTAAGTCAACATCCAATATCAATTGATTTTTGAACTACTCCCCATGATATCCTGCTCCGTAGGAAACGCCTACAAAACTGAAGGTAATAAATGTTATCGTTTTGCGATAGTTCTTAGGTTTTTATTTTATAATGATGAAATATTTTTTATGTAAAAAGCAATATTATAAGAATTATAAATTTGTGCGTATTAACAAATAATATAACAGATTTTGAACAATGTAGCTTGTCTTTTCTTTCAAACACACCTAAATGCATTTATTAGCCACTTAGCAAGCATATTTTTTATTTATAAAATTCGAAGGAGAGTTTCTAACATTTAATATACATAATACTTTAATAACTGACCTCGTTCCGACCTTGTAGATACAATTTAAAATTGATAAAAACATCTGACAGTATTCAATAATGATAGCAAGGACTGTGGCGTAGTATGGTAAACAACACATAAGTATTCAAGTGCAGCAAGAATACATATTACTTTTTGCATTTGTTGACAACAAGTTAAAATGTCTTGCTTTAAAATTATTTTTAGGTTTTCTAACGTAATAAAGGTGCGAATGGGCCGGGTTGAACTGGAATATTTCAGATACGGTCGAGCCGGGCCTTTTTAAAATGGAACTTGACGCATCAGGCCAGTTCGACCTATTCATCCCGCCAAGCCGATTTGCTCCGCTCAACCAGCCCGTTTGTTGTTAATTTTGACAATGCAAATTTATTTTTGTAAACTTTTCTTTTGGGAAGGAGTGTTGCGTATAAAGTATTTGTATTAACTTTTTTTGCGGTGGTAAGGTCTTAGAGGTTACTTATTCTTATTAGCTTCGTTTAGTATCATGAACTAGTGTACACTTGTTTGCAAAAATCCGTTTGTTATTACTATACAAAACAAGAGCGGACAAGTATAGCAGTATACAAAACTAGAGCGGTGGATGTAATCGTCACCCTAATATTAACACTCGCGAAATATGAATCGTACGAAACAGTTTGTCACATCACTATTTGTTCGTCTTATCGGGCGCTACAAAATAACGACTTCAGTGTCAACATAGATGACACTGTAATCGGTGAAAATAAGGCAGCTTTTTGTTTTAATAGAAACCTCTTTTTTATTACATATTGCAATTTTACGCTAAAAAGTAATCAGCTTTTAGTCTAAAACATTCTGTTGTTAATTTCGTAGATAATTGAGAAAGATTACCTTTATTTACTTTAATAGAAAATTGATATTTTTCTGTTAAGATTAATATGGGACACCCGGTATGTATTTACTAACAATGTTTGGAATTTTACCAGGAATTTTGCTTTTCTAACTAGTTCTCTCCTTCTTCCTCGTTATCCATCAACGACATTAGTCGCTACTCAAAGGCCCTTTTTGGGTTCATTACGTGAGGCCTACTGTACGGAAAATTAAATTTTTACCCGCACCCGTCGAAATGGGAAAGTGTGTATCTATTGAATTAGGAGACCCTTGGAGCATTTTTAAAGGAGCTACAAAAGGGAAGACCCGTATTTTGTGAGTAAAATTTACCGCTTTTACTTCTTCTAGTTGCTCATATCCGGCTCTTGGAAAAGCGATAAGAACTTTTTTTTTTAATTTTGGAACTTTTGCCGGCTTCTTCAAAAGTATATTTTCAGTATTAATATTCGGAGTCTTTTTTAATGAATCCTTTAACAAACTATGATCAAAATAATTTTAAGTAATTTTCAAGACTAAATTAAAAACCTTTGAGCACATACGAAGAATAAATGGCGAATAAATGCAATTTTGTAAATGTTCAAAGGCGATGTTGCGAATTGTTCTTCTGATTCTTCAATTGGTATTTAAATTTATGAGAATAATATTTAAATTAATGCAATTCAGGATTATTGATTGTCTAGTTTAAGAAACAAACCATTTAAGTCTTTGGAGTTCCTCTTTATAATAATATTTTACATAAGTTGAGACCAAGATTAATGACACGTTTCCAAGATAGCGTACTTTAAAACTGAAGCTCTAAGAGTGGTGTAGGTGTCTGCAGTATTCAGTAGAGGAAATCAATCATTTTGTAAAATGATTTATGGTAAATTTTGAAATATCATTGAGTATAGTTTTAAATGTTAATTATTCCTTAGGGAATCGCTAGTGTTTGTTGCTTCTTTTATTTCTAAATAAATCAAACCTCTAAACTTGAGAGAGTAGACCCTCCTGTCCAGCAGAACGTGAAACCTGCACAAGGGAGTTCAATTAATTCTAATCTGCCAAGGGCCAGAGCGGTCCGGAATATTAATGCGTTGGAACTTATAATAGTCGCCTTGATTGCATCCATAACTCCCCGTTTGGAAATGCATACCTCAGAGCGGACCACCGGCCTCCAAGTTGCACCTGTTTATTTGGTCGCTTTCATATACAGCACTTCAGTGAAGTTCGCGCACTTAATAACAATTATAAAATCATAAACATCCGAACTAAAAAAATACAATTATTACCCTACCATTATGCACAGGCGTTCATAGAACATCAATGCGATCAATCAATTCTTTTCGTTCTAAATGCTTCCTTTAGCCCAAAGAAACATTTCAATGGTGGGTGCCATGATTTTCCAATACGTTCCATTCGAGCTCAGTGCTTATACGCTACTGGGGTATATTTGGGATCATCATCGTGCATGCGAAAACGAAATTGTCGCCAATCAAACCAAGCCGAGACGGTATTACATTATTTTTAGGCATTTTTAGTAAAATGCACTTAGAACAGCACACTGCGCTTGGATTATTGGGTTCCTCGTAGGCATTTTAAGCACTACTAAGCATTATAGGATTTACAATTTAGCTATACAACATCCAATGGCTATAAATATGAACAGAAAGGCACTTACCGGCACTAAACTAACCAAAGCAGCTTCATCAGTTTATGACACCTAAATGATCCCTTTAATTAATCAATATACAGAGATTATCTGTATTTCCAGCAACTGCCATAGTTACTGGAAATACACTGAACGTTAGTGTACAATAGCGCGGCATATAGCGTAACTATAATTCAACCTCTTTCTCGGTATCACAATAAGCTTATTACTGATGTTCGATTACATCGGCGGTGTTGTAAATTACATATATGTCAAGTCGGCATCTGAAAATAAGCCAACTGGATTCTGGATCAATGAAAGCAAAGCATGTCGCTTTGCTTTGTATCTCGAAAGTCTACGTTAATAGGCAGAACATTTGATGGACGAGTAGGTAAACAGAATGTCGGTAATATTCGTATCGATATATCGTATGAGATAGTTGCGGAGATCTTCAATTGAATGGCAGTGATAAAACCCATAATTTGGTTTGTTAACGGTTTAGTCGTATACGATGTGTCGTGGTTTCACATCCAGTTCTTTAGAGCAGAAGCAAGCAATTTTGATATGTCACAGCCCACATCCAACTAAAACCAAATAAACACTAACATGTGAAATAAATTTTACTTATACATTTTTAAAGAACTGTTAATTTACTCTCATTATCGAAGTTTATTTTGTTCTATATTTTTCCAATAAATCGATCGCATGTCCGCGGTTTAAAATATGTCCAACTAAGATTAAAGTTCATTCCAATGTCATTTCTTGTCACCTTTTATCTAGCCTTACTTATTTCTTCTTACAACCTTCACAATTGTTGTTGTTTTTACATTGACGGGTTCATTTCTGCAGGATGTTCACATTTTCCCAGTTTTCCCGGCTTTTTACCTCAGAGTATATTACTCAAGGTTTGTATGTCCTTAGCTTTAATCAATTTCGCTTTAATTTATTGATCATGGTCATCATTACTTTGATTACGTTTCTGTGAATAAGCATTTTGCTTTCCATATATTTTTATTTTAAATCTTTAGCGTTATTTTTTACTTATATTTTTTTCACTTTGCATCTTATCTATTCCAAGTCTTCCTTATTGTCACGTTAAGAAATTGTAAAGATAAGTATTGTAATGGTAAAAGGAAGATTAATATAATTGCTGCGCATGGTTAAGGCTGTTCGTCCACGTGAGTTTAGGTACGTTCAGCAACGTTTATGCAATTCTATATCGATGTATAACGCGACGTTTCATCAATTTATATAGCCGGGGAGCTTTTTCTTGTTCCCCGCTGTTTATTCCGGAATTTTTATTCAATAAATATATCTTCAGGCAAGGCAGTATAGGATAAACAGGAATTCCCACGATAGGCTGGAAACTTTTCAAGTCACCCTGGTATAATAAATCATCGTCTTCGCTAAGGGATGCTTTGTCATCGCTGCTTGTTTGCGTGGTTGCAAACAAGTAGCCATGGCACAACGGTAATCATTGCAATTTAATTATAATTAATTATATTTATATGAAATCAAGAAACAGTCATGTATTTAAATCTATTATTACTGCAAGCGTAAAATTAGGCACCTCAATTTACTTTTAGAATCAACAAACGCAAGTCATAAAATCGCGGCAATATCACAAAAGCATCTCTGCTGACATACAATTGTCGATAGATTAGGTATTTTCGATTTAGGCGTTCAAGAATTACGTTGGAATATCTACAATTGTTATTTACGACGACTTACAATTTAGTCCCTTTCGCCTATGCTCGAAATTTAAGTCAGTGCCGCCAGTGCTTTCACCAGGCAACTTATTATCGGTTGTACAGATTTTAAAGGAGAACTGGAGAATTTCTCGTGATAGAGCTGATGGCGCGTGATTTATAGTACGAGATTTGGAACGTGCTTTGAGAAATATCCATTTAGTTTCTTGCTTTTGTGCGTTGTTGGAGTAGGAGCTTTACTAAGGTGAAATGGTGTTACTTGCCCAAAATTCGATGATTCAATGATAGAAATTTCGTATAAAATTTGGGAGAAAACAAATTAAAGCTTCATGAATTGTAATATTTGTGATTATAAAGACTACGTTAGTTAACTTCTTATCTACATATAAGGAACTAAATTGTACGTTGCCAAATTCATATATTGCCAACTGTCTCATTGTTAACCGGTAAAAACATCAAACTCACATATAATAGCAGGGATGTCCCATATACAGAGATGTATGAAGTTATATAAATGTAAATTTTAAAGTTACCCCCTACAATAGAATATTAACATATATATTATTTTATACTTTGTACTTTGTCATGTGAATACTCTATCATATTTCATTATCTTACGTTTCACAAATTTAACACAACTTTTTACCCTTCTTTAAAATGTGGGCTTGATAATTCTCCCAGTGGTGTATGTACAAGACATGGCATATTGCAAAACTTTACTCCTTAAGAAAGACTTACTACAGTTTAGATTTTTTTACTGGTATGACACGAATACAACTTTCCGTAGAAGAATAAAATAAACACGCGTTACATTACTGAATTAGAAAAAAATGCTGTTTTAAATGCCGTAAACTGATCTCCCTCCTATTAAAAAAAAATGGATCTGAAAAAACAAATGGAGGTACAATGTTGAGAAAATTTCAATTAACTGAAATTCATCTAACTATAACAAATTTAAAGGATTTTGATGACTTCGATTTTGAGGCAGAAGATACCTCAGCATATGTAATGCTACTTCTGTTTTTCGATAAATTGCCGTCCATCGATTTTACAAGGCAAATATCGAGTTCACTCTATGAAATTGATACAGAAAAAGCTGCCGAACATGGTTTATCAGTCCTCCATTAGAAATTAGTTTGCCTGACTGTTTTCTTACATATGCAGCACTTCAACCATTTATAATTTTTTCGTTTTTCTATTTTTCCTGGAATTATTTAAAAATAATTTACTTTCTTTATGAATTTTTTTACCATTTCTAGAGCAATTACTTCAGGTAAAGTTTGACTATTTTTGTACAATGTCGATCCCTTCTCTTAGAAATTTACAATCTTAAAAGAAATAACATTTATTCATCTCGATAGTATATGGAACGTAACAAATATTTTCTTCTTTCAAATTGGCCATAAGTTTTCACATGTTAATGTTTTAACCTCATACTCACTTCCGTTCTACAATTTTTGGAAAAATATTGTTTATCGAGTTTTGGCGACAAAGGCTTTTCTGAAAGGCAACAAAATCTATGAGACATCGAGGTTTGAATCTGACACAGCTACATAGATTTAGAACCTAGAACAACCTTTTTTATAGAGCTTTCGCTGTTAAATACGTTCTAACAGCATGCTAAAAA
Source organism: Marronus borbonicus (assembly GCA_902655005.2). Taxonomy (NCBI): domain Eukaryota; kingdom Metazoa; phylum Arthropoda; class Insecta; order Coleoptera; family Scarabaeidae; genus Marronus; species Marronus borbonicus. The sequence continues at coordinate 3,385,566 of LR737386.1, forward strand.
CAAAGCTTAACATGAGGTTAAAATACGAATATGTAAAAAATCCCGGTTTATACGAATGAAAATTAATCGAAATCATTCGTGGTATCCGTTTCGGACACCGGTTTAGAGATCTTTCAGCAGGAGACTTACCTCAGGGGGTCCTTGATGTGTATGTAACGGTCTAACGAAATGGCGCATAAATTCAATATGCTGGCCGACGAGCACATCACGTCGAACGCGACCCACGTGTCACAGAATTGCGCTCCAAATATCCAATAGCCGAGCAGATCGTTAACGCCGGCGAATGTCATCACCAGCGATGCGACGAACAGGTCGGCGATCGCCAGCGACGCCAGGAACAGGTTGCCGATACGCCGTAAGCCCCGATCCGTGTAGATCGCGACGCACACCAGGATGTTGCCGGCTACCGACAGGAAGATGAGCAGCGCGAGGAAGATCCCTGCAAATGACAAATCATGCCAGCCATCATTAATAATATCGGTACGTGGGAATTATTGGAGGGCGTTGTATAGATAGATGAGGGCGGAAAAGTTTTTGAGATTTACCGAAGTGTTAGTTTTAACGAAACACAGTGAAAGGAGCTTTAGGATTACGTTGCTTTTGCAAGGTTCTACAAGATGAGTCAATGGTTTGTTAGTCTCCAAACAAATAGAATGAACAATTTACATACCTCTGTAATTATTGCTGTAACTTCACAGCGTGGGTATTTATTTATAGAGTGACGGAATGAAGCTATTAGGTTAAAATTTTTGAATTCTACACCGCCATATTGAAGCTACTTTGTATCTTATAAGGCAATACCGAGATGACACAGATCGGATTGAAACTTGGTTTGACAGTAATAAAATACAAAAAGCAAGAACAAGGATTAAGATATTATTCTAAATAAAAATACAGAAAGACAATATTTGATAATGTGTCTACTGCCCTCTATGGTCAAGACTAATGAGATACCAAATTAGATCTCTCAAAACTCGATATTGATTTTTTGTTTATTCAAGCGGTTCTAACCTCAAATACTAAGTTAAATCAACAAATTTAAATTTTTAACGAAAGGATTATTAATACTTTAACAAATAAACTGGAAGAATTTTATTGTTCGGTAAGTGGTAATGTGTAGAGTAGGATAGATCAGTACCTTAATTGTTCAGGTTGCTATGAAACGGTTGATCCTAGCGGGTTTTCTCAGGAAGAATTCTGAAAGGTTACCTCCGGATAATTTAGGATGTAGAGCTTCTAGGACAAATACTTTTTACTGATTGAATTATACTGATGCAATAACTTGTGAGGAAAATTTGATAAATTCTGGCGTCGTTTTATGGAGAAACATAGCACACTTCTACCTCTGATGAGAGTTCGGGGTCTACTAAAATTTAACGAATCACGGAGTGGCGTCCTTTTTCAAAACGGATCTTCATTGGCTTACAGCTTGCAATAAAAAAAATAGCACAGGAATCTTTTTTTAAGAAGAAAAAAATATCAAAAAAATAAATATTAATTCCTTTTTAATTTAGAAAATTATCAAGTCCATTGAATTCAGGTAATTTTGATACTTATGTCTACCAATTTTCTTATTTTAAAACTTTCGATTAATAATTCTAGTATGACACTGAATAGTTTTGATGCATCTTCCTTGCGAGGCACATTTGCTGATGGAATGATACAATTCTGCAGTTGAATTGTTTGAATATAAGGCTTTACCCTCCTTCTGTATAAGTTTTCTTTTACATTCAACTTATTTTTACTTCAAATTTGTGATATTGGTTTGATAGGTTTGTCGGTAATGATCATGTATATTTAAATTAATATATTCTAAAACGACATTTACAACGTCCACTCTCATTGTCTTTGGTTGTTTTACATAATTTTGATAACTTAATCTAAATGACATTATACAGACTGTCTCCATATAAGTCTCCATATATATACACTCCCCGACAAAAACTTAGACGCGGTAAGATGTTTTACGGGTTTTAAGGGTTACATTTCTTTGCGAAACTAGCAAGATATGTAACTAAGTTTTTATTCATAAAAGTAAAATAAACTTAAAAATATCTCCTCCAGTAATATATGAACTAAATAATAAATTATTACTCCAATGTTTAAACAATTTCTGCGACAAAAATTTAGGCGCTCCGTTGCAAATGTAAAACAAAAATAAACAAATGAGCGATCAGTAATGCGTAGATCCTTCATTGTTCTTAATCACTTCCAATAATCTGTTATTAATAGATTTATATAAATTTAACACATGATTTTGAGGGATATTCTGCCATTCAGTCACTATTGAAGTTTTCAGTTCTTGTACCGTGAAATATTGACAGCCTCCGCCATAAGCGCGACATGCCAATTCACCCAACATGTTTTCAATAATGTTTAAGTCTGGTGACCGTGCCGGCCACTGTAAGGTTTTAATCTTTTTATCTTTAAACCATTCAGTAATGGTTTTTGCTTTATGAATTGGCGCGTTATCTTGCTGAAAAACAAAATTGCCTCCGGCCCATTGGTTTCCAAAACGTAGAAGATTGTCACGCAATAAGTCTTTATACGTCACAGATGTCATTTTGTTTGTGCAAAACACTATCCCACTTTTATCGCGAAATCCAATCGCTGCCCATATGATCACAGATCCACCCCCTAATTGTCTGGTCATTTTCACTTTTGGTTCCTTTCTCAGATCATGATAATAATGCGAGTACCCATCCGGTCCGTCCAAATTAAAACGTTTCTCATCGGAAAATATAACTTTTTCCCATCGTTTCTTCCAGGATACGTGTTCTTCAGCAAATCTCAACCTCGCTTCTTTGTGTTTCGCCGAAAGTGGCGGTTTTCTAAACATTTTCTTCCGTGATATTAAGGGTGACGCCTTGAAAATCCTGTGAACATTACGCACGTGCGTTTGTATTTCCACCTGTTCTGGAATAACTCTCGCCGACGTAGAAGAATTGGATGCACACCGCAATATCATGCGTTTATCCCGCTCACTTACAGCTTTCTGTCGCCCCTGGCTTTTTGGTTTGCCGTAATTTTCCGGATCTTTTAAGAAATTTCTAACGAAATGATCGCTTCTTCGTAACCGACGAGCAATTTCCTTCTTACTAACACCATCCTGGTGCCAGGCTAGAAATTTACCCCTTTCTATCAAGGATAATTTCTTTTTTCTACCCATATTGCAAACACTTTATAAAATATAATTTCTCGTGGTGAAATGTGTACGCTTTACCAGCACAACCGCTGCATATAAAGAGAAGTATCAAATTAAAACATTTTTGCTTCTAGTAATGTAATAAATGCGCAGGGTCAAAATTTTTGTCGCATTTAAAATTCCTATTTTGATCTGGGAAAATCTCAATTACCTCTCATAAAGCAATAAATACCCAGAAATATTTATAAATGGACTATTTACATAACAAGTATTAATAACCCTCATTTACATTTTATATAATGTCTATAAACTTTGTTTCGTAAATAGAAACGACACCGCGTCTATGTTTTTGTCGGGTAGTGTACCTTTAAGAAATTGTTAGGTATCTTTTTAAATAGTTTCTTTTGATTTTAATTTCTATATCTCCACGGAATGGCGGGGGGACAGACTGCGATCGGAGCTACGACAGCTCCTTTCTGCGTAGTCTGATGACTGACTGTCCCTGGCTTACCTCTCCGCTTCTACTGGACCAAAAAGATCTATTGCTGGCGACAGTGGCTCCGTTTCAATATATTTCGTATGATAAAAATAGAAAAAAAGTTCAAGTTCACGAATCTATAAATTCCTAATTTGGATTTGCCTTCCTTGACCTTGGCAAAAACCTGTCTGCAGGATCATTTATTATTTATTACCGACGCTAGTACAATTCCTAAAACACCTGAGAAAAATCCTCCAATATCAGGATACAATTCTTATTTATTTCTCAAGCGGAAGGTATTTGTCCTGAATATTATTCTCGCTGTCGAAAATACCTTTCCGCATGATATAATATGTCCTTCACGTATATAGGCTTTGGTCCTTTCACGTTATAAATCGAAATCCTTTCAGGCAATTACTTCGAGTTTAAAAGACACATAAATTTTGTTTGTATACGGTTTCCAATTTTCTATGTGCCGTTACTATTTTCTATCTTCTGATGCTTCTTAATAATTAACGTTATCAAAATGTACATGGGTAAGAGTCAAGATACAGCTGGTCATATTCCTAAATTGCCTAAAAGTACATCTGCAAAGCTTATAATCGCAGCTAATAAGGGACGGTACAAACGTAATCGTTGCTTTGCGTAATGATCGCGTGGTAGACGAAATTAGTAAACCGTTATGAACAGAGCTCAACAACTCGTAATGAAAATCGAATCCGATACTGTGGCCCGACCTTTTGTGGAATATTATCCTAAAATCCGCAAGGATATTTCCGGTCATCGAACAGGTATAATACGAAAGAGAGGAAACAATCCTCAATCCTCTTGGAAAGCAATAATAATGTTGCGGAGTCGTAACGATATACAAACAATATTGTATCGGGTTGATATACTTTGACAACGGAATTGATGTTATTTTGAAAAATAACGTGCCATTCTAGAGTTGTCTGACAAAGGAACAATCAAGTTGATTTATACAGAAATCGTTTTTAAAAAGCTATTCCATGTACACTGTAAAAAATGGTTGGAAATTTACAATGTTCAGCTGTGGAATATTATGGTAAAATCAACATAAGTGTACACTTACAACGAAAATTAAGGTAACATACAATGGCACATGATAATTAGTACGATTACAGTGAATATGTATGTAAAGTTGGAAGTTGTCTGTAGATTCTCATTAGTCTTACTTGTAAAGTTACTATTACGGAGGTACAACACAATTGAACAACTAACCGATACAATTTCATAAATAAATTAAGGTGATAAACACTACCATGTAAACAGAACACATCAGAAAATGCCTAAAAACAACAACCAAAAAAAAAAAGCTAAGCTATTTTAGCATTATATTTTTTCGGTTACTACTATGTAGCTTCAATCCAAGGGAATGGTCCTAGTTACCACCTAAAAATGCCTGCGAGACTCCACACCAATATTTTTCAAGCAAAGATTACTGCTCTAAACTTGTATCTCATAAGGAACCTCGAGAAGTTACTGCGAGGCGCAACTATAAATGTGTTCACCAGTTAAACAGCGAAAATGCGTTTTGTTGACCTCATACTGGGAAAGCGTTCCGAGATAAAAAATAGGCGAAAGCGCTCATATGAGGCTCGCCAAAGATATAGCCAAAATAGCGCTATTGTTCAGCAAAAGGAATCTTAGATTATTAGCGGGTTTAGTCTACGTCAGGAAAATCTGGAGACAGCAGAACACATTCTATGCAAATGTGCCACCATCAGACGCACATGATACCACAACCTTGGTACGCCATTTCTTGCATCTACTAAACTGGAAGAAGATGCTAGAGTAGTACTAAGGTTTATAAAAAGTCTCCAATTATTCTATTATTTCTTACAATTAAATTGTGGTAGATGTTCGTTTTATTACAAAGGAGTAACAAATCAATAGACGCAAGGATATCGGGGGTTTTCATCAATTTAAATTATAAACACACACTTCCCAAAAGAAGAAAGAGGAAAGCTTTAAAAAGAAGAATAAAACGCAACTTTGAAAAGATCTCCACCGCCATCAGAAATATTCCGACGTAAATCGAGACAACTATCTCCTGGACTCGTTCAGCCCTTCCTGTCGTCTATATTGGGCCAGCGTTGTTCGTCATTGGCCCAGGAACGAACTCGAGATTTAATTCCGCAATTTACCTCCGCTTATACCGTTTGCGTAATTCCCCTCCGTGTCTTTTAGGATTTATTGCTTCGGTTCATCGGTTTTCCCAACGGCAAATTTGCCATTAAGATGCCTTTGTCGGTGCTCCTGTTTTATTTGTTTTCTTTATTAATCCGTAACGGCCTTGTTTTCTCGTTGAGACGCAGTTAAAGACTTTATAAAGAAATACGGGGAAATTTAGAGGCTATTATTTAGAATTTTAAATTTATGTTTCGGTATTGTTGGTAGAAGTGCGGATTGAGATAAAAATAAATAAAACTGTACCATCCAGATGTTATTAATTCCCCACCTGATGACTTTTGCACAATAAAACATATTCAGGAATTATTGACACAAAATTATTTAAACATACAGTGATGGTCCTCGATGGTCCAAGGAAACGTTTACGATCTTAACTGGAACCAGATTTTTTATTCATTATAATTACAAAAGGTTTCGTTGCATAAGATCTTAAATAGCGTACATCTTAGTTCAATACACCAGATCCTCATCTGCATGCTGTGTTCCGCCGAATGTCTCGCAGATAATCGAAATACTGACAAGAGATATAATGTGAGTGGTGCAGATATTACTGAGCTACGATCTTATGCCAACCTTTAGAAAAAAATGTAATTGTGCAACTTACAGTTCAATGTATTGAATCTTTGCCAATGTCTTTGGGATGTGAAAAGATAAAAGGTAGGGTCGAGAGTAGGGAAAATGGTGATAATAGAAGAGATTCACTTCAAATTGAAAAATCGAAAATTAATTGCTCATTCGGTAGTAATTAAAATAACCACTTTCAGAATCATGCCTTTTGTTTTTAATAGAACTAACAAAGGTTTTCAACATCATTTAACTAAATAATTTGCCAAAAGTATGTGTTAAAAGAATATTTCTGAAGCATTAAGAATGTAAACTGCATTTTTTGTTAACATGGACAATGACTGGGAATAAAAAACAGCATGCACAGCAAAATCTGCTTACGATGAAGAGCCGTTTTTGCTTTCAGAAAGAAATACTAGGTGCTGAAACAATCAATATGCATCCATTTGGACTTACCAACGATTAAAATTGACATCATAGTGAGCGTATCTTGGCTTTCTGGATCTCCATCCGTTGTGAGGGTGTCATTGGACACCTTCTGTAACAGAAATGAACACTATGTAATGTGTGTTAATTATAAAGCGTTACTTTGTACATTAAAACACAATTTTACTATCTTTTTAAGATGTATTGTTTGATGGGGTGTGTTGCTGTACTGCATTGTAGATATGTACACTGCCGTTCAGAGAAGTTCGGTCGGTTGGTAATAAA
>LR737386.1:3392774-3458529 GCA_902655005.2 Marronus borbonicus
CCCCCCCCCCTGATCTAACGAGAGAGGAACCACAATAGATCTGCATTAATCTACATTAACAGCCATTTTCTTCCATGTGTTTATTGTTTTCTCAGTTTTCTCTTCACGCTAAAGTCGGAGCTCTACTTCGTAATATCTATATTTGCTTTCCCCAGCCTACCTCAACTTCCTCCTTCTTATTATTGTTTCCACTTGTGGCTGGTTCGTCAGATGGAATATTAATTAATTTATCATTCTTTTAGCAATACTCATAATAGCGCGATTGTAATATAAAAGAGGGCAAAATTTGGTCCTACTAGTGAAGCTGTAATGTGTTACATTATTATCAGTTACGTAGTAACTCTATTGTTATTTACGATTGAGCTTATTAACGATGATACCATCTAGTACAATAGCATACATATTACGTTTCCATGAAATAAAGTGGCTATTGTAACACTTAAATTGATGAAGTTCGTAAACTGTGTAACTAGCATCATAAAATGATCGTAAAATAGAATACAAATGAAGTAGAAATCAAATTACTCTCGTTAAGGAAGCAATTCCCAGCTTTAGGTTGTTAGGAGAAAATTTGGCATAAATAAACGATAACAATCAACGTAATGGGGAATGACACGTAAGAGGGAAGCCATATAGTTTGCGTAATTCTAGCACTGCAATTTACTTCTCATCACAAATTGAAATATGATCGTCGATACGTTTTGTTGTTTCACAAAGTATCTTATTCTAATGCGTTTAACGGAACTAAATACGGAACGGGTGCTCCTCTACAACGTTAATTGGTATTGGTGTTGCTGTATTAATTTTGAATAACGTACATGTATACCTAATATCTTCATTAATGATATAGCTATGAATATCACGAGTTCGTGTTTATTGTATGCGAATTTTTCAAGAGATTCCGCTATCTTCCGATTCTTTGATGTTACAAAATGCGTGATATTTAACGCATTAAATGCTGATTTCAGAACGTTGTTTTTTATTTAAATTTCAATCTGCAATCTCCTGAAAAAAATTCTACAACCACTTCTATGTTGTTCGATCACTCACAGCATCATCTCCGGAATGGGGTACATTTTTTTCACGCCATTGCTGCAGCTCTCGTGCTGAGTTTGTATTCATAGAGTAAACAATTTCGAATTAAAGTTTTATTCTTTGGTGGTAATCTGATTTATACAAAAGCTGCACGAACGTATTTGGTTACCTAATATTTACAATCGTTAGATGGAAATCTCTGTGCATCTAGTCAACGTATTTCCCTGCTATTAAGCATTATTATAATTTTGCCTTTGAGTACGGAACGAGCTTTTCGTAATAATAACATTCTTCAATTACGACTTTGACGACTCTTATTATACACGAATCAATACACCGCTGATGTCACTGCCTTCCGCCGAGTTTAAAAATTCAATTAACAATGCAAACACCTTTAACTTCGCGATGTGAATCGTGGCCGCGTTTTATACAATAGAAGAACTAATTAATAGTAAATTGATTTCACAAGGGGTGTAACCGTTTCATTATATTCCCAAGCACCGAACTAGGACGATTAAAGTTAAAAGAAAGTACGAGAAAAAGGAGGATATTGAGAAGGGAAAATTTCAATTTAAATTACGAATATATTCTGCTTCGTCGATGTCCTTTAACTTCCTCTTGGTGTCGAGGAGTAGACGGGGTATCGATTTAAGGCATGAGTAGATTTTCGTTTTAAAATGTTTCAATAAAATCTAGGGGGTTTGATTAATTTTCGCTTAGCGGGAGTCAGCAAAAAAACGATATTCGAGTAAAGGTGGACGGGAATGAATTTTCTCCTAATCTACTTGGAATTCGACGTCCTTTGATTGATTTCAAACGTATTTCTGCTTTTTTAAAATGTATTTCCTGTTCAATGTTATTTTAAGCATACACTATAAAAAATTATTATGTGAATTTACGACAGTCGGCGGCTGTTTATTGCCATCGACAGATGGGAGATTTTAAATTTTAAATGGAGTTTGTTTTTATTTTGCAAAAACTTTGCGATTTTTCAAACGTTATTGTAACTTATTGCAACAATTTACAGACTATATGTCAATGTATATATGTATGTACATCCATAGAAAGGAAATCACATGCGTTGATTGTGATAAATTTTATATTGGACAAACGAAACGTTGAATAGTCAAGTGTAGCGTAACATATGAATGAAACCGGGTTTAATATTAAATTAGAACATTTAAAATGAATTAAGAACGTAACTATTTATTTAAAAAAATACAATCTGCTGAATGGAGAGAAAGAGCCATTGTCTCATTCAACTCATTAGTAAAGTTCGCCACATTCCGTGCGCTTCACAGGCGTCGGTATGGAAGTGGTCGTTCGGGTATGGGATTCGTAATATATACGTAAGCGATCTTATTGCATACAGTATGTGTTTGGCGGGCGGCTGTAATGCACGCGAGCGTAGCGAAGTGCTGCATATACGTTATACGTAATAACATGTCGATAAGTGGATCAAGGGAACGAGCCTTGTCAAATAAAGTGAAGGAATTCATTAAAGATTCTTCGGATTTAATAAACGACGTTAAAAAAAAAATGTTTAGTTTGCGATATATCTCTAATGTATACAACCGAGTTTCCCCAGTATGTCAATTCACGGAGGACGCTTAAAACGCAACACAAATCTGAAATCCTTGATTTTATACATTATCGATTTTATTTATTCATACAACACTGCTATAATACGGTACTATTCTTATTTTTCGTATGTTGCAAATTGCATTTGTCGTGGTCAATACATACTGTGGAAGACAGTTATTATTATTATTATAAATTCACCTAAAATGTATAATTTTTTAAAAGAAAATAATGCCATGGTACAATTCGCTCGACGGTAGAATTTTTCCTAATTTATTCCTTATTCTAGGTAGTAACATTGTTATTTTTTTTTTCAAATATTCAGGTAGAATGAGTCGTCAGTAAAATTACTAATATGAGTGTATAAATTCATCGCATAAAAGACTCACCCTAAATTATAATTCAATAATAAACAATTTTCCATTTTGACAGATATTTAATAATATCGCTCCGACGATAAATTATTTATTCATAAAACGAACAGTCCGTAGTGTGGGAAATATTGTTTTCGTAATCGAACGAAATTTGTTTCCTATTGCGTTTCGCATTATTCACCTGACCTGGATATATACATTATACAAAGGCGAAAATGTGATTTAATTGAATTAGAAATTAATTAAAAATTTGTTGCATGTCACAATAATTGCAACTATATGAAATATTACATACGACTGGTATTTTACTTATGCCACAATTGTTGCAAAAGGTATTTTTGAAATTATTTTCGATAATTTGCATAATAATAGTACAACCAGTATAGGATTAAAAAAATTAAGTACTTAGAATAAGACGTAATTACCTTTTCTACAACACTGCTTTATTGCATTTTATGCAGTATCGTACATCTAGCTGTAAATATTCTTTAAAGGTAACACGGAAATTCATTTCTACATTCAGAAACTTGTGGATTAACTTCTTATTCTAGATCTTTGAACAATCTTTCTTATTACATAAATCATATTTCATCCAACTCTTCTTTGCCTAAGCTCGCAATTTTGAACCAACAGTTTAAGGACGTTAGTTTCAGTTTGTTTTGTTTACTGTTATTAGGGTAATTAAATATGCTAACATCAAAAGACATCTGGATGCAATATACAAACGTAAGACTCGCTTTTCATTGTAAGTAGCTTCTTGGGTTGAAAATTTTGAATCGGCAGTTTAAAGACGTCAACGTCAGTATTTTGTTTACTGTTACCATTGTAACCAAGCAATATTGACACTAGGCCTTTTTTGCTTTCAATATTAGGTATAGGCATTATTATACAGAAATGTTAGAGATATTAATGTGCTACAGAGGAAACTACGTTTTTGCTGTTTGAATTTGGTAAAATTTCCATGCTTAATAGTGAACATCCTGCATATTTCGAAGGCTTCTGATGATATGTGTGTTACATGGCGCCCTCGCGTTGATATTTTTGTCTGCGATGCTTTAAATATAAGCTGCTTAGAAAACTTGGTTAAGCAAAATGTTGTGTGTGATATGCAATTGCAACTACACAAAGCAATTTTGTAAGAAAAATGGAATGAGAAGGTTTTCGTTGGATATGGGAATTTCTGTCAGTGATGAATTTCATAAAGATTGACCAAAATCGGTAGTTGCTGTGCCCTATATGATTGACGAGAATCTGCATGTGACGAGCATCATTTGGCATATCATTCGTGTCAATTGGAAGCACTTTCAAGAAAATGATTACTTGTTTCTTTCATTGTACTGGACATGCCGCGATCATTGCTTTAGAGGATCGAAGAATAGTTAATGCTGAGTGGTATACAACAATTTTTTTGCCAGATGACAAGATGCTCCCATACAGCACTTCAAACAATTAATTACTTGAAACATCGGATTAATATCCCGCATTTACCTAATTTATCGCTTGACGACTTGTTTTTATTCCCGAAGCTAAATGAACAAAAAAAATGCGTAAGTTGTTGAATCTTTTAAAAACCATGTGTTGGAGATACCAGGTTCAGAGTGGAGGAAATCTTTCGAGAATTGATTGGAAAACTGCTTAGAAAACTTCGTTAAGCAAAATGTTATGTGTGATATTCAATTGATATGGAGAACTTTGGCGGAGTTCAAGTTGCCTCTAATCCAGTGATATCTAGTCTTCCATTCAACCAATGGACAGCCAGAGATAGTAGATATGCATATGTTTCATTCTTGAATTTAGAAATGCTCTGCCAACGTATATGTGCCTTAATAGCAAATAAGTCTTTCTAATGTAGGCATTACTATGATTCTACCGTGATTCTAATGTTCGCGAGGTAGTTTAATAATAATAATTATTATAATAATAAAAACGATTTTATTCGTCGCGGATCCAAAAACAGAGGGACTTTGTCAATGATAAACACATTCATAATAATAATAATAATAATAATAACACATATTATACAAAAAAAGCAACGGTGAATCTATCAGTATTCATCAAAGGAATATATCCAATTACTCAATAGCAAGGCCTTGATTCTGTGCTTAAAAAACGATACTCTTACAATTGTTTTTAAATTAAAAATTAAAAATTCCAATACATGCATCACTATATTCAATCCATTAACAATCTCCGCATTGCATCTAACAATTCTCTACTGACGACACGATAAAATAAAGTTAAAAAAAGGAACAAAACAAGACTTACCGTATAATACAATATATGTATGTAAGACTTATTGGCAAAAATAATTAATATAAACAAGATATTCAAATACCTTATTAAAACAAACAACACATGTACACCTAATTGACGTTAAACCTCGTTTAACCTGTGCATAATTTTCCTGTAGTAGCCGAACTTGTTGTGCAAGTAGTAGTAATGGGCAAGCCCGAAACAATTTGCTAGTCAAATTCTGTTCGGGTAAGCTGTTTTGCAATTAAAATTAACGGGAAACGGTACTCGTAGAGGTTGGGCTAAGAATCGCCGAAAAAAGAGAAGACGGCGAGCCAGATTTGCGTTCCAGGATCTACTTGTAAAGTGAAAGAACTTCAGGCAAGCGAAGAGTTTAGGAAAGTTTTCTTTTTTCTGAAGTCTTTTAGTAGGTTTCTTGGTGGTCTTTTATAATTTTGTTTTGGTGGAAAGGCGGATTTTGTTAAGTAATGCATAAAATCAGAAATAAAAGCTAAAAGCGTTAAAGTACTTTTGCAAAGTGAAAGGAGTAAGTGAAAAAGCTGTGGATTAACGGAGAGGCGTATACCTAAGGAGATGAATCTCTTTAGCTGAAATGCCTTTATGCATCGGTTTTACAGAATCTCTATAATCCACCCAAGCAAATCACTAGTTAATACAATTGATAGAGTTCTCTTAACACAAAGCCGATGTATTTTTTCCTAAAAAACTATAGCTGTTCTACAAGTTCTTGTCATATGTTGGACGCTCAGTTGTTGTTTAACAGTCTTTCGTGTTAGTCGATATTAGTGATGATGAAATGAATGTGTTTACCAAAGCTCTGCACCATATTTGCTACAGCTACTTTGGGCAGCTGAATTTAAACGTGGCTGTGCCAGGTTGGTTGACGATGGATGTTTGAAGAGGTCAAACTGTAACCATTGCTTATAACGTCTGAAAAGTTTACCAAATCGAATTAAGTTTAAAGAGATTTTCATCGAATGAGGAGGGCATTTTGCAGAACAAGATGGCAACTACACAAAGCAATTTTGTAAGAAAAATGGAATGAGAAGGTTTTCGTTGGATATGGGAATTTTTGTCAGTGATGAATCTCCTAAAGGTCGACCAAAATCCGTTGTTGTTCCAAAAAACATAGTTGCTGTGCCCAACGAGATTGACGAGGACCAGCATGTGACGAGCATCATTTATCATATCATTCGTGCCAATTGGAAGCACTTTGAAGATTATTATTACTTGTTTATTTCATTGTACTGGACATGCCGCAATCATTGCTTTAGAGGATCGAAGAATAGTTAATGCTGATTGGTATACAACAATTTGTTTGCCAGATGACAAGGCCATCTCCCATACAGCACTTCAAACAATTAATGACTTGAAATATCGGATTAATATCCCGCATTTACCTAATTTATCGCTTGACGACTTGTTTTTATTCCAGAAAGTCAATGAACAAAAAAAAATGCGTAGGTTGTTGAAGTCTAAAAACCATGTTTTAGAGATACCAGCTTCAGAGTGGCGGGAATCTTTCGAGGATTGATTGGAAAACGTGCAAAAGCATATAAAAAGTTAATAGCAACTATTTTGAAACATTCTAGGTTTTAAAAAGTAACTTTTAAGCGAATTCTTCACATATTTCCATCGGAATTTATATACATGCATACATCCAACGCTAACTGGTTAAATTTACCGTCGATTTCATGCTTCTCATTCCACTGCCTATAAATTCGAAAATCGTTTGCTGTCGCTGTCAACGTTTCGACTGCGCGGGATATGTAATAAAATGTTAATGTTGCACGTCGAACACGGGACGTTAATTGCAATAAATAGCGTGTAGATAGGTTAATACACATATTCAGAAGCTATTGCTGATGTAACGAAATTAATTGCAAATACAGCGAATACCTCTTCAAATGCGATTTTCAATTTCAATTTAGGACAATATATTGCGGACTCTTTTGTACTGTATCGGTAATAACTTCCTGTATATGTAGGCGATGGATTATTATTTATTCTTCCCCTCTTTTTTGTTTGCGCGGATACTGGAGGAAGTTTTTCTTGTACTTTTTATGAATTTTCTTTTGCAATTATCATTATATCAAAAGATTAACGGTTTTGGTGGAGGTGCTAGTTATTTTTGATGTTCTCGTATCCCATATAATAATTAAATTTAACTGACTTTTAAAGTTATTTGCGCTATATAAATTTAAATTCAGATATCAGAAAATTTTGTGATGCCTCACTCTTTGGATTTAGCTTTAGGATTTGGATTTAGCTCACTAATTGGATTAGCAATTAAGCACCACTTCTTTTTATTTTTTTTGTGTCAAATAGAGGAACGGCTTTTGCAATTGCTAATAAAGAAATGAATTTGCTGTTTTCCAATTTTTATCACTCGATTGTCGTGTTTCTAAACTCATTAATGAAAACTTGTTTAAATATACAGTAGACTGCTCGAATAAAGCTCTCCAGGTGCCAAATTCAGAAATGGATGAAGCTTGGTAGCGATGTAGAGTATGTTCAGATACACACATTAGCGGAAATTTACTTTAAAAGGGTGAAATGTCCCTCCGAAAATCAATTAATGTTCTTTTTCTTTGATAATGATAAAGCTCTGTGGTAGTTTAGTAGCAGGTTCGACGACATGAAGGATACTAAAAATATTTCTGGCTTTTTGAATAAAATTAACAGGAAAAGTACTTAGTTGCGGAACCTTGTTAAAGTATGTCAATTTTCAGTAGCATCTTTGCCGAAGTTTCAATGAAAACTTTTAACATACATAAGTTTACTCAAAAAAGATATTTTTGAAGAGATTTTATCAAGAAAGGATCTGCATCTTATAAATCCGCTACCATTTCTAAAAGTTTGTTGCTGGTTTCTAGACAGACTCTGTACTATATGAATGTTGGTAACGTAGTCTCCCGCTGAAATATTTATCGCTTCCTGAAATATTAAATTGTCACCGAAGGCGATTCCTTCTTCCGCGCCACCGAACACTTGTGGCGCGTTCAATTTACGCGAAACAACTTCTCAAATTCGATCGCCTTCTATTTAGTTATGTATTATAAACGGAATCTCTTCCGCCGTAACGGGAAATGGTGTCGCGTCGCACTGTTGAGTAAATCACTTTTACAACTCTATTCGTCCCCGCTTCATTATTGGCGTATAAATCAGGAGGATATTCGAAGATTGGATTGTAATTTAGGAAGGTAGGCATTCGAACGCGAAATTAAACTTAGCGCCGGATTGTTTAGCTTGCGGTGACGCCAGATAGGGAGCGTTTCGATCTATCGGCCTACACTCTGTTGCTTTACGATAAGACCTATCTTTGGCTGTATTAGTTAAGTGACCCTATTTATTCCTAACCTAAAGAGGCTAGATGGGATGCGACGTGGGTTGACCTGAGTAGTAAATTTTCAAAGTCGGTAACCGGGAAAGGTTGATAATAGAGAATTGTGGTAGATGATAAAATCTTCCTATTTTTAGAAATCTGCTTTCATTGTCGCAAATCTGCTCTCTTTTTGATTTTGATGTGACTTGGAAAGTCATCTGAGATATTATTTAATAATTTGAAAAAGAACATTAGACCCATTTTTTCTGGTCATACTTCGAGTAATGTCATAGAAAATTCGGTAAGTAGGGTAAGTAATCGTTTACACAGGTAAGTATTATATTTTTTATACCAAAGATATTTCAAAAATCGTCTTTGGACTTCTTCAATCATATTCTTATGCGTAACATAGTACGGATTCGATACAAGGGATGCATACGCGAGTTTTGAACGCACTAAAGCAAAAAAAAGGAGGGTATATTATAAAACGACCGGGTATTACCTAATACAAATCCTAACATTCTGTTAGCTTGATGTAATACTTCGAACGTGGTCATTATAGGTTAAACCAGAGTCGAAGGACTCGCCCAAGTTATGCATGCCATCACTTCCAGTAATTGCGTCCGAACCATAGCTGAAAACAATTAGTTGCGAATGATACAACCTTACACATTAGTTGGAAACAGATGTTAAATTGTAGTTTAATGCAATCTCGCACAAAATTTAACCGATACAATTTAACATCGTCGACAAACGCCAAACCGTTGCAATCAATATGTTTCAACAAGTCATTAACAAATAATAGGAATAATAGAGGATCGAGATTAGAGTCCTGTGGAACACCAGAAGAATGTTGGTTTATTTATAGATGCCAAATACATAATGACATACAGGAGGGAATATAGAGAAATATTTAAAAAATATACCTTATTATATTCATTACATCATCTGAAATAGGCACAGTTCTATGATTTCAGATTAGGACGCGGTTTGATGTTTGTTTAAAATCCTTATTTACTTTTCCTATTTTTGTTTCTGACCAAATCTACCTTTTTGGTTCTAGTTGGCGCAAAGTAGGAACTTCTGTCCTCTTTTTCCTTCCTAATTCTGTTAAAAAAATATCAAATAGCACGTCTTGTGGCAATATCATATGACATGCGCTGATGCTTATAATTTGTAAGCAGCACCTAATATGTGTTGCGTGTTGTGTTCAAGCTTTTTAAATAAAATATTCGGACGGAAAAGATTATTTTAAAGCATTTTTATTATTAAATTAAAACAAAAGCAATCTTTATTTTGCATTTATTGTTTTTGCTTGATCGGATATAATTGAAACGGTAGACTGACACGGGTGTCGGTTGGTTTACAGTTGACGCTTTAGTTTTGATGTATTACCCTTTTGGTAGATAATACATGAAAACTACATCGTCAGCTATAACCTGCTGAGAGTTTAGACCCGTGACATAATACCTACACTACCCGACAAAAACATAGACGCGGTATCGTTTCTATTTACGAAACACAGTTTATAGACATTATATAAAATGTAAATGAGTGTTATTAATACTTGTTATTGTTAAATAGTCCATTTATACATATTTCTGGGTATTTATTGCTTTATGAGGGGTAATTGAGATTTTCCCAGATCAAAATAGGAATTTTAAATGCGACAAAAATTTGGACCCTGCGCATTTATTACATTAATATAAGCGAAAATGTTTTAATTTGATACTTCTCTTTATATGCAGTGGTTGTGCTGGTAAAGCGTACACATTTCACCACGAGAAATTATATTTTATAAACTGTTTGCAATATGGGTAGAAAAAAACAATTATCGTTGATAGAAAGGGGTAGTTCTAGCCTGGCACCAGGATGGTGTTAGTAAGAAGGAAATTGCTCGTCGGTTACGAAGAAGCGATCATTCCGTTAGAAATTTCCTAAAAGATCCGGAAAATTACGGCAAACCAAAAGGCCAGGGGCGACCGAAAGCTGTAAGTGAGCGGGATAAACGCATGGTATTGAGGTGTGCATCCAATTCTTCTGCATCGGCGAGAGTTATTGCAGAACAGGCGGGGGTACAAACGCACGTGCGTAATGTTCAAAGGATTTTAAAGGCGTCACCGGTAATATCACGGAAGAAAATGTTGAGAAAACAAAACGCCACTTTCGGCGAAACACAAAGAAGCGAGATTGAGATTTGCTGAAGAACACGTATCCTGGAATAAGCAATGGGAAAAAATTATATTTTCCGATGAGTTTTAATTTGGACTGACCGGATGGGTACTCGCAAAGTGGAAATGACCAGACAATTAGGGGGTGGATCTGTGATGATATGGGCAGCGATTGGATTTCGCGATAAAAGTGGGATAGTGTTTTGCACAAACAAAATGACATCTGTGACGTATAAAGACTTATTGCGTGACAATCTTGTACGTCTTAGAAAGCAATGGGCCGGGCGCAATTTTGTTTTTCAGCAAGATAACGCGCCAATTCATAAAGCAAAAACCATTACTGAATGGTTTAAAGAGAAAAAGATTAAAACTTTACAGTGGCCCGCACGGTCACCAGACTTAGTGGGGTGAATTAACACGTTGCGTTTATGCCGGAGGCCGTCAATACTTCACGGTACAGGAACTGAAAACTTCAGTAGTGACTGAATGGCAGAATATCCCTCAAAATTATGTGTTAAATTTATATAAATCTATTAATAACAGACTATTGGAAGTGATCAAGAATAATGGAGGATCTACGCATTACTGATCGCTCATTTGTTGATTTTTGTTTTACATTTGCAACAGAGCGTCTAAATTTTTGTCGCAGAAATTGTTTAAACATTGGAGTAATAATTTATTATTTAGTTCATATATTACTGGAGGAGATATTTTTAAGTTTATTTTACTTTTACGAATAAAAACTTAATTAGATATCTTGCTAGTTTCGCAAAGAAATGTTGTAACCCTTAAAAACCCGTAAAACATCTTACCGCGTCTAAGTTTTTGTCGGGGAGTGTATTTGAGTAATGAACGAATATCTCCTCTTCCTCTGCGAATATATCCGATCAAGGTAGATACAACCATAGGACCGACTCCCAATCTGTTATTCTTTTTTATGTACAATGTTTGTATTTTGTGAAGCCTCAATAATTTCCAGAAAATAATAATTACGAGCCGATACCGGTGATTAGGTAATTCAAAACTTCAGGCGCTAATACTTGAAGGTGAATAAAATGTACGAGAAAGATCCATAAAATGTTCGCTGCGTTATGTTTTTACAAGTAGGTAGAAATATTAATGCCATACCGCAATGTGTTACTATAAATAATGATTTATTTATAGTAACACATTTCTCCATCTTTGGAATGGTTCAGAGGGCAATTAGGCTCTAACCTACATCAGAAACTTTTTAATGTATAAAGTTCGACGAATAAATCTTGTTGTATTAATATCCGGTAGTAGCAGAGAAAGCTGGTGTTATTGGGTCAAATCGGAACACAGCAGCATTAACTAGATTGCTTACGTATCCTCATGGGAAAAGGCTGGGCTTGATAGAAAGTAATAAATATTATCGACGCACATGCAATATTTGTAATTATTATAACATGTTTCGGCTTGGTTAACATACGCAGGACATACAACAATTAAGAATTATGTATTTCTTTGGTCACTAGATACAGCTAAATTGCAAGAATTTCGTTATATCCTCAAACATTTTGATTCGGAAACAATATCGAACCGCCCAATATTTACTATTATATACCCCCATGCCATCAAAGTTAGGTACCTAATCTTTCTAGATTTTTTTAGATGTTATTGAGTAACATCCTAGATGTTACTCAATAACATCTAAAACTACCGTAGGTATATCAATGATGTGCTCAATTACAGACCCAATCTGAATTTACAAGAGCGTGTACTCTGGAATGGCGAATGCAGTTCTTAAAATTATGGAATGTTTAACAAGAAACTTGCGCTTGCTTGGGTATATCAAAATTTACTAAATGAGGTTCTTGAAAATATTTTGGATGATATGATGAACTTAGGCAACGTACTTCTAGCGGGATGGACCACCTGCTCATCTTTATCACGGTGTTATTATTTATTTATTATTATAGTCGGGCTATGGCACAGATGCCTTTGGTCACTACGACCTTAGTAGATCTATTGTAATGAAATGCCTTAGTGTGCTCGTTTTTGTCAGTTTTTCAGTACGAAGCCCTTTCATTGTCCTCTCATGTTTCTATTATTGTTTTGTGAGGCTCTTATGGAGACCATGTTCGCTGTTTCTTTGGCCAGCTTATCTGCCTTTTCATTTCCTTCGATCCCTCGGTGGCTGGGTATCTGCGTGGTTATTGCATCCTAATTTCCTTAAGTTGTGTACACATTCGTGTATCAGGCCAGATTCGTATGTGTAGGCTTCAATATCCTGTCTGTCCTTGAATATAGTTATAGTTACACCTTGTATCCCTACCTCGAGATTCTTTTTATCGCACGGGCTCAAAGTAGGAATTTATGCTTGAATTGGATTCCTGTAGATTGCTTCTGAAAGTGGTTGTGAAGTGGCGTTAATTCCAGTCGGACCTCCAGCGTTGGTGTGGGACAAGCACGTACACACCTATAATGTTGAGACATGTAAAATGTACTGCCTACCGAAAATTCATAAACCGGGTAAATCTATGAGACCAATTGTTTCGGGCATAGATTCACCCACGTACAAACTGTCCAAATGGCTAGTAAATGAATACAAAAATTTACCCATCAAAGCAGACAGCCTCGAAGTAGAAAATTCATTGGATTTTGTAAATAAAGTAAACAATATCAAACTAGAAGATGGGGAAATTTTAGTATCGTTTGATGTTTGTTCACTCTTCCCTAGTGTACCGACCCCTGAAACCATAGAGTATTTAGTTGAGCTCTTAAAGCTCAACAATATTGAAGATACCAAAATAGCAGAATATAAGAGACTAACGTCACTCTGCATGAAGCAAAATTGTTTTCAAGTTGAGGGCAAGTACTATGAACAATTAGAAGGTACAACAATGGGCAACCCCCTGTCCCCCTTCATAGCCAACTTGTTCATAAGCAAATTTGAGACATGTATGAGAGCGGATGCCACATATTTTCCTAGAATGTGGCATAGGTACGTAGATGATATTTTCGCGGTTTTTGATACTAAGAAAAGTAATATTCCGGATTTTCTCGCGACCCTCAACTCAAAATTTGAAACCATTAAATTCACAGTAGAAGAAGAAGTGAACAATCAACTTCCGTTCCTAGATAGTTTAGTGATTAAAGATAATAATAAACTGGAAATCGACATCTATAGAAAGGAAACCAACATTAATAGGTACATTATGAATGATTCTAACCAGTGTGGACAACACAAAATGGCTGCGATAAGCTTCTTAATTAATAGATTAGTTAAATTCCCTCTAAGTAGAAGTAGATTTAACAGAGAACTTAAATTCATAAAAAACGTAGCTATTTATAACGGTTACTCTTCTATAGAAGTCGATCGCATGCTTAAGAAAGTCCAACATAAGCTTTACGCAAGAAATTCCACGACTTTAACTCCGGTAGAAACTAATAGTAAGAAATTCGTGAAACTCCCCTTACACGGCATATCGAAAGGCTGTAGTAAAGTTTTGAAGAGTCAAGATATGAACGTATGCTTCGGTTCGCGCAACACACTTAAAAATCTTCTCGGTAATCCTAAAGAAAAATCGAAAATGGGAGAAAGGTCGGGTATTTATAAAATTGCATGTAGTCACTGTAATAAAGCCTATATTGGTCAAACGAAAAGAGCGATAGAAACTAGATTCAAAGGACATATAAGAAATTATCGCTACGGCAGATTGGACGCGTCGAGTGTAGCACAACATATAAATGAAACCGGGCATAGTATTAAATTAGAAGATTTAAAATTGATTAAAAACGTAACGTCGCCGCGAGAATTAGATGCGTACGAGACGGTTTACATAAAAAGTAATAAAAATCTGATGAACAGAGAAAACGGACCGTTGTCGTACTCTGTCCTTTTTGACCTTTTGCAGTAGGCTGGCACTCGTTTATATTTTGGGTCATAAAAGAGATCTTCCCGTCCATCTGGCCGTGTTTTTTGCATGTCGTAGTTTAAGACGCGTAGAGGGTAGAATTAGGCACTTGTAAAACAATATTTCTTCTCGGTAGAAGGGATAGTTCATGCATGTTATTTTTCGCACGTCGTAGCTTCAAGGCGTGCAGGAGGTAGAAATAGGCACTTGTAAAGGATATCTGTTCTAAGAAGTAGGGATAGTACATGCATGTTTAGTTATAGAAAAAGTTTTTTCTCACTTCATTCGGTCACCGGTTGATGATGAGGACCATTCGTGTCCTCGAAACGGCCGTCCCGGACTAATTATTATATTATTATATAATAAATTAAACTAGTGTGGTGCGGGGGTGCCGATACTTATGTGTTGTTTACCATATTACGTCACAGTCCTTGCTATCATTATTAGACATGTAAATGTTTAAATTTGTTGAAGCTGCTCTTGCGCAATTTCCTAAGTTGCTTCTGAGCCACCGAACCAAAAAAGTGTAGGTGATCATGGATCTGTGTTATTGCTGTATATAACCAGCAGGTCATTTGAGGCTTAAGATCCCAGTTCTCAGTTGGGCGTTGCAAATTACTAGAAAGTTTGTTTGATAATCGCTCGATTAGATTCTTTTCGTTAGGGGCATGTTAAGAATGTCGTGCACAAAGGGAGATGCAATAATATGCAAGAGCTAGAAAATAGAATGAAAAATGTAATTGAGAAGAAAAAGAAGCATATCCAAGGCGGCGAGAGCAGTGTTTAAAATTAATTAAATGTATGAAAGAAGATGGAAATATTTCTGAACAATTACTTCAATAGTACTTCCTTTGTTAATCATTTGTTTTATTTTGTAGCTACAAATAGGAAGCAAGATAACAATAGTGCCGACTTACTTTGAAATAGGCTGCATGTCTTCAAGTTTTCTTAATAAATTTAGTTACGTATTCGTATAAAAACTTTTAATACTAAAATCTAACTCACGTTCAAAACAACAGATTCAACAGGCTTTCTTTGTAAGTCCTGTCATTAATTTAATGAATTACTTTGCTCCGAGAAAGCGCTTCGTAATCTCTATCCTTCAACAAACTTCTAAAAATCAATTGCCATCTTTTATTATTGTATGTACAAAGAAAATTCTAATATAGCAAATGCACAGAGTCGTCTTGGAAATAGTTTTACTACAAAACGCCGTTAGCGCTGCTCTCGAGTAACTCTTGTTTATTGCTATGAGACTATATCGTGTTAGCTCCACGGAATGCTATCGGCAATGAACATCACATAGACAAGCTATAGTTACCCGTTTCTTGTGTGAATTAGACTGTCAACTCTAACGTTAATCCCCAGGTATCCAAGTATCAAGGGAATATGTTCATCAGCTCTCTTCTTCGACAAAAGTAAAGCGAACAACCCTCACAGGTGTCGCGCCTTGTCCTCAATTCTCACGTACAATATTCCTTTACATTCTTCTTCCTTTCCTTCTTCTCCTTCAATGTCTCTTCTCGGTTGTACGAGGATGTTATTCGAAGGTGTGTATGTTAGAATAGGACAGGAGTAGGCGATAGGGAAAAGGGAGAAGGGCTGATGTTAACACGAATTCGTTTCCTCGGTCGCTGATTCACCTGTGTGCAAGGCAACGCTAATTTAATTATAACGCTATAACGAGCTCTCCCGCTGGTGAACGTGCGTTGTTCAGCCGTTGATGGAAAAGTCGAGGTAGCACAAAAGCGCACGCTGTAGAGGCGTACTTATTGAGGAAGTAAAATATCCGATAGATATTCGGGAGTATATGGCAAACAAACACTTTATAAAGTGTCGACGTTAATATTGGAATATGGGGATGAGTGGTTATGAATATGGAGTCGATGTTTTCTTGAGTATTGTCAAATTTGTTTTCCCAAACAAAACATTTGCACGGTTAATGAAATTCTATTAGTTACTTATACAGATATCAAATTGAAAAATTGTTAACATTCCTCCTGGGCCAAATATTGAGCTTTCATGGCCCAGGTAACGCAAAAAATTGGTTTTTGATGGAGACACTGTTTTTAAGTACTTTGCATGGAACTTTTCCTAAAACATCCTATATAAGAGCACGTGATGTTTAAAAAACGCAGCATCTTCAATTAAAATAAAATCCGTTTACTCTTTGATTCACTAACGAACGTTACTTGAACGTTCAATTCCTCGAAATAGAAAAATAACTCGATTATCGCAATGATGGACGCATACTCCGTAATTTACAACCCACAGCCGACCTGGATGCTTGCTAATAACGAATCGCATTCGTAAATGAGGAAATGAACGTTTCACGGTTGTTCGTTGTAGCAACTATCGTGCAATCCCAACTGGCTGGCAGGCAATGCGCTTAACTGTGAATTCGTATTTCAGAGAATGTCACATTTCCCGGTATTATGCTTTGTGTACTGAAGGAAGACGGGTGTGTACCTTTATACCTGCATTTTGTAGATTCGTCCCAATTATTAGAACCGCGCTGTTGAACGTAGGTACATAGGAAAACTGTAGAACAAAGGAATATTTTTGAGAGTAAGGTAGAAATTTTGTGTTGCTTCGCTACTGAAGGCTCTTATTAGGGGTTCCGGAATTAGAGCAGAAATATCATACGTTGGCTAACGACATCGTAGAATAAGTTGAATGTAGCAGAAGAAACAAAGGAATATTGTTTAGGGTTCTCCCATTAAACGGCAATAATGTTTAGTGAAAGGCAGATATGATAAAATCCTTTGGGGGACCAGTCCCGAAATTGTTTGCTTTCTCATATTACTCTTGGTTGCCACAACCAGAAGTTATATGTCCTAAAGGGCTTCGGTTTTGAAAGGATTGGGGTTTGCAGAAATTGTAACCTAAAGAAAAATGCTAACAAACGAAGTAATATATACCAACTAAGCGAGTAAATTTCCAAGCATTTATACGCGAAAATTTAGAAGTACTTCCACTTTACTGCCTCTCTCTATGCTTTATGCCATTGTATCAAAATGTGAATTAATCTCCAGTTTCAAAAGGAATATTTGTATCTTTTTAACTTGGGAAATAGGAATGTCGTGAGGAACCAGATCTAAACAATGAATATGTTTATTTGGGGCACAACTACTGCCAAGTCGTACATAGACTTGAGAAAATTACATTTCTTCTTTAAGTCTGGCTGATTTTCTCAATTTCTGCCAGCAGCTAGTTAAGTAACAGTAGTCGATAAAAAAAATTCCTGATTATAGCATCACATTCTGGGTCGACGGCACCATATTCCCTTCCCTTCCTTTCTGCGGATTGTCTCCATTTACTCTTAAATAATGGATTCAGGTTGCAAAGTCAAGATCGGTGAATGAATTCATTAATTTACCTGGTTTTGTTTAGTCTATTGTTGATAACATATGTAATAAATACATTTCTTCGATACGCCCTCTAACCCTTTAAAATAGCGCCAAACTCGGTTTTTATATGCAAGAATTTTATTACGATGTTGTTTGATTTTCAGTATAAAGATGGCTACCTTCTTATTCTAGTTTTCCATTAAAATTCATCTTTTAGAGTTCAGGATCCTATTGGTTGCGCCATATCCTTTCAAATCCCTACATATTTACTTCTTCGTTGAAGCATTCTTAGCGATTTTCTTCTAAACATCATATCAACTGTTCAGACTATCGAAAATGCCTCTGCGGGTGATATATTTTACTACCTTACTCGCAAGCTTCCACATTTTCTTAAGCTTTCCTGAAAATTATTTTGCACCCAAGAGGACACATGTATATATATAATGTAGATACCTCTATACGTGTTTGTATATTCGCTAAAATCTCGTTTCGTGTATTTACTGTATTACACTGGCTGGAGAGTTCAGACATTTGAACTCGTGGCATGCATCGAAAAATCTTCTTACGAGCGGAATTTAATATTTGGAAAAGCAGCGCTCAAAGGTAAAGTAACTCGTATGGAAAGTAGGGTTTACTAAACGCGCGTTTCGGTTTATATAGCTACACCTTTGTCCAATAGGTTGGGAGTGGTTTATTTGGTAAACGGATATATATGAAAACAATTTGTGGCTTAATTGATGATGTAAGAGAAAATGGGATGTTGTGGTTATCTTCTATTATAATCTGTGTTTTTTTTGCTGTTAATTACATAGCAATTTGTATAATTTAAGGCGATATTATTAACCAAATCCCACAGTCTTTGAAAATATTGGTATCCATTCAATACATTCGCAACAATGTTCATCTTTCTAAGTTTAAAAGTTGATTTCTTTTGAGGGCAATAAAGCTACATCCCATCACAAATTCGAAAAAAAAAAATGTAGAAACAAGCATTTTTTTTCTCAAATTTAGTCAAATCATTTCCCTACGTAGTCTCCTTGTCTTTTCCCACCGACGTTCGCATCTCTTTAATCCGTTCCAATAGTAGTTGGCATCTTGCTTTGCAAGACGACCTCCTCATTTGGTGAAAATCTCTGTCCTTCGAGCGAAACTTTGAACCTAAGAAAGAGAAAAAAATTCGCTGCCGCCAATTCTGACGAATAGGGTGGGTTATCTATCAATTCGGATCCTAATTCTGAACACTGAATCGGTAATATTTTGTTAACAGACACCTGCATAATTGAACGAATCTGCGGCAAAAATATATTCACGTTTACTGGTAATCGAGGTCTACGTTAATTTATAATATTGGATGACTCGATCAAGACCTTGTAAAAAAAATTTTTGTCAAATGTCAATTAACAAGAGCATAGACATGTAAATCGTTTAGTCACCATTTTAAAAGTTACTTGCAAACTCTTTTGTGTTGACGCATTCTTTGTTGGTTTCTGTCCCAAAATGTGGAACAATGGAATGAGGTTTCAACGATAGAGGAGTTCGAAAACAAAGCATTTATTGCAAAATCTGCTTTACAAATGCCTTAAAGATTAAATAAAACACTTCGTAATAGATGTCTTCGTTTTGTCACTGCAGCAGGTAGATGTCATATTGAACAGCTATTTTTTTGTTGTTTTTTCAGTATGTTATATATATATATAACATACTGAATATTATTTTTTTTTTTCATCGAAAAAACCTCCTTTGCTGTTAATCACCGCTCGAACTATTCTAGGCATTCTTTCGATAAGTTTTGTTAAAACGGATTGTGGAATATTAATCCGTTCATGTTGCAGAATATTCCGTAAATGTTCTTGTGAAGTTGGGCATATTTTTCGGATCCTCCTGTCCAGTTCATCCCACAACAACTCTATAGGGTTCAAATCTGGGCTTTGTGGGGGTCATGTCATTACTTTCAGGGTGTGCTGTTCTTCTTGCCCCTTTTGATAGTTCTTACGCACTAACGTAGTGTGTTTTGGGTCGTTGTCATGCATGAATGTAAAGTTACGGCCTATTATACGCAATCCTGATGGCACTGCATGATTCTGGAGTATTGCAAAATAATTTTCCTTCCTCATTACACCCTGCACTCTGCATAAATCTCCCGTCCCAGCAAAGGAGAAACATCCCCACACTAACACAGAACTACGCCCTTGCTTCACTGTTGGCACAATGCAGTTCGGGATCACTTTTCGGTTTTAGATCTTCGGACATAAACTCTTCGATTTTGCCCAAAAACCTCAAACTTTGACTCTTCAGTCCAAAGCACGTGTTTCCAATCATCTAACGACCAATCTAGATGAGAACGGACCCACTGTAGCCGTTTTGCTCTGTTGCCCCGACGTAATAAGGGTTTTCGAATGGCAATGTGTCCATGAAGGTCCGCTTGTTGAAGTCTACGTTTTACCGTACTCGCGAAACTTATTCTTCACGGCCGCGATTGACTTCGGCTGCTATTTGTGGCGCTGTTAATTTTCTATTGCTATTCTATTTTCTATTTGCTTAATAATACAATTCTCAAATCTTCAGCTTTTGTTGTTTTCCTAGATGCTCCGGGACGAACACGATTTTCTATAGTTCCAGTTGTCCGATATCGCTTTATGATGTCATTTACTGTTGAACTTCTCATATTTATTTTTTCAGCAATTTGTCGCCCCGAATATCCTTCTTCAAACAGCGTAATAACGCGTGAACGTTTTTCTACACTGCTAGGCTTGCCACGTGCCATTTTGAAGTAAATTTTCTTAAAACTTTCGCGCAAAAACGACAGATGCACACCAACACACGTTTAACAGTAAAATGAAGCAAATTTATATCTTTACGCCTGTGATAAGTAAACAAGAATGATACTGCGGTATATTTCCTAAATGTATTGTTCGTTAATAATTCCCAAACGACCCGTTTCAAAAGATCGTTACTTCCGAGAAATTCTTGGAATGATAATAAAAGGGACTTTATTGTGGTTGTCGCAATATTTCTACTTTACATAATAATTTATGGCTTTAATCCGTTAGAAAAGAGTGTATGCTTAATATTTTTCTAATTTTATGTATTAATAATTGTATACAGTGTGATATAATAGATCTTTATTGTATGACCGAACTTCACTGAACGGCAGTGTACATAAATCGGCATTAACAAGTGTGTTATTGTTGTCGCTGTTCTAGGTATTAACACATCTGTATCTAAAAAATATGTGATGTTTAGTTGGACTAAAATATAATAAATTGACAACACTGATTATAACTTCCAATTCCTCAACACTTCAATCATTTCAGACGCTCGCTACTTCCCACCTATAAAAATTCACCGCATGAATGTAAAACAACGTAACGAAGACGAATTCGTCGGAGAAACAAAAGAGAAAGCAAGAAAAGAAGCAAATATGAGTTCAGAAGTCTCCGTGAAGCTGTTAAATTAGCTTCTCCCGCGCTGAATATATGCATGAGTACGAACGGCACCTCGTGTATTTTTAACGAGAAAATGGGTAAAGGAACCGGAGGGGCATTTCGGAAAAATGTTAACGCTAATTTCCTCCGACAAAATTCCTTAATGTGGCAGATAGAAAACAACCAAACTGACTAAGTTATTTGCATAAGCATTAGGTCGAAGGAGCAAGGGATGTTCCTCCAACGACGCAGTTGCGAAAACAGCAAACAATGTTAATTTTCGATAAGTCATGGCGACGGGATCTCGTTGAACCGAAATGCGAAAAAGTTTGACGTTCGTTTATTATTTGATAGATAGAACGACGATCGTATGTAGGGGGAAAAAGCATACGTTCGATACATTAAAATGGAAGGAAATCAGTGATTAAAATCAATATTCACGACGCTCTCTACGGTTGACAGATCAAATTAGCAATGCATCAATGCCAACTGGAACCGTTACATTTGGTACGACAGGTCCATCTAAGCCTGGAAATTTGATATATGTATTTGCTTTGTACAAACTTTTGGAATGAAATATGCGCGTAACGGAATCTGGAGAAAGACGCTAAGGGCATTTATTGTTCATGTAGTTACACTAAGATTATGTAACTTAACGATGCCATGTAATATTACAATCTTGACTTTAATTCTGTAAACTTTTGTGTATGGTTGGTTGAAAACCTGCTTACTGATTTTACGAAGGAATACGTTGGATACAGGGTAAATAACAGCATCCCTTTTCATTTGGAAATGTGCTTTGTTACATTGAATTAATTAATATACAAAAGCGTGGTCCTCATATTTATGTATGAAGTTATTTAATCGTAACTAAGCATTCACTTGTATCTAATTTAATTTGTTTCGTCTAAAATCGCCACCATTCCCTGCACGACCACCAGTTTATTTCAGAAATTATACGTACATTAACGATGAAGTTTGTTACTATTCTAGTTTCTAAATGGAGGACACATGAATACACTTAGATGTTACTGGCATACTGTTAAAATATCAGCTCCGCAAATATGTGTAAATATACCGTACAGTGCCAATGTTAACGACCATTATATAAGCCGCAGTGAAAGACCTTCACCTTTTCATATTCTTTTGATTGGATTTGTTTAGGCGGAACTTGGTATATTCAGATTTTAGTGAACAATTGAATTGTGAGCCGCATCTAGTTAAGAAAATGCGGAACTCATTCCACTACGTCAAGAGATTATCAAATTATTACTACTACCAACCTAAATTATCCGCAAAATTTAAAAATTTCTACCGGGGCTAATTCACTAATGCCAAACTGCATATTGATAATTATGTAATGACTAAAGTTCGCCACTTTCCGTGCGTTGCACGAAATTAGCAGAGACTAGACAGGACTCGTGTTTTGTCGACTCCCGAAGAAACCAGTAGGCAACATGAAGCTCCTCGGACTCCTGAAATCGTACCTGAAACAGTGTTAGTTATGGTAGATACTGTTCAAATAACTTTGTCCTTGGCTCTGGCGTCCCCTAAGGATCGAATCTGGAATTATTATTGTTTGAGTTTTATATAGACGATCTGCCGAAAATTAATCTTCTGGTCTTAGCTTAAGTAAATAATATTAAAATCTTCCTTGAAATATTATTATTTGATGACAGGAGACAGCTTGAAAGCTTCAATGTGGTCTTGCTGGGAGAATGATAAAAGTTTTAAGCTAAAACTGGACGTTGAAAAATAATTAGTAGATGGCAACCTTATTTAGATGTCTCTTTAATTGCAGACATTTTTGGGATTTAAAGGAATCAAGGACGAGTGGCGTTGAGGCACCCATTAGAAACATATATCCTTGTGCACGTTATATCCACTGCTATATCTGTCAGCGCAATTTAATAATCTAACAAGGAGACCACCGCATAAGCTACAGCGACGTCAAGGTATTAGCCAGGACCAGCCACTACTACCCGAGGATAATACGCGAATCCATAGAAATAATGAAGAACACCAACAACTTCAATCGCGAAGATGGATACAAGATCAGCAGCACGTGGAGGTTAGCACTACGGAGTCGTCATACAACGAACGACGCGATTCAGCGGAACGGAACGGTTATGGATCAGCAAAGCAGAACGGTTATGGATCAGCAAAGCGGAACAAAAATAGGATATATAACGAGCAGCAAAAGACAACAACAGCAGTCTTTAGAAATCTTCTGAAGAAGCTGACAGGATAGTCAGCGAAACGTCAAGTTAAATATTAACTACACGACATCACCCGAAAAACATTTCTACAATTTAATAATCTGTCAGCAATTCCTACTTTAATTAAAGGGTAAGATTTTATCACGTCTTCTTTCGCCTTGTTAAATGCTTACGCGCCGCCACTGATGCAAGGCATTAGCAGTATTTGTATAGAGCAAGTATTTGTATAGAGTTCCTTAACCAACTGTATAATCAAACAACCCGCCTAATAACAAGAGATATAAACTATTCACCATCTAACATAAGTTTCACGAACTAACTAAAATTTTGGAGAGGGTTGAATTTAATAGCGGCGTCGTCGTTGCCCTATCCCAACCTGCCATTCCAAAAACAGAATTCAAATAGACAATTTTCTATGGATTAGGAAAGCTTGATGACGGTGGAGCAGAAAATGGGGGCGTAGAAGAAGGGCGGTGTTGGCGTATTCGGAAATATCGACGTCGATTAAAACTTTGGGCCTTTTCGGAATTATCCGACGTGGCAGGATTAAACCGCTTTTGTATAATCCGAATTTTCCGCGGAAATAAATTAGATTTCGCGATAATAAGGGATAATTCCTTGACGATTTTGAAGTTAAGAGCGATTGCTCTACACGGGTATTATTATACGTCTCTCATGTCTGGCAAATGAATTAGATTCCGCGTAGGAGGTAGAAGTGAAGGTATTTATTAATTTATTAGCATCATTTTGTTGGGTAAAATTTTGGGAAAAGGTTTTAGTTGCGAAGACTTATTAATAAAATAATTAAATAGTAGAGGTAAAGCTTCACTTCAAAGCTTTTACTGCACTGCATATAACTCTCACCCCTTCTTGCTTCTTTCAGGATTTTCTGTAGTAACTCCAGCGGCGAATGGTAAATAGGCGTAACCAGTAGACCAGGTTCTTTATCGTTAGTATGATATATCTTCGTGATAGTTGTTTCCCACTGGGTTTGCTACCTTGTTGTTATTTTTCAATGCGTTCTTGACGTGCAGAATTTTGCTACTTTGGTGTTACTTGGAAACATGACAGACACGTTTAAATTTTACAGATTTTATAGAGAAAAGTATCTAATTATTGTAAGTATGAGAAAAAAAAAGAAAGGTCGTATTGATTTTACTTCACATTTCATTTATTTTTCTTTCGTAATTTTAAATTGACGCTTAACAACACTGAAATTCGGGGCGAATGAAAGAAAGAGGAAGTAGGTATCTTCCCCCTTCTTTTTAGAACCGCCCTTCCTTTTCACGTCTGCTTCATTTTTCATTGTTACCTACTTTATCGGAAGAAAATTTGCAGCCTTCACGATCAATTATTAGGCGGAGCTTTTAACGCTTTTTACGCTTCAGGTTGTAGCTAAATTGTATTTGTTAAAGGAAGTAAACGAAAGGAATGCTCCGTGCCTGCCTTTTTGTTTGGCCAAGGGATGATTTTTTTTCTTTCTTACCTTACACGTTCGAAGAAACATAATGTCAATATAACGCTAATTCTCGTAAATGTGAACGTCTCATTAAATCGGAGATTTAGAAGGGGGAGAATTAGTGAGAATTGAAAAGTGTAAAATTTTATACGTAAATATAATTAGTTAAAGAAAACATTCGAAGGAAGCCGGGTGATATTTTCAGGCGTTAAAATTTAATGGGGTATACGTAAAGAAACACGTTTTTAGATTGAGAAAAGAATATATTTTCCGCTGTACATTATAAACTGCGTTTTTTTTTATTAAATTAGTTCTTCCTACATAGTTGAATACGTCCATCTTTGGATTGAATTTTCGAAACATCCAGCATACCATTTTTATTTATTTATGACCATACATGGCTGTTTATGTAGCTCACATGAAGTTCAAAACTGATTTTAGTAACTCACGTCAAAAACCAGCCATTGATGTTTAAATTGAAGTTTGCAGTTTGCAATTCTCGAAATATTTTTTTCATTCTAGAAGAGATATCTTCTTAGACAATAAACCAGGTAAACACTGGCAATGAGATATTAATCTTTCGATCTTTTTCACCTTCAAATAATTATTTATTTGACATGGAGTACGAGAGCTGGCATTCTCATGATGAAAGACGATGCGACGTTGTCGATTGTTTTCGCCGATTTGATGGATGGCTTCAGGGAAAGAAATTATTCCACCATTCAACATTAATCGATCTTCTATCCTCCAAAGCAATGCTTGCGACATGTTCAGTACAATGAAAGAAA
The DNA here is from genome assembly GCA_902655005.2 of Marronus borbonicus. Classification (NCBI taxonomy): domain Eukaryota; kingdom Metazoa; phylum Arthropoda; class Insecta; order Coleoptera; family Scarabaeidae; genus Marronus; species Marronus borbonicus. The sequence continues at coordinate 3,418,633 of LR737386.1, forward strand.
CAAATAATTGTTTTCTTGGAACGGCTTCGGGAAATAATTTTTTTTGGATTCGGTATATCTGGTAGCACCCACACAGTTACAGTTTCCGTATATCCCAGGTTTTGTTGCCTGTTACGATGTTACGCATGTTACGTAATTTTTTTGTGCAATTCTTTACACCGCCCGTCCTTAAGAGTTGATAGCTTTGCGGGACGATTTTATAAATAATTCGTTCCTTATTTTGCGTTGTTTTTTTTAATATACAAATTAACTAAAACCATCGGAAATACATTGTTTTTGTTTGTAATAATAATATAATTTAACTAACTAAAATAAAATCATTCGAACTTGTCTTTGTTTTATGCACCATCAGGCTATCCTGAGGATCCTTTTCCATTCATTCCATCTTTTTTTAAAACAAAAAGCGTTTAATTTAAGAATACAATTGGGAGTACTTATCAATGTTATTGAAAATAAGAGCTAATTTCATAAAACGTCCTTTATTTTCCGTCTACTTCGGAAACTCTCAAGTTTCTAAAATACAAGTTAGAATTAAACCAACAGACAATAGCAAAGAACCAACGTAGAATCTGAATTAAAAGCGAATGCTCAATGTTCCAATTGGGTAACTTAACGGTGCTCTTCATAAAAGGGAACATTTTCTTAATACAGGACACCGCAACGAGAAAACTTATTTAATTTGGTCGAAGAATCCCTATCATCTTCGAATTCGGCGACAAGCTCGGTGGCTTTTTGCGTTCCTTAATGATTGTTCGTCGTCTTAGTAGCAGATAGAAGACAAATGTTGAAAAGATGAGAGTTTGCTCTAGTGATTTTTGAGACTGCTTGTTTTCATTCTTTACAGACTAATTGTTACAATTATTTGCTGTTGTTCGTGGAATTTGTTTATTCTAATACAGAAAATTTGTTTTTTTTTTACGAAATTTATGTTTCTATAAATACGGGTATTTTAGTCTTATCAACACTTTAATATTTTACGTATTTCTATCATTTTACATATGATTGGTTGAAATTTAGTTTCAAAGAATGCCCAAAGTTTTACCATACAATTAATATCAACAGAACACATCAAAAAGTGCTAATTAAAAAAAATTATTTATTTATTTTTGCTCTACCTACAAGCTGCCCTCAGAAGATTTTTTTCCTTCGTTGCATTGCGTTTGCAGTAAATGATCAATCAATCCCATGACGAAGCAATTTTAGCATTCAACTTTTTCAAATATTAACAATAAAAAGAGCTTCCTTTGGATGCCAACCTATTGCAAAGCTCTGTATATTCTAAGAGGACTTTGAAAACAATTATGAATTGGGAAATCTACTTTATTTTGTATTCAGTTATATTTTTGCATCCATATCTTAATATTTAAACAAGTGGGTTTTTTGACAAGCTTTTTTGGCTAACTGAAAACTACGAAAAAGTCCTGACTTTGACAGTTACGGGAAGTTATACGAAAGATAACTCCTCTTATGTAAGTCTTTGGACTGTGAACAATTGTTAAGTCGCCGGAGAATACCGTCAAGTATGCAAACTTCTCAATAATAACTTGCCAGGCTTCTAAAATGGCTGTCGCTAACTCAGATCTATTTCGAGCTCGGCTTTCATGAGTCCCCAGATATTTTCAATCGAGCTCAGGTTTGGACGGGCTGCTGGCCACGGGAATGTTTCGACTCAATTCCCTTTCCATTTCTTGTATACTTGGAGACGTAGAATCTGGCGTTATTTTGTTGCAATCTCCAGCCTTCAGGGTACAAAATATTGGCTGTTCGAAGTAGCTGTTAAATTATAATGGTGTGCTGTCTAGTATTGTGTCCATTATGCACAACTGAGTGAGGCAACATTATTCAGTTTTGTAATTAGCCGATCGTTATATTTAATGGCAGGTGGCACCTTGGTTTCTCAACTACTGGTTATTTCTTTTATCAAATTCCGTAGATTTTTAAATTTAATTCAAGATGTAAACGAATTTTATTCCTAATTCAACGCTTATGTGTTTTATATTGTTCATTGCAAGTCGTCACTATGTTCAAATCTTTCAACTGATATGTAGGCAGATATCAACAAGGATCGCACACTATTCTCTGTTTGATCGTATGTTTAAAACACAATAAAAAAATACTGTTAACTGGATAATAAAACTTTCAAATCGTTCACTATCTTTATCTCCAGTTTATTCGTTTTTAGAAATTTTCAGGCATAGATCGTAACTTAAAAAATATTTCTCTTCAAAGATCATTAAGAATAAACTAAACGATACGGCGAATATAGGTATTGTTTTACAAAATGCAAAGAAATACAACCCCATAATCATGATTTCTCGACAGTCATGCCAAATACCTTGTCAGTAAATCCAAAAGAAGAAAAATTATTACATCCATACACCCATATAATTCCTTCATATTTTATGCATGAAGTAGCTGTCGTCGTGAAACCGTTGACAGCCCAACCTCATTCCTACCCTCCCTCCCATTTCTTTACTTCGTGCCGCGTGTCAGAAGAAAAACTTCGCTATTTAAGAGAGATGAGTGAGAGCCCGGAACCCTAATACGATACTCACGCGAATATATATTATGATTTGCGATGATTTCCGTTGACAGGGCCTCATCCTGCGTCGCATTCTACAGGACGTGCCCATAAAATTTATTATGGAATGTCAACAGCTATTGATACGGCCGTGGAGGTCGGTCTGTAGGTGGTAAACAGAGGCGCGATACGCTAGAGGGCGCCGGTGGCGGTGCGTAGGCCGAGACATGTGTAAGATTTACGATCCATTAAAATCTAAGCGCGCTAAGAACGAAATAGCTGGCGATCGGCCAAAGACAAAAGAGGATCGCGTGTTAGCGTTGGAGGTGGGGATAAAATGAGGGAAGAGAACGCGTGCATAAAAAGAGTACGGTAGTGTTGCTTTTGGAATGGTTTAGAGAATTGTTTGGATAAGGTTTTGCGACACAATACCCGAAATCAGTTAGTCCTTGTAAAGAAAATTATCCGGTCCGAAGAAACCGATTTTAATGAATGTTGGTATTTGCAGTCTTCATAGAATTGCTTTCCATTCCGGCCAATAAAATCATTATCAAGTCGACTTTGGAAAATCTTGATTAGATTTTAAACTGTTATTTGTAATTGTATCTACATCGTTCTTTGTACTTTCCTGCGACGGCTTCACTTGCGGCTATACTATTACTATAGATATATGCCAAAATTTGAATACAAATTTTGCTTTTGTTCTTATTGTACAAAAAAACAATTGAAAAAACGATTACCCGAAGCTTCGCTAAAAATTCCGAAACGGTCTGTATAAGTAGCACCTTAATGTGAGTTCCTAGTAAAATCGGTAGCAAACTTCGCTTCATATAAATAATTAAAGTAAAACCGAAACAACTAGAGAAGAATCTCAGCTTTGAAGGCGAGAAGATGCATTTCCCTCCTTCAAACAGATTAATTCCACTTCCGTCTTAATTCCAAGAAATTCCTAACATCGCCAACTATCTGCGACATATTCTCCGGCGTAATCAACGTACAAATCCGCCGGACAACCAATTTACGGCAGCGTTTGGTCATTTTCCAACACGATGGACGACACATACACAGACTAATGACTAGTAGCACACCCCTGTAAACCAATTTGTATAGAAAGCGAGCTTATCGTCCCGGGATGTAACGCGAGAGTCCACAGTACTCGTGCTAACGTATCGCGCCGCTCGTGTTCGAATGCATCTCATGCATGGTCCTCATCATCAGAGGAACCATCAGGTGAACAATTTATCGGCAGCAAGGTGAAGCGTATCGAAATAACCGCCCCTTGCAGATGAGACAAGGGATCGTTCGGCCGCAAAGTAATTATGTACGCCATGATTTCGCGTTAAACGTAAACGCTCTCGCATCTAATACCTTTTCATAGCGCGGAAATGCTAGAGGTGTTTGCAAATTGGGAATTGAAGGAGAATTTTAAAGATGGAAGTTTCTGGAGGAAAAGTAATTTAGATAGATAAATGAGCGTAGTTGATGGAAATTTGAAATTCTAATGCGATGGGAGCATTCTTAGTTACTAGTCAATTTATTCAGAAAGGTGTAGGCACTCGGGAATCAAGTGGGATACTATAAGGAGTAAACTATTTAACTTGAGCCAGATGGATATTACGAAAATGATACATTTTAGAGGAAAATATCAAGTAGCTACGTCTACACAACTATTATCGATTGATGCAGTTCATCGTAAGGCACACTACATATTCGTATTTATCCAACGCGTGTATAGTGTTCATTTTTACACTGATTTCGTTCAAAGATAATTCGAAGTGAGTTGTTAGTGATGAAAAATCACATTGCTATTAGGTGAGAAAGTATTTTCCTAATCATGTGACTTTTATTTGCACTTCGCATTGTCTGTTAACTCCAGATTAATGATGAGGTACAAGTAATTAGCGTATAAAGGAAAATAAAAAGCAGATACGTTGACCAAATTTGAAAATCCAGTAACTTTTGCTGTCGTACAACAAGATTTTGTGCATACTTGGTTGTTCCATGTCCCTATTCCAAATCGCTGCTTTAAATATTTTTTTGAGAGGTTTCATCACCACGTAGAATAAACCATTGTGTATTTAAATACATAAAAAAATTATATTGGCAGGTGTTTAAAAGTATAATAAAATTGTCAGGAAGATGCGGGTATATTATTATAAATTCTAATGCAAAATTATTTATAATGTACTTGTCAATATTTTTGTTACTTTCTAAAATTAATTTCAACACTGCAACTACAGGTCTACCAATCCCTATTACCTACTATTAATCCCAAACATGTCTACCTGTCGGAAAAAAAATATGTAAAAATGCCGATATAACATCAAGCCGATAGAGGATTATTTTTAAAGATTAAGATTTTACAATTTTACGGAAAGCAACATTTTAATTATTTTTGTATGATGTATTTTATCTGCCTTTCACATATTTGCTTCAGAAAAGAGCTTCGGTTATTTACGTATCATACCACGCAAATTAATAGGAAAATATCAAAAAGCTTTCTGATCGTATGAAACGTTTTTTCGCCAAAGCTGTATCCAACCAATTAATTTGCGGAATTACCATCCATACTCTATATCCTTCATACATATAATATATATACGCACATTTTTTGTTGGATCTCAATCCAGCGTATTGGACCTTCCTGGAACCGTTCAATTAATAAGGAAAGAATGTCAGAAAGTTGTATATACATGTACAGAGGAATTTAATTTATCCTCCGATGGTTTTCGATCCGATTCTTTTTTGTTGGTAATATATTTTCCTGGTTTCCCCGGTTGGTAATATTAAGCTTAGTGTTAGATTATAAAAATATGATGTACAATCGCTTTGTTTGCAGCTTAGTTTTTTTTTGCGGCGACGGCCCAACGGCATGTATGAGCTTTTTAAAGCTTGTCATAACTTCAGGCGCCTTTCGTTGTGTGTAAATTGTGTATGTAATGTGTCCCATTATCACGCCCTTGCCGTAAAGGGGGAAGAGCGGTTAATTGTTCCCCATTTGCGTATGGTGAGTCCGGAGTGTACCGGTCCCATTAAGAAAATTTGATCCTGATGAGACTCAAACACTCGAAAGAAAAGAATACAAGCAATCTGAACTAATTTAAACTTAGATGACACAAATAGCAGAAAAACTGCAATAATTAAATTAAAGCTATACAAATGTGTAAATAGGTACTTACAAAGCAAAAAAAGGGAATATATTACTTTGGCAAGCCAATAACATATATTTAAAACAATCAAGAACCTATGCTTCAACTTGAACTTGCGTTTAAACACGCGTAACGCTAGCCAAAAAATATAATGCTAAGATAGCTTAGCTTCCTCCTACTATTGATGGAATAATTCACGGCAAACGCAATAAAAGGAGAGAGAAAAAAATACACTCACACACGGAGATGTTTCTGCCTACCCGGCGTCATCAGCGTGGTTTTGAGAGTATTTTTCATATCTCTACCTTCTATCGCTGTTGCCTCATAGTAACGCCTCACGTAACGCTAATGATTTGTATTCCAGCGGAACTTCATTGTATTTTAATTAAACTAAATAACTGAAAGATTCTTAGTTGAGTGCAGATTTACAATGGGGTGGAAACATCAAGCTATGATAACGAATCTGGAGTTTGCGCGCATCAGATTTAAACCCTATGTTTTATAATAAATAATAAATAATTTCCATCGATTACATTGTACACATAATACAATCTAGTATCCCCTTAACTAAGCTTAACGTTGACGGTCTGTATATTGAAAGCTTTCGATGTAGCGCTTATTTTCGAGAGCCTCAAATTAAAACAAAAAAAACGAACGCGGATGCATTGAGGTATTGCAGCGTGACAGGGAAATGGTTACTCAATGCATATTCTATTTCCGATTTTTCGGTGAAAAAAAATCAGTACTAGCGACGAAAAGTTTGGCTTGACATTTATTGGGTGAATGTACCAGTGTGAAATATTGGGAAATCGCGAATACGCTAAAAAATGGAACCCAGTTCCATACATTTTACCACAATTGGAATACAGTTATTTTCTCTCGGCAATGGGAGCTTATTTCCCTTGATTTGAAGACCTGTTTCATCAGTATACGATTTTTTTAATTTATACAAAGTCAAGACCTGTTCGTTATAAGATACAGCCAACACTACACGACTTTATTTTTAATTACATTGCAAAAGAGCTTACAATATCAATTAAGTAAAGGGTATGTTAAATTTCCTTAATAATCTCATAAGTAGCGAGTTTATTTCGCTTTTATTTTATTTTGTAATTTAATTAGGGCAATGTGTTAATTAGTAAAGTTGTTCTAATTAAAAAAATTTATCGGGATAATACGAAAATACAAGGGTAATCGATAAAAACTTATAACGTGTAGAAGAACACCATGTAAAAACACGGTACATATTATAAAAAGCTTTCCGGTTAAAGCTTAAATGAACAGGGCAATTTTTTTGCCTCCTTTCGAGCACTCACACTAACTTCAGTCCATTGTTTCAATTGAGAAGTTATTATTCCAGGTTCCATCCAGCTCTGGCTTCATCGTTTTTTTTTTTTTGTATTTAAAAATAGAATTTCAATTACTGATTACGTTTCGAAGTATTGCCAACACGAAAAACAAATTAAATTTTTTATTAATGCAGCTCACTTTTGCTTAGGCTCGCTAATTACTGATCCATCCTCGTATCCCTATGTATATGCAAAATTTTATGTCATATTGCTGTTATATGCTGTATTCGCGGAACCTAAATATTGGGAGATTTGATGCCTTTGCTACTAGTTACAAATCCCACGTAGCTAGTTCCTTCTGTTTCTGGTTTTCCTAAATTCTCTTCGGCATATCTTGACTGGGCGACAGAAATTTCATTATTTCAAGCAGTGACCCTTTTCGAGCCGGCGAATTGACCTATACATATGCTTGCGTTCGGAAAACTTTGGGGTTCCGTTCCCCCCATATACTTTCACCTTTATCAAGTCACGTACAGGCATGTGTCAGCCTGAATATTTTTACTCAACGCACTTCGGAGAGAATGAGTTTTGATACTGCTAATGTGTGCTTGTCGTTATTTTAAGGTGGACAAAGTCCAAAATGGAAAAATCGTTTAATAAGGAATACATTTTAATAAAACAGCTATCGTAAAAACTTTGTTACTAAAAGGCGATTGAGGACAAAATATACAATATTAGGAACATTGTCGAAGTAATAAAAAGATGTTTACTGGTTGTTGTAAGAAAATTGACGCGTAAAAACGAAGTTATCTTCATTTGGAATTGCACTGGCGTACGAAGTTTATGAGACGTATATTCTTTTTATTGTTTCGTAATAAATATCATATTCTAGCAAGATTCTGTTAAGTTATATTAATGGATAGCAATTTACCTCAATATACACGCAGTAATACGAGACACGGGATGGTGTGGTATAACATAGTAATTTATTACTACTTCCGTTTTATTTTATTTCTCTAATTTCAAGCATGATAGTAAGTTTTCCTTTTTTACATGGTATAATAGAGCTTGCAGAAACGAGTTGCGCTTCACGAAATTAGCAGAAACTAGAAAGACTCGTGTTTATTCGTCTCATAAGAATGGGGTCAGAGAGTCGACAAAACACGAGTCAAGTTTCTGGTAATTTCGTGAAGTGCGTACTCGTTTCTGCAGGCTTACTCATAAATCGAAAATTTTTTAATTTAAAAGTATATATTTTCCGATGTAAGACATTTGCGATTGCTTATTGCTGGTGACACCATCTAGAAACGCTGGTGGGAGCTTCCTTGTTTTATCCATTAATGTTCGTCGTAATACCTTGAAGATTCAATTTAAGATGGCACCAACACCGGCCCAGTTTCCGACCAATTTATTGAATTATCGTTTTAGATGTTAGAAGTTAAGTAAAGAATAAGTGAAAGAGGCGCTTGAATATGTAACCTTATATTATCCAGAAATCGTATCATTTATAATTAAGTACGAGGCGAAAACGTGCAGAGAATATTATTTTCAGTCAAAGACTGCCTCAGAAACAAATTGGCCAATAACAAAATTTACAAAAAATAGTCAAAACCCAACACGCACGTTTCGCCATAATACGGCTCATCAGTGCAATTTTGTAGAAGGTGGTAGTTGCAATTGAAATTGCCTTAAACGCGCGATTGCGCATGGTAGATCATTATTGTTGGTAACCCTTAACGTGATACCACTAGTCCAAGTCTGTTACCTTCGCAGAACGTTGAATATTATTAATTTGCCCAAAATCCTTTCGTCAGCAGATATTTGACCGTAATTCGGGATAATTTGGCGGGCTTTCCGTCCGTGGTACTACAGTGACGTCGTTTTGCTCGGATAATTGGGCCTCATTTATTCAGGCCCAATTCTCACATATATTACTGTTTTTGTTTCCAGTAGTCAGAAATATTACAGATTTTAATTAGTTCAGATGTGCATATTGCTTGCCACACTAAATAGTTGAGTAGAAATTTAGCATATCGCGAGTCATGATGAAGGAGCTGTTTTAATCATACTTGCTTCAAGTAGCGTCGCTCTGGATGCAATAACGAGAAATTGTTCACCAACACAGAACGTTTCCACTTGGCACATTGACTCGCAAAGTTTCTAGCAATTAATTGCATAGATTATTCCATCTAACATTTAATTGCAACTGCACTCGTTCTCGCGCGTAATTCAAATGTCGGGAACTGGAATATTAAATAAATAGCGGAATATTAAAACTCAATAACCGTAACGCAACTCAAAGGAGAAACGAAGGCAAACGCATAAACGCAACGAAGGAAAAAATAAGAATCTAATTTTAATTTTAATTAAATTTTGAGCAGGAGTGAATACAAATAAAATGTCAAATTTAAAGAGACGGAGAAATGTCTCGTCTCGTCTCGTCGCGTAATAGTGTTACGACAACGGTAATTGCACTACAAAGGAAATCTGTGCGGAGAAGATCCCGATCGCTTTAGGAAAAGAAAAAAAAAACAGGCAATGGCGAAGAATTTTATTTCCTTCGCAGGATTTTTAATGTAAAGTGCGAGAAGTGAAGTTTGTACTTAAATTAAAATATATCCATGTACGCTTCTTTCATCATTTTGATTGTTGTGAGGGTAATTATTATTTTCCAAGCAATTAGCTTGAAGTATAAACGTCTATTTAATTGCAAAAACAGCAAAGGTCGTTAATTGTTAGTTTGGTTTCTTCTTGTCAATAAAACAAAAGGTAGGGGCCGTAAGATTATTAAGAAAGGTGATATTTCGAAATTGCTATAATATTTTAATGAATTGAGGAGTAAGCAAAGAATATGATTTGAATTCAGTTTAAATCGCAAATTAGTGCAATTTTACAAAAATGTAGCTGACGTCGGATGACTCGATCGTTCAAAGATAAGAGGATCTGCACTGGACTCTGGAGTTAAGTATTGTGAATTCTGGTCCCACCAGAATCAAGCGGGAGATTTTTCTGGTAAATCCTTTACAGTCGCGGAACACTATTCGCATGTTGGGGAACAATTAATTGTGCTTCACCCTTTATGGCGAGGGGGAGATAATGGATCACTTTACACACACCATTTACGTATTAATAGGCACCTGATGAAATGCCAAGAAAAACGCCATCAACATTATATGATGTTTTATTTTTTTTAAATACAGAAGTTTTAGTATATTCTATTTGCCTAAGGTAAAGCCACAAGTTAAAAGTGCTTTGAAGTTAGATCCTGGAGCTTGAAGTATAAAGATCTTCTAACTCGAGCACGCACAAACGCGGCATTCATGAAACGAGCGATAAGAACAAATAATCAATCTCCTTCTATAGGAACCTAGAGGAGCACTTCCTTACCATTTCCATCATTGCAGTGTAAAATTCGTGAAACATAACACCTACTCAAGGAGTTAGAAGCATATAAAGGACATTTTGCAGAGTATCCTAAATGCACGATCATAAATATTTGTTATGGCCATCATAAACACATATTATCTTTTTGTCGTGGCAGCAAAGGTTTATGGTGATGTATATACCCCTTTTATGATGCGCTATTCATGCATATAACATAACAAAAGGGAGACATTTTTTTTATATCTGCACAATATGGTATACGTAGGTGTTATTTTTATTTAGTGTTTACCTTGATTTACATATATAGCTTATTTTTTAGACTATGTTCAACGAATATTACTAAAATTATTTCAAAGCAAGTACAAAAATCTTAATTAGCAATGTTTTATCCGAAATGTGATCTGCTAGTTTCTAGAACCTAAATTTAAAGTTGTCAACTTCACAATATTCAAGTTATATACACCAGCTTCCTCCATCTGCGTTTAAGTCTTAAAATAATTGCTGGAGTGGTAATCACACTGAAACAGATGATCCTCATTAGCGTGGTAATGGGGTTACACATCTGTTAAGTTGAGGGGGATGAACTTTAACCTTTGCTCATTCATTTCCCAGTAATAATTTTAATCTACCGTCAAGAAGTCGTTTTCTGTTACTATTGGGAAGGATAGCAGTATGCGCTTTGAGAATTCGCTGATGTAAAAGTGGCGTTCACAGTTTCATATAAAAGTTTTAAGCAATAGGAAGCTTTGGAGATACTTCTCTGTAATATCCCTCAAAATACCGCGTTTGAAAGTTGAAGAATGTGTATGTTATTCTGTATTTATTGTTAGGATGTTCCTTATGAATCCAAAATGAATTTTAGCTATCGTGACTATGAAGATTCGTCAATGGAAACGTGTATACAAGCTATATTTAAAGCAATTTAAATTATATGTACATTCCCCGACAAAAACTTAGACGCGGTAAGATGTTTTACGGGTTTTAAGGGTTACAACATTTCTTTGCGAAACTAGCAAGATATCTAATTAAGTTTTTATTCATAAAAGTAAAATAAACTTAAAAATATCTCCTCCAGTAATATATGAACTAAATAATAAATTATTACTCCAATGTTTAAACCATTTCTGCGACAAAAATTTAGACGCTCTGTTGCAAATGTAGAACAAAAATAAACAAATGAGTGATCAGTAATGCGTAGATCCTCCATTGTTCTTAATCACTTCCAATAATCTGTTATTAATAGATTTATATAAATTTAACACATAATTTTAAGGGATACTCTGCCATTCAGTCACTATTGAAGTTTTCAGTTCCTGTACCGTGAAATATTGACGGCCTCCGCCATAAACGCGACGTGCCAATTCACCGCACATGTTTTCAATAATGTTTAAGTCTGATGACCGTGCCGGCCACTGTAAAGTTTTAATCTTTTTCTCTTTAAACCATTCAGTAATGGTTTTTGCTTTATGAATTGGCGCGCTATCTTGCCGAAAAACAAAATTGCCCCGGCCCATTGGTTTCCAAAACGTAGAAGATTGTCACGCAATAAGTCTTTATACTTCACAGATGTCATTTTGTTTGTGCAAAACACTATCCCACTTTTATCGCGAAATCCAATCGCAATCCCAATCATCACAGATCCACCTCCTAATTGTCTGGTCATTTTCACTTTTGGTTCCTTTCTCAGATCATGATGATAATGCGGGTACCCATCCGGTTCGTGCAAATTAAAACGTTTCTCATCGGAAAATATTGCTTGTTCCCATTGTTTCTTTCAGGATACGTGTTCTTCAGCAAATCTCAACCTCGCTTCTTTGTGTTTTGCCGAAAGTCGCGGTTTTCTCTACATTTTCTTCCGTGATACTACCGGTGACGCCTTTAAAATCCTTTGAACATTACGCATGTGCGTTTGTACCCCCGCCTGTTCTGCAATAACTCTCGCCGACGCAGAAGAATTGGATGCACACCGCAATATCATGCGTTTATCCCGCTCACTTACAGCTTTCGGTCGCCCCTGTCCTTTTGGTTTGCCGTAATTTTCCGGATCTTTTAAGAAATTTCTAACGGAATGATCGCTTCTTCGTAACCGACGAGCAATTTCCTTCTTACTAACACCATCCTGGTGCCAGGCTAGAACTTTACCCCTTTCTATCAAGGATAATTGCTTTTTTCTACCCATATTGCAAATACTTTATAAAATATAATTTCTCGTGGTGAAATGTGTACACTTTACCAGCACAACCGCTGCATATAAAGAGAAGTATCAAATTAAAACATTTTTGCTTATATTAATGTAATAGATGCACAGGGTCTAAATTTTTGTCGCATTTAAAATTCCTATTTTGATCTGGGAAAATCTCAATTACCCCTCATAAAGCAATAAATACCCAGAAATATCTATAAATGGACTATTTACATAAAAAGTATTAATAACCCTCATTTACATTTTATATAATGTCTATAAACCTTGTTTCGTAAATGGAAACGATACGGCGTCTATGTTTTTGTCGGGTAGTGCAATACCAAGGCATTGGTGCATATATACAGCGTATTCTTACTACCTGGACACGTGCACGATTATAGAATCGCCTCTTAACCATTTAAGAAAGTTTTCTAAATTCTTTTTTTGAAGTTTCAATCACATCTTCGTCTAATGCTACAACGTATACAACTTTCACTGGCCAAAAAATCTTTTTACTGTAAGTATTACTTTCCAACTAGATGCAAGTACTTTTTATAAACGCGTCACTAACCCGTAAGCAATTAATATAAACAGCCGAATTCTGTGTTTTTATTAAGCGATTCTCTTTAAAATCTGAAACGAATATAGCAATAATATTGAGTTAAGCCAACAGAAGATTTTCTGTTGGATATCACAAGTAAAAAATGATTAAAAATCTAAACTAGCAACTTTCTTCATACAAACAAAGATCTGACATACGTGGAATTTTATGATTTTTAATTTATAAGCGTCTACTAGATCGAAGGGAGCATTTTAACGAAGGCAACGTTGGAGTGATTAATAATTAATTCGAACTTAATAACCTCTTTAAATGGATTTAGACGTTACAGGAAAACGTTCTTGACGATGCTTAGCTGCAACATATTTAAAATATTTTACAGCGATTAGTTCTATTCAATGCTGTATTAAATGAAGTAATAGTGGGCAGTATAGCGAAGTAATTGATTTAGAATTTAGAGTGTTCGAGAGGTATTCAGAAAATTTGGGTCACCGCTCTGATCTGCCTGGCCAAAATTATGTTAATTAATGCCCTCAAGGCAGGACCGAAGGATCCGCAATGCGTGAATAGTTTCTTGCATTATTACGGTAATTTCCTTACTCGTGAATAGAGCTGCGGTATCTGTCCGATGTTTCGAGATAACTGAGATGCTGCGGGTATTTCACGCTTATCTTATTTTGATGATTTCAGGTTGGAGGAGGCAATATTTTTTATTCAATTGGATTATTGATATTTAAATGGTTATATTTCTTGCAAATTTCGATTTTTATTAAATCGATAAAAAAAAAATTAAGGCTGTTCTGCACTGATAAACTTAACAATTTCCCGTCTCATTGAACGACATAGAGTGGTAATTTAAAATAGGTGTGTGGGAGTGAGATATCTTCCGTATTTTATCCACAATGCGAAATTACCACACGTCATTCTGCGAAATTCTATACCGTTAAGCTCGACAAGAAATATGAGCCGCAATAAATACAATTCTAGCATAATAGCTACTATTACCGTTTGAAATGAGAGATATTTCTAGCGGCAATTGGGAACAGTTAAAGCACACTGAATCTCTACTCTAAATGGATAGCACGGATGTGAAAAATTGCGATAATTTCCAGTGATGTACAGTTAGCAATTTACCGATACCATTTGATGTTGAAGTTACGTGATGTGCAGGTATCATTTTAGACTCGCCATTTAAAACTGAATTTCCTTCTTAATATTCTTTTGTTATTATGTATATAAAAAATAATATTAAAAGTTGAGAGTTGTATACAGAACGACTGGTATATAACTGCAACGTCTTTATGTTGACGTTCGTGCCCAGCCCCGTACCCCTTCAGTTCATCTTTTTGTAAAACTGCAGCAAAGATTGAATCATACCGTTTAATTTGCGACACATGATTCCGGGAGAACAACATCGGTGTCCACCCTTTATGCAGAATTTTAGCACGGGTAGAACAGAATCCGGGGACGAACATCAAGCACGTCTGGCTTCTTCCCGCTGGTTTCTACGCAACGTCGGTTGAGTTAAGGGAATGCTTTCTTACTGTCATGTATTAGATTTATTATTCTCTCTTCTTTAAAATGTTTTTTTCTTGAGCGCTCTATGTTTTTAGACTACGCAGAGATATGTATAAAGATTTTAAGTGCTTTCGCGGCCATTCCCCAGAAGAAAAATTGCAAAGAGAAGTGAATCCGCTTGCCAAAGCGTCTATAAATCCATGTTAGATGGCAATTAACAGTGTTGGACAAGAGGGCCGAATAATTTAATTGAATTAAGAGAACAGATGCGCGACGAGATTCATTTCGATTTCTCTATCAATGTTGGAAAATGTCCAACATTGATCGCATTTAATTCCAGAATGTATTTCTCTGCACGTATTGCACTACAAGAAATGAGCAATTAAGAAATATGCAAATTTCACGCACCTCGGCTAGCATCCATGTTTCCCTGATTTTCCCGGTTTCCAAGCGCGAGTTGTTCCTTCGATTGTCGACCTTGTAAAACGGCACGCGCGAGATAAAATTTTAATCTCAATGTTAATTACACCTCAGGGAAATAAGACGCGGGATAGTCGGTGAACCGAGGCATCGGCGTGGGTTGTAGGTAGCCCAAGAAGAAAAAAAATGTAACGCGGATACGCTGCAGAATTGCATAGGAATATTCTAGCTTATAATCAAATTACTAACGCTCTTCAGGAATTCGAGGATCTATACGACGAGCGAGATAAAGGCGAGCTGGTCGTCTTACTTGCAAACGAAATTTATTCCGCTCTTGCGAATCGTTTTGAATATTTCACTTGCAGTAGATACCTCCTATACCTTACCTAAGGTACATCAACAGGAAGTAGAGTGATGGAATATCATTTACATGTTTAGATGTAGTAACTTGAAAGCATCTCGGCCGTTCTTCGAATAAGTTTTCCATGTCGTTAATAAGTTTTCAAGATGTAACAGTTATATTCATTTTAATGTATTATTTTCATATATTTAAAAGAACACGATTAAATTCACTTTTAAGACTTAAACCGTAATTACAGTGGCCTCCAATTGTCATGATAATAATTTATCATTGTTTTTTCCTCCTCAAAATTTTAATCTCTAAATATAATTTTACGCTCAGACAGAAAAAGGTAAAATACGCATATGTTAACTTATACTGTAAAGGCAGCATCTTACTAACATGCTTTCTATAGATATCTTAGAGATATTCTGCATTTTTTTTTTGCATGATCATTATTTTATTGGAAAAGGGCGCTATGTGCTATATTTTATTCTAGTGGTGCTCTAATGTTATTCTGAAATCTGGTGTAATGGTTCAATTATAACCTGCAATGTTTTCTCTAATAAACTAGCCAGAGGTAAATATAATGTCAGCAGATTTGAGAGTGGAGAATTCTGCTGACATTGTCGGCCTGTGTGGTGGAAGAAACCACAGGATAGGCCACCTCTGCATTGCAATGTGACCCGCATAAGGCATATTTTATTAACATAGATAACCAAGGATAAGCATCTGCATTCTTGGAAGTGACTTATAAGGCCTCCTAATCGCTCGCTGAGCTTACAACAATCCAACCTGAAAGGAGCGAAAATTTTGTGGCAGTAATTAGAAAGCTAAAAAGCCAGCGGCCTAGCTTTGGTAAAAGACGAGAATCGACATATTTTATATCACTCCGATACGATGCTCTGGAAATATTCGTTCTTACCCAAACGGTAGCAACAGCAGTGTATGATATGATGTGGGATCACATCTTTGACGGATCTTATAAGGAAAATAGTAGGTGATCAATTTTTAGTGAGAAACGGGGCGTGGGCTTCGTAGATATAGACATTTAACTGAGACTGGATCTGCAAAGGGTTGCTGCTTTATGTGAAGATCATATTTTCAGCCTCTTGGTGGTTTAAATTCAGTGAAATCACCGTTGGATATCGGCTGCGATGAGATTTACATCACTGGTGAAAGTTTTCATTGCTGGTGAGGATGCAAGTGACATCTACAAAAAGTACGGATTGAAGTGGCTTATGTGCGCCAGCTATTTTAGTGTCATCAATACAAGTAAACTTGATTTTTTAATATAATTTGGAATATTTTAGATATATTGAGGATGATGTCCAAAAGATTCTTAGGCTTGTACACTGCTGTTCAGTGAAGTTCGGTCATACAATAAAAATCTATTATATCACACTGTATACAATTATTAATACATAAAATTAGAAAAATATTAAGCATACACTCTTTTCTAAGGGAGTAAAGCCGTAAATTATTATGTAAAGTAGAACTATTGCGACAACAACAATAAAGTTCCTTTTATTATCATTCTAAGAATTTCGCGGAAGTACCGATCTTTTGAAACGGGTCGTTTGGGGATTATTAACGAACAATACATTTAGGAAATATACCGCAGTATCATTCTTGTTTATTTACCACAGGCGTAAAGATATAAATTTGCTTCATTTTATTGTTAAACGTGTGTTGGTGTGCATCTGTCGTTTTTGCGCGAAAGTTTTAAGAAAATTTACTTCAAAATGGCACGTGGCAAGCCTACCAGTGTAGAAAAACGTTCACGCATTATTACGCTGTTTGAAGAAGGATATTCGGGGCCACAAATTGCTGAAAAAATAAATACGAGAAGTTCAACAGTAAATGACATCGTAAAGCGATATCGGACAACTGGAACTATAGAAAATCGTGTTCGTCCCGGAGCATCTAGGAAAACAACAAAAGCTGAAGATTTGAGAATTGTATTATTAAGCAAACGCAATAGAAAATTAACAGCGCCACAAATAGCAGCCGAAGTCAATCGCGGCCGTGAAGAACAAGTTTCGGCGAGTACGGTAAAACGTCGACTTCAACAAGCGGACCTTCATGGACGCATTGCCATTCGAAAACCCTTATTACGTCGGGGCAACAGAGCAAAACGGCTACAGTGGGCCTGTTCTCATCTAGATTGGTCGTTAGATGATTGGAAACACGTGCTTTGGAGTGACGAGTCAAAGTTTGAGGTTTTTGGGAAAAATCGACGAGTTTACGTCCGAAGATCTAAAACCGAAAAGTGATCCCGAACTGCATTGCGCCTACAGTGAAGCAAGGGCGTAGTTCTGTGTTAGTGTGGGGATGTTTCTCCTTTGCTGAGACGGGAGATTTATGCAGAGTGCAGGGTGTAACGAGGAAGGAAAATTATTTTGCAATACTCCAGAATCAGGCAGTGCCATCAGGATTGCGTATAATAGGCCGTAACTTTACATTCATGCATGACAACGACCCAAAACACACTGCGTTGGTGTATAAGAACTATCTAAAGGAGCAAGAAGAACAGCACACCGTGAAAGTAATGACATGGCCTCCACAAAGCCCAGATTTGAACCCTATAGAGTTGTTGTGGGACGAACTGGACAGGAGGATCCGAAAAATAAGCCCAACTTCACAAGAACATTTACGGAATATTCTGCTGATTCTTCTGGTGATTAACAGCATAGGAGGTTTTTTCGATGAAAAAAAAAAATAATGTTCAGTATTTAGGCCAGAATAACTTTTTATTTATTTATTTTTGTCTTTTTTACCTGTACATACAATAAAATTGTATTTTGTTTTTAGTTTCGTTTGTTTCTGTACCGTTTCATGTTTTTACCAACCGACCAAACTTCTGTGAACGGCAGTGTACAAGAAAGCTATTTTTATAAATAAAAGGTCATAAGAATCATTGTTGTTATCGATAATCGAGATAGTCAGTTGCATTTATACACTTATGCACTTGCAGCAGTACTTCTTAAAATGATTTGATATAGTAGACCGTTGAGCTGTGTTCGGTTTCTTGTTATAGCACTTTAACCCTTTATTGTAGAGTCTGTACAACATAATACAAGCAAACATGCCTTTCATGAAAACGCCAAATATAAGTAACATAGTCTCACAAATTCTAAAACAAATTCGCCATTATCCTCGCTTAAAGACCCTATCATTCCCTCGACTATCATTCTACATAAAAATAATACATGCCCTCAATACGGTATCACATCTTGTATTTCCGGATCCTCTTCTCAACCTCTACTGTTACATATATATAGCCTATAATACTGCTCCATCTCGAGTTCATCCCGGCCAAGCCCTCCTCTCTTGACATCGACACGAGCAAGTCCATCGAAGATGTGTGCCGGCCAGCGAAGAGAAGCAGACAGACGGGTAAGCTGGATAACTGGTAATGCACTAGAAGAAGGGATTACCACATCAAATAGAGGAAAAAGCCAGCCTGACAGTCCCAAGGGGAATAAAGAATCGATTATACCGTTTTTCTTCCACGTTTTATATTCACACAGCGAAAAAGTGAGTTTAACAAAAGGCCGAGGGGTGTGTGTTTCACGTGGAAATAGAGGGAAGATACATTCTCGACAGGTGTAGACAACGAAGGACGCACATTTAATTTGTTAATTAATAACTAATTCTTAATTAAAGAGAGTTAATATTTATTAACTCTGTAGGTTAGCTTGTTCGTCAAATTTTTTATAAAATTGTTCGACCAGAGAGAAAGCATAATCGGCTTAAGCATCGCTCCTTCGCTAATTTTTGGTTTTATAAGTTGTACAGCATTTTTTCGGTGTTTGGTGTTGGCTCTAGTATCTAAAACCTCAAAACATCTACATTGTCGTCTTTTCTGTAGAGATTTCTTTCGAAAATATCGATCACTTTTCATTTTCTTTTAGACTTACATTTTATATAAGTTTGCTGTCCCAATGAATTGAAGAATTTAAATGCTTGATATGACTAATGAGTTTAAACGCTATTGTGAAATACGAAAGTCGTCAAAAAGAAAATGAAACAATCTCCCATTCCTAAAATACTCTCCAAGGACGTCTTAAATCGTATGCCAATTCATTTGGAATCGTTCCAGGCATTTATCTTCCATTTAGTAATTTTTCACTCTTTAATTTTCAACTCGCGAAGCGCTCATGGGCTTTCCATGTCATTCAACCTCCCTTCTGATTCGCAATCGCTGGAATTCGATTTACATAAAAACCCTTCCAAAAATAATCTCTTCGCGTCAAATAAATTAATCATTTCAGAAGCCGAATCTCCTGTATATTGTTCGTTTGCTAGTGAAAATTTGCTTAGGCTACTCCGGTTATCGCTTATATGTACGAATATATATGTAACCGACTCCATTTACCCAATATCTTTTTGCCCATGTTTTTCTATCATTTGTTTTTGAAGAAAAAAACCGATAGCGTGAGCCTGGAACAAATGAAACTCAAACAAAAGCCGAACATGACGCTAGGTCATTTCTGTAGGAAAAAAGAATTCGGATTTTTGAGCCGAGGGTTGGAGAAAGGAAGGCTGGACGAGGTCGAAGGGAGATAAAGCAAGGCCAATCGGATTGTCCTGGGAAAAGGGAAATATTAGGCATTACGTTTACGTCGTCTAGGATCGAAAAACGCGGTAACAACTCACCAAGTTTAATTAAAACTTTTAAGTGGATCCGAATGGGTGAAAATATGCAGACGCCATCTCTATTTGGAATCTCTTCGATGTTTTTTTGACAGAAGTGGCCGTTTTGATTAATTTTACTTCGGCGGATATGTTTTGGGGATAGTTAAAAGGTGTTTCCTTAACACCAGAATCCGTTACAGACCGAAGTTTCACATACATACCGGATAATTCAAAATATAGAATGACATTTTCTAAAATTGCAAATGTAATAACTAAAACTAGTGCCAGAAGAACTACAGAAGGATTTTATTGGACTACCAAGTCCTTGCTTAATTTTAATCTGTTTCCTATGGAATGGGAAATTTTACGAACAGAAAATCCATGGACTCATTCAGATTAATAATCCCGGGAATCTCTTGTCAACAAAACCACGAGAGTATGCCCCCTCCCCCTCTATCTCCGGCCTTTCAGGAGGCGGTTTCCTTCTCCTTGTAAGTCACATACCAACACTCTTGTTGCTTTTCACCAAAAGTCTCCACTACGAGAACCATCCGATCAATCTGTCCAATTTTTTCGGTTTTCGCGTCGTAAACAGATAGGTGAGCTTGGCGGAGCATGTTACTGATAATAAATAAATAATTTTGGAGAAAGTAAAGAACCATGCGGCAGCCTGGTCAATATAGATCGCATAGACGATAGCACCTAGTTATTTTTGGTGGAGAAAGTTCTCCACTGCCAGTGAAATAACACTTCTATTGACGCCAATCATTCCCATCTGCAGCCACAAACCGCGGTGTTATACATTGTCGAAGCCCTCACAATGTCTAGGAATAAAGCCCCATCCGCCTCTCTACGCTTAAACGTTTCGAATAAATTTGGAGAGACGCGACAACTGGAAGTCGGCAGATAAACCAGAGAAAAATCCAAATTGCTCGATGTATATCTTTGGTAATTATCAAGAATCTGAACTATTTCAACTCCGGGGATGGATATCAGATCAGCAGCTCTCTTTTTAGGAACACCGACGCTAAACAACGAAAACAATTCATCAGACCCGAACAGATACGAATCAAGAGAAAACCAACCGAACATCAAATATAAAACAAATATTCACAGTTAAACGCCCGCATCTGAATATTAGATCTAAGTGGTTTCTAATGTTAGTATTGCTTGGTTACTACAACAGCATTAGATAAAACGTAATTATATTGCAAAATTCATTACGCAAAAAGGTTTTAATAAATTAAAAAGTTTCATTCAAATATGTACTTCGTTCGGTTATTTAATTTCTTTAAAGCAAAAACAATCTATTTCGTAATGAAAACGTCTAGACACGTGTAGCATTTTTTCCTCTTCATTTCAATCACAACCAGTACACTGGATAATAAAGCGCAAAATTCGATTAATCTACGCTATCGGAAAGGTCATCGCATCCAATTAGATCCAATTATCCCAATTACCCAACCACCAATCTCTTTCTAATTTTAATAACACATCTACGGAGTTCGTGCACATAAAGTAACAACCGAAACACTCGTGCATGGTAGATACATACCGTGTGTCTGTTTAAGGTTGGACAGCAGCTCTATCTCAGCAGTGGTAAGTGCTAGCGGTCTCAAAAAAAAAGGAATTGTAAAGGTGATAGGGAGCATTTAAAATAGTTTTATTTTCTGGAATTACTCGCTAGAGGGGCAAAATGAGTTTCACCATTTAATTCCATTTAAAATTTAAAGAGCCAGAAGTCGCTATCTGTAAACGGAGGCCTTTAGCACCCGATGAGAAAAACATACGCTCCAATTGAAATGAGGTGTCTTAACCTTTCCAAACTGCTCAACAATAGCCAAAGTTATCGCGAATTTGTGTTAAGAAAGATTTATGCAACATCACGTAGACCAATAATATCAATCCACCATTCCATTTCAATTTTTCGAGAAATTACAGATATTATACTTTCTCTTTGCTGAGATAGAGTAGCCGTCCCTCATTTAACGGACGGACACTTGGTATAACGGTCAGCGGTCTACGTGTAACCAATATCCACTTACTATACCGTCGATATACGACCGACGTAGAAGCATCGCATCGTCATTAAAACGTCCTCTCCTACAATTAATTTTCCCCCAAACACATTCGTTGATGTCAGCGAGAGCGCCGAGAAAGTTTACTCCACGAGAAACGAATGGCGGCGAGATGGCAGTAACGACTCATGGGGGGTGCGTTGGCATTGACGCGTACACCTCAAATTCAATTTAGTCAGGACACAAAGATTTCGCGCCGCTTGTAGATGGGAAGCGAAGGCAGGGAAGAGTACCTCGCTTTTTCTCGCAATTTTCGCCAGGTTTTTCGATCTTATTTTCTTTTTTCGTGCATTTCCGGTGTTGTTAACGAAAACGGAATAGAATTTGAAATGGGAACATGTGATGTTTTTGTTATTGGTAATAATTATACCAATAAATAAATTGCATTTTATGAAATGTAGTGGTTCTAGGCGATGGATGGGTGATTTATTGACAAGCCAGTCTTAGTATACCACTTAGCCGCCTTATTGCCTTCACCTGTAGCGTCTTTGTCCAGCAAACTACCGGGCTATAGGCTGCCAGAGGCTCGATAACCCTCATGTACAACCATAGCGTCAACTTTGGACTTTAGAAGTCCCAGGACGTTTAGTCTCGATGCTGGCGTACAGCTTTGATGTAGATTTTCCTAAACACACATGCATTCACCATTCCTTTTCCTGCTAAAGATTGAAATCGAAGAAATTGGATCTCTTTCATTAAGTAGAATCTCATAGGTCCAGATAATAAATAAAGAAGCAGTTAAACGTTATTTAAAAAGACGCAAGCAAGATTATATCTCCGTATTTCCATCCACAAAATCAATAATATCTTCATCCATCTTTCTCAAGTGTTAATTCCGAAAGCATCGTACCTCCTCAAACTCGACGAGACAAGCTACATTTTTAAGATCAATTTACTTGTAATAACACAGCGAGGCAAGCTGCAACCTCCATTTTAACATCAAATTTGTCAAACAACCGACGACGTCGGTTGTCTGCTGCAATAAGAGGTAATAGAGGGGGATGATCGGAGGAGGAAGGTGACAGCAACCTCCTCACTCTTCCAGCAACAGCATCGCGTTATAAACGCTGCCTGTGCTGATTGTGTTACATCAATACGGGGTAGGCGAGAGACATCTGCTCAAGGAAGGAAGAGAACTTAATAGCGGTTTTCGTCGATATTGCCTCAATAGCAAGCGTTAATTACTGTTACATGTCTTTGAGTTCTAAATGGATTCTTGGAAAATTTAGCTAGAACATCGAATCGTTTTGTAATTTAAAAATTACTAAATAGTGCCTCGTAGTACTGCTATTTCAAAGGAAATTATCTTTAAATAACATCAAATAATAAATTTTTCAGCCCTCTTCCTTACATTTTTTTACCCCTACGCGAAGTATACTGTGCGGAACTATAACTGGTAATTAGCATCTATTCTTCCTTTCAAAATTCTGTTTAATAGATTTGTTTCGAATAACAACCTCCACAATATATTATTAGAAAAAGCATCTGGCTAAAACCTACACGTTACCCCTCTTTATGAATAAACTTGTTCTATTTATAAACGCAGAAAAATAAAATGAAAACCCGCCCACCTACTCTGAATTTAAACTACGTAAACACGCATAAAAATATCGCTAATTTTCCATGAATTAGGTTCCAGTTTTCTCAACCATCTTCCCAGCAACTCGCAGCGAACAATCACTACAGCTGAAACACCAAGAAAGCATGGCAAACTGGAGGCTTACATGAACTTGAACAAACAAACGAACCAGCAAGAATAACACCATCGTTTCAACTACATAATTGGAAACTGAATCAATTCTTTTTCTCTTACATTGTTCCAGCATATTCCGCTGGTTCGGAAAGGGAAGCTTGGTAATTCGTGTTGGTTAGGTGAAGAATGGATGAAGTGCAAGGCGAGCACGAGATCCTAATGAATTTGGCCCGCTTTTTTCGCTCCGTTCCGTTGATATAAATCATTCTCGCGTGTGCCTGTAATCTAGTTAAGACTTACGTAACTAAAATAAATGGTTCCGAGCAGTTTTCTTTATCTTGGAGGCAATTTCACGTGTTGCATCTACCGGTTTGCTCTCGCCGCTTGTAAATAATAATAATAAGGTGCTTGGATAAATAACGATGTCTAAGCCTATTTATAAAGACGCGTTGAAGCTTTAACGAAAGCTGTATGATTAAATGTAGACTTGACTAACGTCAAGTAATACTCGCATATTAGTACATTTCGTAACTCTTTCATTAAAGCTATAACACTTTCAAGTACTGTAAATTTAGGATGAACTATAACCTAAATGCTGGGGTAAAAGCTTCAAGGAATCTGGTGCATTGTACTATTTTTTCTCCTTTCTCTTCCATTACGCGAAATTTCCATCTTTCCACAAAATTATTTTTCTACGCTCAATATGGACATTCCACTCGGTCGAAAACACTGATTCAGTCATCAAAACCCCTCCTGGTTAACAAATTCTCCACGACCTTTATTTCATTATCAGCACACAGGAAACCCAGCTAAATGTGTTGTTTATATAAGCACTAGATTTATTTAATTCAGCCAAATTCATGATTGTATCAACAGTTTTACAATCCTCCAAGTTAAAACAATGTTTTATTTGAAGGAACAACATATTTTGAGTCAATCTTTCATTTAATCAAATGCTATGGTTGACTCAAATAAACAATATAAAATTTGTTTCATTTAACACATCAATTTTTATGATTAGTTGGGGCAACATGGCAAATTTCCTTTAGCTAAATAGATCTATTTGATACATATATATCGATTTTTCATTGTAGATCATAATCTTACAGCTCAAATTGAAATTACATTATTTTCATGGATTTATTTACAATGTTTTCTCATTTTCCAATAATCCGGTGAATAAATAAATAATTAAGGCAAAATTTGTGAGCTTTATTCGAAACATTGTATGCTCATTCAATACCATGCTAGCTTCACACGAACAATTCCGGCTGCATACATACTGTTGTAAAAATATAACGCAGGAAGTCACGCTACGAAGGTTTAAAATAAAACTCCGCAAGGCACGTACATCCTCCAACATTTATTTACACAAAAATCGAAAATCGTTCATTATATTTTTACGGAAACGGTGAAGGGTAGCGAAACGTTTTATCGACATGATTGGGTGGCACGATTTGCCCAAATAATAAACCGCGGTTTTGCGGCAATCTATTTTCCATACGTTGGCGCTGCGAACATTATTTCACATAAATATATGTACCTATGGACGGCTCTCTCGAATAGCCGCAAACGTACTTTAACTTTGTTAGCTTTATTGAATTCACTATTTCCACTATAATGGGTAAAATGAATTATTCGCACATCGTAGCCGAGAGAAATAATGAGTTTAGTTTGAACTTGCGGTTGGAAAAATCCTATTTTCTGGTCTCGCAATGAAAATGTTATCTTTGGAAATCCGTTTTATTTCCGACGGCTAGCCGTTGGAATTCGTAAATTCCCCGTTTTATTAATTCGGTATGTAATTTATATTTCGTTTGCAAACCTGCAAATCCAAATAAAAATACATTAAAATTTAGCCGTATTAAATTTCAGTAAAGTACAATATGGTCATAAAAACAAATGTAATCGAGAGGGCAATGTTTTTTAAAACTATTATTTATGTTGGTTACAACCATTTGCTGCTTCAAATTTACGTTTTACATGTACTCGATAGTGGTTGACATTAAAACAGAGCTGCTGAAACCGTTGCAGATGTGAGGACGCGTATAGACCATTCACCTAAAAAGTAAATTAGAAAGCTTCCACAAGAAATTAATTTGTCGTGTGATACTTGTGAAAAGATCTCGAAAAATATTCATGTTGTGCAGGAACTCAAGCCTATTGACCACGTACTAGGAGTGCATTACCGCAATTGGTTTGAAAACCATAATGAATGGTGCTAATATCTTCCACAAATCCTTCTTCTCAGATGAAAATTTGGTTACACATTAGTGGTTTTATTAAAAAACAAGAGAGCATTGCATTTCGAAAATGTTGGTGTTTGGATAGCAGCTTCAAAGAGAAAAACTGTTGGTAGCACTAAATAAATAAGAAATAAGAAAGTTTCAACTGGGTGTAGATTTTTTAGCGGATACTGTACATCAGTAAAACGAATGTGCATCAAATCTTAGGTTTACTTCGACAAGCGTTCTCACAACATGCGCCATTTTAGAAGATTGGGACACCCTGGATGCCCAACAAAAGTCCGTCAAAAAGTAATCTTATATAATCGAGCAACGCAGCAATTCTATTCGGCCATAAACATAGGTGTACACTGCCGTTCAGAGAAGTTCGGTCGGTTGGTAAAAAACATGAAAAGGTTACAGAAACAAACGAAACTAAAAACAAAATGCAATTTTATTGTATGTACAGGTAAAGGAGACAAAAATAAATGAATAAAAAGTTATTCTGGCCTAATATAACATACTGAACATTATATTTTTTTTTTCATCGAAAAAACCTCCTTTGCTGTTAATCACCGTTCGAACTATTCTAGGCATTCTTTCGATAAGTTTTGTTAAAATGGATTGTGGAATATTGATCCATTCATGTTACAGAATATTCCGTAAATGTTCTTGTGAAGTTGGGCATATTTTTCGGATCCTCTTGTCCAGTTCATCCCACAACAACTCTGTAGGGTTCAAATCTGGGCTTTGTGGGGGCCATGTCATTACTTTCAGGGTGTGCTGTTCTTCTTGCTCCTTTAGATAGTTCTTACACACTAACGCAGTGTGTTTTGGGTCGTTGTCATGCATGAATGTAAAGTTACGCCCTATTATACGCAATCCTGATGGCACTGCATGATTCTGGAGTATTGCAAAATAATTTTCCTTCCTCATTACACCCTGCAATCTGCATAAATCTCCCGTCCCTACTATTATAGGAGAAATATCCCCACACTAACACAGAACTACGCCCTTGCTTCACTGTAGGCACAATGCAGTTCGGGACCACTTTTCGGTTTTAGATCTTCGGACATAAACTCGTCGATTTTGCCCAAAAACCTCGAACTTTGACTCGTCACAGCAAAGCACGTATTTCCAATCATCTAACGACCAATCTAGATGAGAACGGGCCCACTGTACCCGTTTTGCTCTGTTGCCCCGTCGTAATAAGGGTTTTCCAATGGCAATGCGTCCATGAAGGTCCGCTTGTTGAAGTCGACGTTTTACCGTACTCGCCGAAGCTTGTTCTTCACGACCGCGATTGACTTCTGCTGCTATTTGTGGCGCTGTTAATTTTCTATTGCGTTTGCTTAATAATACAATTCTCAAATCTTCAGCATTTGTTGTTTTCCTAGATGCTCCAGGACGAACACGATTTTCTATAGTTCCAGTTGTACGATATCGCTTTATGATGTCATTTACTGTTGAACTTCTCGTATTTATTTTTTCAACAATTTGTCGCCCCGAATATCCTTCTTCCAACAGCGTAATAATGCGTGAACGTTTTTCTATACTGGTAGGCTTGCCACGTGCCATTTTGAAGTAAATTTTCTTCAAAAATGACAGATGCACACCAACACACGTTTAACAGTAAAATGAAGCAAATTTATATCTTTACGCCCGTGATAAATAAACAAGAGTGATACTGCGGTATATTTCCTAAATGTATTGTTCGTTAATAATCCCCAAACGACCCGTTTCAAGAGATCGGTACTTCCGAGAAATTCTCGGAATGATAATAAAAGGGACTTTATTGTGGTTGTCGCAATATTTCTACTTTACATAATAATTTATGGCTTTAATCCCTTAGAAAAGAGTGTATGCTTAATATTTTTCTAATTTTATGTATTAATAATTGTATACAGTGTGATAAAGGAACTATAGGCTTATATGGTGTATAAATTAAAACTTATAACTCGCAAATCTTCCTGAAGTTTACGGCCAAAGCTTTATACGCAACCAACCACGATATTTATTAAAATTTTACGATATTAATTAAAATTCTATAGAGGTGTTAATTCAGTTAGCAGGGCTTGTAGTCGCATTTACGTGCATCCAACTCGCATATACCATATATGTATATCTCACAACAATATAAAACTTCGCGAGGAAGTTTCAAAAGCGTATCGCATTAGCGCGCTGGATGCAACGTAAATTGTATAAATTAGTTTGAAAAATGCAATTTTAATATTTGAATATTTATGGTCTACTATGTTAAGTTCCATCTAGGTATTCGTTTTTGTTCTTCGGAATTTAATTTTAGAATCACTAACGCAACTCGCCCCATTACTAAATACGTCGTATAATTAACAACTGTTACGATACTCGTAGTTAACGCTTTACGTGTTTGAAAAATGAGATAAATGTTTTAAGTCTATCTTCTTGTATTTTTCATAAATTAAATCTTTTCAAGCGCTAAACATTAGACTAGAGATTTGTTGACAACCTAAATGGGTGATAATGGCTTTGATGCCTAATATACAAGGTACAATGGTTTGTATTGTTCCCTGTAAAGGTAAAATACTTTTACATATGCTAAATACAATCAAACAACACTCCTAAAAGCTACAAGCATAAAAACAGCGTTTGATGGACGAATCTGTAGGCGTATACTAGGCTCTTCTGCAAGTAACCCTATTAAACACTGTTCGAGTAAACAGACTCCCGGCAGAGCATAGAAAGTAACACAAATATTCGCAACTAGATTAAAAGAGCATAAGCCAAGCTTACTACTCGGTTGAAGAATACCCAGAAGATGAACTTATCGATTAATTAATTTTAATTTATGTTCAAGTTATAGCGTAATTACAAATAAACACAATTTCCTTTAAATATGCATTTGAAATTAATTACAAAAATTAAAAAAAAATCCCCATTGGGGATTCCAACCCTCGAAAAATTGTAATCAACATTCATCTAAAACCGCGATGGAAAGCAGGCCGAAAAGCGATCCTTTTAAAACAGAATAAGTGCGCATCCTATTAAAATAAACGCATGACTCTCTCGTTACGCCGTTTTACGGTAACGCAGCTGTACGATGTGCGTGAATTAGATTCACTTAATCTGCTTTTGGGGGGTTTTCGTAGGGTGTGATTAATGAGTACCGCACTGGGGCAAGCCTTTAGGCATCGCATTAAGGGCATTTTTGTGAGCACGTATGAAAGGTGAATTTCAAGCTTTAAACCGATCCTCTACCTCATCTCGCCCGATGTTGTTGACGAAATGTAATCGCTTGGTATATTTTCGTATACGCCAGACAGCGTTTAGCATATGGAAATTATGTTTAGAGGCGTTAGATGTTGGCGAGAATAATTTTATATTTAAAGTAAATGTACAATTTTTCTTTACGTACAGGTTGTGACAAATTCGCGGGCCATCCTGAGGATAATAATAATGCACGCTTTTTTACATACACACATAACGCTCAATTGCATTTGTACCATCGGTTTCATTAAAATACAATTATTCTTTAAAATAGGAGGGTCCTATTCTTTGTTGAGCTTCTAGTAAGAAAGTATTGTTTTGCAATTATGTAAAGCAGAGATTTTCTGGACTAAACGCAGATTCTCTTGACAAACTATATCTTTCATTGCGAGTAGTAGTAAAATAAATAAAATTTCTAATTGCCTTTCTACAATTATTCATGAAAATCTATTTTTGAAATAATCATCAATTATACTGTTTCACTAAACACCATGACAGGTAACAGAATAAAGATACGTAGGAACTATGAGAGGTTCTATCCTAGTACCAATCGTCTAGCTCGCTAAACTTGCCTCGGACGTGTTATTAACCGCCCCAAAGGGCTGTTGCGATTATTCGCTCAGTGGCGTAGAATTTTCGTGGCGGCGGCGCTCCACAGTGACGTATGGGGAAAAGATGGATAAACGAGAGAACTGGTGTAACGAACGGCCGGCCTGAAAATAGATTGTCGATACCAGCTTCTACTCAATGCCTGCCCGATGCTTGTGAACTGTATCGACGGCCGGTTATGCGTGTGTGTACGTGTTGCGGGTCGATTGTGTGACACAGCAGGAATCTTTCGTCATTATTTCGATACGAAATACCGGCAGTAGACGGTTATTTCGTTTCTATTTCTATCAAGCGAGCGTGTCGCATTGTTATATAACATCGTGTGAATTATTGGAAACATACAGTAAATAAAGGTTTACTTGAAGGTATTGAAGGTTATAATAAAACTATGAACGCGTGATAGGAACGTCCCCCTTCGAAAATAGGTGCCTTTAACTATGCACTAAATGATTACAAACACGAGGGCACTGCATACAGATCTTATGTTCACCAAGTTCTAATTCAGCGAGGCTCTCACTTGGTTAATTCTGCCTTATGTTGACAATAGAACATTTGAGGTTATCGTTAGGGATGCAACGATCGATCAGGTCGGGAATTTCACAGGGAACCTCGGATCTGAGTTATTGAATATTCACGTATACCACCTTTAAACACGCGCAGATATATTTTGCCAGTTATATTGACGACACCGCAATCTATTGGCTGAGGACTGGGGAGAGAAGTGACGCTTCCATATTAATGAATCTAAGCGTGAAACTATACGATTTACCAGGAAAAAACAAGAACTCCTTCTGAGAAGCTGATGATCAGTGATCACGAATTGCTATGGAAAGCCTCAGTGAAGAATCTGAGAGTTGTATTTGAAAAGGACTGGCACGAAAATAACAAGTGGACTGTACAAGATCAATATTCGCGCCAGCAAAGAACAGGCTCCTTCCACTATTACTAGAGCAGCGACTAGACAGACGTGTCTATTCGTCTCATAAGAAAGGGTTCGTGTCGCCTACTAGTTTCCCCGAGGGTCGGCAAAATTCGAGTCTGTCTAGTCGCTGCAAAAAAGTAATAATTTCACCTGCCTTTGTCATCTCTAATTATTACACAAAAAGAGCCAATTTAATGAGCACGAAGCTTTTGGTGTATGTCACATGTTTACTACCTATCATTACATTTGATGCGCTGGCCTGGTCTATGGCGGCCCTTTATCACCTTAAAGGACTGGAAAGCCTACAGAATCGAGTTATAAATGGTGTTGGGCTTCCATGAGTGGTTCGTAACGTGCAACTTAGACTGTAGACGAAATTCATACTTTGCTGGAATGTCTCCGTGTGACCGCTAAAAGCATCCGAAAAAGAGCTAGCGTTTCGGACAACCCGCTGCTCGCAAGAATTAATAACGAGACCGCAGGATTGTCCGTCACTATGGGGCGAGTTGTGTAGTTTGAGGGCAGAATCACTATTGTCCCATTTGCAACATTTTTGTTTTACTAAAAATTCCGGATTCCAACAAGAAATTATGATATTGATAATATTAATAATATTAACCATGACCGCACTAAACTGGATCTATTGTTTTGCGACTTGTAACCGAAGTAAACAAAATTGTTTAGCTGCTGGATTATTTCTGTGGGTAAAACAACATCCAAACATGTTAATAGTTTTAGTTTAATTATAACTAAGTTAATTTAATTTTAAATTTTAAAAGGCTTTAGAAAATTCCACTAACTGCGATATATAGTAAATTAATTAATGTCCATTACATTTCAATTAACCGCAAGCTCGATCGATACGATACGCATCCAGCGCACTATCCTCTAGGCACCATCGTAACTCTATTATACTGCTTAATTATTCCGTTCTACAACATTCGAGCATTATTGAAAAATTCAGGAAGTGACCTATATTCTCATTTCCAAACAATATCCAAGTAACTCCATTTTGACGTCATTCTAAACCCGTTGATTTCGAATTGGATAGAATACTATTAGCGCTTCTGAATTAATTTCAGCCCATTCCGTGGTGACTGTTAAAATGGCGCCGAATATAACTTTTCCATTGAACTAAACCTTGCGCCCGCGGTGTGAATATATGGAAGTTTGCGAAACAAGACACGTTTAAGTAAGACAATGCGCTCGGCGCTAGTGAATGGTACAGTATGAACTTGTTTTAGGGGCCGTATAAATATGGATAAATTTTAACGTGAATCGATAGGCTTAAACAGGTCTTTTAGGCCTTCCTATCTCATGCTTTACATCTGAAATTTGTTATTTGTTTTTTCTAATCATCTGAGATGGCTCCGCTTCATTTCCTTCCGGGTGTGCCTTAATTCTTTTTCCCTTCCAGTTCTTTCCAAACTATTGCTGTCCCTATCCTTTCCTCTTTGATTTTTTCCAAATTTTATTTATTTATAAATTTGTTTTCTCTAGCGTTTGCAGTGGTATTCAAAACAGTCATTTTTAAAAGTAACTCCAATACCAAAAATCTGCTATGTTTAGATCTGGGGAGCCTGATGGCCATGAGTTTTCAAAACGTCTACTTATAACTCCATCTTGAAAAACAGCAGTTAACAAATTTTTAGCTGGTCGGTAAATGTGTGCTCGGTAAATGTTTTCAATTATTTCTTCGTTTTGCAACCGTGGAATTGCTTAAGCTCTCAACATTTGCAAGTGTACACTGCCGTTCAGAGAAGTTCGGTCGGTTAGTAAAAAACATGAAAAGGCTACAGAAACAAACGAAACTAAAAACAAAATGCAATTTTATTGTATGTACAGGTAAAAAAAGACAAAAATAAATAAATAAGAAGTTATTCTGGCCTAATATAACATACTGAACATTATATTATTTTTTCATCGAAAACACCTCCTTTGCTGTTAATCACCGCTCGAACTATTCTAGGCATTCTTTCGATAAGTTTTGTGAAAACGGATTGTGGAATATTATTCTATTCATGTTGCAGAATATTCCGTAAATGTTCTTGTGAAGTTGAGCATATTTTTCGGATCCTCCTGTCCAGTTCATCCCACAACAACTCTATTGGGTTCAAATCTGGGCTTTTTGGGGGCCATGTCATTACTTTCAGGGTGTGCTGGTCTTCTTGCTCCTTTATATAGTTCTTACACACCAACGCACTGTGTTTTGGGTCGTTGTCATGCATGAATGTAAAGTTACGGCCTATTAAACGCAATCATGATGGCACTGCATGATTCTGGAGTATTGCAAAATAATTTTCCTTCCTCATTACACCCTGCACTCTGCATAAATCTCCCGTCCCAGCAAAAGAGAAACATCCTCACACTAACACAGAACTACGTCCTTGCTTCACTGTAGGCACAATGCAGTTCGGGATCAGTTTTCGGTTTTAGATCTTCGGACATAAACTCGTCGATTTTGCCCAAGAACCTCAAACTTTTACTCGTCACTCCAAAGCACGTGTTTCCAATCATCTAACGACCAATCTAGATGAGAACGGGCCCATTGTAGCCGTTTTGCTCTGTTGCCCCGGCGTAAAAAGGGTTTTCGAATGGCAATGCGTCCATGAAGATCCGCTTGTTGAAGTCGACGTTTTACCGTACTCGCCGAAACTTGTTCTTCAAGGCCGCGATTGACTTCGGCTGCTATTTTTGGCGCTGTTAATTTTCTATTGCGTTTGCTTAATAATACAATTCTCAAATCTTCAGCTTTTGTTGTTTTCCTAGATGCTCCAGGACGAACACGATTTTCTATAGTTCCAGTTGTCCGATATCGCTTTATGATGTCATTTACTGTTGAACTTCTCATATTTATTTTTTCACCAATTTGTCGCCCCAAATATCCTTCTTCAAACAGCGTAATAATGCGTGAACGTTTTTCTACACTGGTAGGCTTGCCACGTGCCATTTTGAAGTAAATTTTCTTAAAACTTTCGCGCAAAAACGACAGATGCACACCAACACACGTTCAACAGTAAAATGAAGCAAATTTATATCTTTACGCCTGTGATAAATAAACAAGAATGATCCTGCGGTATATTTCCTAAAGTATTGTTCGTTAATAATCCCCAAACGACCCGTTTCGAAAGATCGGTACTTCCGAGAAATTCTTGGAATGATAATAAAAGAGACTTTATTGTGGTTGTCGCAATATTTCTACTTTACATAATAATTTATGGCTTTAATCCCTTAGAAAAGAGCGTATGCTTAATATTTTTCTAATTTTATGTATTAATAATTGTATATCACACTGTATATAATAGATTTTTATTGTATGACCGAACTTCACTGAACGGCAGTGTAAGTAATTACAGTTACGACCTCCTCATTCTATGTTTCTTCCAAAAGATACGAACCAAACCACTATTGATCACCATTAAGAGAAAAACAGGCTTCATCTATCCATAAAATACGGGTGAAACCTATTTCCTTTAGAACAAACAGTTGTTGCGATTTACAACGATCTCCTTCTGTGATCCCTTCTATGGGTCGAAAATGAAAACTTACATAAAGGCTTTTGCAACTAATATATTTGCCCATTACTTCAAAAAATCTAATATCCAACCACGTTTTTCCGATTCTAAACTACAGCGAAGCAAAACGTTTGTCTGCATATGTATAACTATACCCCTTCCTCTCTAATAAACCATTTACATTAACAAACGTCCGCGTTCCATATTCAAAATCGGTTCCACTTAGCGACCAACGAAGGATAGATTGAGTTATTCGCCGAAGATAACAATAACGAACGAAGGAAGAAAAACATGGATCGTCTAGCGTATGTGTAGTATCAAATGTGCGCCACACGTTACGCCATCGGAGTACATAAACACGACTGAGGCCGACATTTGCATTTTAATGCATATTAAACGGGGTTTCTGCGGGGGAACGCAGAGCAAAGCCGCTACCCAAAACAAAAGTGTACGATGAGCAAGCTTGAAACCACAATGATAACATAATAATATTGCGCCTAGTTTGTCGCGGCAGTAATAGGCACGGTACGGAATACGTAATTCCGATTTTGGAGTAGTTTCGTTATTAACACGTAATTGTTCTTTTTTATATATGTGACAATCTGTGACGTCGTTAACATCGTTCTTCTCTCCGGAAAATTTGGGTGCCGTAAGCGACGAACATGGAGAATAGTTCCGTTAAGACGTTGTAACCATGGCAGAGCAATACCAAGGCAAACAACGTTTTGGAGTAAATGCAACATTAAGCTTCGTAGCAAACAAAGTGGCGTAAATAGAGGATATATGATGTCATATCACAAGAAAGTTGATTTTTGTTTACCAGCGTTACTAAGTAAACCGTTGTTCTATCAAACAAGTTCTTGTTAGATGATAGCATATCTATAATTTGTAAAATTCAAATTTTTTCTGCAGAGTAACTGTAAATTTCATGCTGATCATCTCATATTATATTCATATAAGCTCGAAGTTTAAAGCTTCCTTATCCAAATAGATAAAACTTTAAAACATTAACGAATCCCCTTGGAGTACAACAAAATACGCTTCTCGACTAACGTATAGTTATAATATCCTTTATCTTAATACAACTACGTCTTCTCAAAGTCAAACGCTTAATCCAAGCGTACACTTGAGCTTATCGGAAGGCCAAGTACAACGCCCGCAGCCATCTTCGAATAAATATTTAATTTCACGAACGAAATGAAGATTAGAGGTATTGTATTTGTGTTTGCCACAAGCGAGAACTAGTTCCGCTTCTGTCCCTGTCTGCTCTACTTCACGCAAAGTCGAATTAGGTCTAGTTTATTGGAGCTTTTGAGTGGAGTCACTCGAAATGGGATAATAGTGCGGTTATAAGTGAAATGTTTACATATCGCACTTTTCAACACCGTTCCCGTTTTAATTATTTCATTTTCCCATGAGAACTCGTAAATGTATCGGGGAACTGTATATTTAGCGGCAGTCAAATATGTAGATTGCTGTAATTATTGCTGGACGACACTAAAGTTTGTGCAAGCGCAGTGCAAGTGAGAGCATCAAATTGTCATTGGATAAACAATTTATTCCGCACAAGCTAGCTACTCGAGTTGTTGGGTTAATCATCGCCTAAATTACCAGTTGTCAAAACCAAACCAAACTCATCAGTTCCATTTATGAGTAGTCCTTTTAGAATTATCTATAATAACTAGTCCATATGGACGTAAATATGTTTGCGCTCTCAAACGAATGCTTTGTTGATTTATAAATCTATAGGAACACTCGTTAAATAGAAATAACATGGTATGGGATTAGCGCAGTTAACTCCAATATAAAAGTGAATTGATGATGCAAAGCACGTGGATTAAATATTTGAATTGTAACAATAATAACATAAGCTTTTGTGCTTATAAAGCTTATTAATTATTTCAAATTTCATATAGAACGTTATCATTACGTATGTAGGTGATTTAATAAATGTTAACTGATATTTTTAAACCTTTAAATCACATTAAAAGTTAAAATTAATTAATCACGTTCTTTATTTCCATTTTTACCGTTCCTTTCTAACGGTTTTAACTTTACTATTTTGAAGTTGAATATTATTTAGTTTTCTATGTTGAAGCATTGCTTTTTAACCTTCCACAATCATTTGGTTTGCTAGTTGAGTGTAGGCTTTCACGACCGTAATCCATAGTAGAAATGTCTTTCGAGTGATGTCGCGTAGTTAAAATGTTACTTGACGATTCGCTGACCATGCTGTCAGCTTCTTCAGAAGATTTCTAAAGACTGCTGTTGTTGTCTCTTGCTCCTCGTTATATATCCCATTTATGGATCGGCAAAGCGGAACGGTTATGGATCAGCAAAGCGGAACAGAAATGGGATATATAACGAGGATCTAGAGACAACAACGCCAGTCTTTAGAAATCTTCTGAAAAAGCTGACAGCATGGTCAGCGAAACGTCAAGTAAAATTTTAACTACGCAACATCACCCGAAAGACATTTCTACATTTGGTTTGCTCTTCTTCAGCGCCAAATCGGAGTAATACCGAATAAATAAAACGCTAACAGAAACCAAGAAATCTATTATTTTGTATGAGACCTGTACTATTACCTTTGCTGGCATCTATGCTGTTATCTATCGCGTACTGGCAGTGGACTTCTTCAAATCTGGTCAAGATATTCTTTTCTAGAGAAGAAGAAGATGGATCTCTTTAATTGCTAAAGCATTTTTTGAGCATTGACTCTCAATTTAGTTGTATTTTTGTAAAACTTGAATAACGTTCTTGTGTAGCTCTTAGGCAAGCAACTGTTTGATACTCACACCCATTTCCTTAATTATTATTGATTACTTAATAATGAGGAATTGGAAAAAAGATGGCCCGAATCGCACAAAAAAGCTTTGTGAGAGTTGAACCATTTTCCAGTACCTCATCATGAATTACCCACACAGAGTCAACATTTAAAATTTGTTTTGAATTAAAATTTTTTTAAATTAAATTTTTTTTTAATTTTTCAGACTCCTTTTACTGGACAAATTAATGTAACTACAAAACTACACACACTCTGTGGATCAACTATCCATCTAAACTAACAACTCTGAAACAAATTTCCAATATC
Organism: Marronus borbonicus; assembly: GCA_902655005.2. Lineage (NCBI taxonomy): Eukaryota > Metazoa > Arthropoda > Insecta > Coleoptera > Scarabaeidae > Marronus > Marronus borbonicus. The sequence goes on from LR737386.1 coordinate 3,456,018, forward strand.
TCCCCGTTCAAAAAGTAAGTAAATCGCTTTGAAAGATACTTAAAAAGCTATAATCCTTACAGATACCCGCTTAACAAGAATTTATCGCGCTGGCACGATTTAATAAATGCATACAGTCAACATGCTGACCTAGTTGCCGTAACGTAGCAAAATTATCTCCAATATCGCAAACATTTATGCTCCAAATATTCGAAAATCGATTATATCTTACTTTGCTATCGTTCCCTCTTAATTACTAACCAATGTAGTATGAGAAGCACCACCAAAAGCGCACCTAAAATAACCCCAGATTATTCGAAAAGGCTTGCCAAGTGTCAACCATACGTTGCACGACCGATAGCAGACCTTGCCCGACAAATTACATGGCGGAGTTTGATTATATCGAATCGAATTAACATAATGAGATTATACAATCGCCGAGTAGATTCGGAGTGTCTTACTTAAACGTAGAAAAGCGTGGGAGTCTCAGTATTCATCAGAAATGCATTGTCCGTCTGCTTGAACCTTTATCGGATTTTTTCTGGACGAAAGGGAATTGAAAAAGGACTGACGGAAACGAAAGCGACGATTTTTTATGCAAAGCAATGACATGTTTTTTTTTCTTTCCATTATATTTCAATGACATACACCGACCTTGATAGAGATTCTACCTGCAATAAAGGATGCGAGGGTCAAGCGGTTCAACTTTTTTTTGTTATTTCGAACATTATTCAAAGATAAACATTGTTTTCCAAAACTTTTGAGTTTTCGCGGCGCAAATAATAAATTATATTTACCGCTATGAAACATGTAATAAAGCAGTTCAAATACTTTGCAATAAAACTTGAACTGAATATGTGACTTTATTCAAATTCAAATGAAAACGTTCAAAAGTTACAATAGTATTAACTAGACAGAACTAAAAGGTAATTGGATGCGCAACATATTGGGTACAAAGTCTCCAGAGGAACAGAAAACTAAGAGAAACATAGTGAGAGCAGTTGAAGTCGTAAATACTGCCGTAAACGTGACGGTTATAAACTCTTGATGTGAACGCAATGTTGGTTATCTCTTGGAAACGCCACATTTCTAAACAGCTACTAGGGATTTCGACTTATTATGCCATAAACAATAAGTTCAGTTGTTGGTGAGAAATGGGTTATTACCAGTTATTTTTACAATGTTCTTTATAGTAACGATAAAACGAATTTTTTTATATAATTCTATTTGCTAGCAATCTAACAGCACAAACATTGAGATTCAATACATCCTACTGACTGCGCCATGGAAGAGCTACATCGTACGTTTAAAATCGAAACAATTAAGTTCCACGCTAGAATCTTTAATTATGAGAACCGCATTCGCTCAAACTAACTCACATAATTACGATCCAACACCCACTTCGCATGCGGTATATTAATTTTCTTAACAACCTAGCCTAGGCGGCCTACATTTTCATAACTCGACCGACTCGACGACTCAAGAAACGTTGTTAATATGAGGAACACTTATAGCTAAGGGTTGGCGGTATACACCGTTGAATAGTACTTAAAACTAGTTACAAACTCGTTAAGCGTCAGGTTGGAAACAAGGTGCAGGTAAGGATGGAATGTGCTGAAAGTGCTGTGGAGTAAATTAAAATTATGATCGTATTTTATCTCAAGATTCTTTTTGCGGAAGATTTTAATAACTTGGATCGCTAACTTATAATTAGTAAAACTATATATATAAAAATGCAATATTCATCTAAAGATGTCTATAATGAGTTCCAAGTAATTTGCTCTTACATGCTTTTAATTGCGCGTAAGGTGCTACTTCATGGCAAACATATTATACGTTACAATACCATTTTACCAATTCTCCAACATGTCCAGACCTGTATGTATCAAGTTTGAACGTTCCCTCAGAGAGAACGGTTTGTTTTTCTTTTCTTTTTTAATTCCATTTCTAATGCTAGGTAGAGTGTGCAATTAACATTAGTTGATAACAGTTCTGGGGACTTCACCAGTAGGAAACTTGTAACGCGCTGCACCAGTGAGATCCATGACCTAATGTTAATGAAGACTTCTTTCGAATTTATCGAATAAATGTTTCTACTCATCCCCCAATCGTACTTTTAACGAACAATCCTCATTACCTTTAGAAATCGCAAACTAGCCCTTTGGCCAGACAACAGCGCTTAAAAGCCAGTAAATGTTAAAGTTTCAAAATCCAATTACGTGCGATGTAGTATGTAGCCCTGTTCTCAACGTTAGAAGTTTTTCTCGGTAACTTGCGGAAAATTTCCTCAAGCAGGAGTAGCTTTTCACGTGCAAATAATGGAGTACGGTGTTATTCTGGCTAATGTTTTACCCCTAATAGCGAGAAAAATGATTGGTGGCCATTACTTATGAGGTGTTGGCGGGATTTCTTTGTTCGTAATTTTCCAAGCTTCTAATGCACCTCCTTTGTCATCATGAAATTGCAGCTTTTGCACCCCTGAGATATACACTGCCGTTCAGTGAAGTTCGGTCATACAATAAAAATCTATTAT
>LR737386.1:3458929-3475950 GCA_902655005.2 Marronus borbonicus
AAGGGATTAAAGCCATAAATTATTATGTAAAGTAGAAATATTGCGACAACCACAATAAAGTCCCTTTTATTATCATTCCAAGAATTTCTCGGAAGTACCGATCTTTTGAAACGGGTCGTTTGGGGATTATTAACCAACAATACATTTAGGAAATATACCGCGGTATCATTCTTGTTTATTTATCACGGGCGTAAAGATATAAATTTGCTTCATTTTACTGTTAAACGTGTGTTGGTGTACATCTGTCGTTTTTGCGCGAAAGTTTTAAGAAAATTTACTCCACAATGGCACGTGGCAAGCCTACCAGTGTAGAGAAATGTTCACGCATTATTACGCTGTTTGAAGAAGGATATTCGGGGCGACAAATTGCTGAAAAAATAAATATGAGAAGTTCAACAGTAAATGACATCATAAAGCGATAGCGGACAACTGGAACTATAGAAAATCGTGTTCGTCCTGGAGCATCTAGGAAAACAACAAAAGCTGAAGATTTGAGAATTGTATTGAGTGTACTGAGAAGCAAACGCAATAGAAAATTAACAGCGCCACAAATAGCAGCCGAAGTCAATCGCGGCCGTGAAGAATAAGTTTCGCGAGTACGGTAAAACGTAGACTTCAACAAGCGGACCTTCATTCGTTCGGAGCAAAACGGCTACAGTGGGCCCGTTCTCATCTAGATTGGTCGTTAGATGATTGGAAACACGTGCTTTGGAGTGACGAATCAAAGTTTGAGGTTTTTGGGCAAAATCGACGAGTTTATGTCCGAAGATCTAAAACCGAAAAGTGATCCCGAACTGCATTGTGCCTACAGTGAAGCAAGGGCGTAGTTCTGTGTTAGCGTGGGCATGTTTCTCCTTTGCTGGGACGGGAGATTTATGCAGAGTGCAGGGTGTAATGAGGAAGGAAAATTATTTTGCAATACTCCAGAATCATGCGGTGCCATCAGGATTGCGTATAATAGGCCGTAACTTTACATTCATGCATAACAACGACCCAAAACACACTGCGTTAGTGTGTAAGAACTATATAAAGGAGCAAGAAGAACAGCACACTCTGAAAGTAATGACGTGGCCCCCACAAAGCCCAGATTTGAACACTACAGAGTTGTTGTGGGATGAACTGGACAGGAGGATCCGAAAAATATGCCCAACTTCACAAGAACATTTACGGAATATTCTGCAACATGAACGGATTAATATTCCACAATCCCTTTTAACAAAACTTATCGAAAGAATACCTAGAATAGTTCGAGCGGTGATTAACAGCAAAGGAGGTTTTTTCGACGAAAAAAAAATATAATGTTCAGTATGTTATATTAGGCCAGAATAACTTTTTATTTGTTTATTTTTATCTTTTTTACCTGTACATACAATAAAATTGCATTTTGTTTTTAGTTTCGTTTGTTTCTGTAACCTTTTCATGTTTTTTACCAACCGACCGAACTTCTCTGAACGGCAGTGTATATTCATGTTGCAGTGACGAGAAGATATATACGCACGCTAACGTGTATATGATTATAAGTGTTTATAAACTTTACGAAGCATCTCTCAAATTTTGAGTTAAGGGTTTAGAATAGCGTCTTGTATGTAAATAAGAACTTGCTGCATCTCCCCTGTTAATCTCTAGTGTTTTACTGACGACAAGATATGCAAGTTAGTAATTGCAAATGCATATTGTTCGCGACGAATAGAGCTGTAAACTTCTCGTAACATGCATTAAAATTTAATTTGTAATTAACTATATTAATTCCAATTAATTCAATTGTCATATGTAATTAATTATTTAATAGCAATTAATTTTAATTGCAATTGCAACCTGCAATTAACCGTTAGTTGCGATTAAATTTAATTCCAATTAATTTTTAAATCAACCGATTGAAAAATGAATCGATTAATGCCCAACTCTAATAAAGTTTCAACATGATGAGAAATAGTTATTTATGTCAGAAGAACCATAAGTGCCGGTTTGTGGCGAAGATGTCGTTTGTAATTGATTCTGCGGATAACGTTCTTAAAGGCAAATTAAATGAAGATAATGACCCTCTGAGATGCTAATTACAAGAGCTTATGTTAACTTACGTACATAGTCGATTTTTTCTCACCCTGTATACCTACAGCAGAAATTACACGAGCTACTGGTTATTTACTGACTTCATTTCAACGCGACGAAGTTTAAAGTTCACGGGTGATCGGTTTAAAGTAGGAATCTCAAATGGGGCTTTATGCAGAAGCATTAGAAAAGCTATTTCGCGAAGATTGAGCATTGAATTCCGAAAAGTAAGACAACGATCGAGTTCAAAGACGGCCACCGCTCACTGGGTAATCGATTGTAACGCTAAAGGGTACTGGATAAACTGCAAAGTCGAATGCAACGTAATTTACGAAAGAACATTAGATAGATCGTGCATCTTCCACGTTTTTGCATCATACCTATTTGCAATCCCTTTGAGAGAGATCTACTGGGAATCAGTGGCGCAGTGCCTGGCACGCTCGACTATCAGTGTCGGCTTGTTGTGGTTCTTTGAGACGACCGTAATTGGTATTTCTTTGAAAATATTTCTCATGTATTTTATGTCTTTTCTTTACTTAGTCCCTCTGATAGCCATACCTTCAATAATCTCTTACTCGTTACCGCAAGCTGAAAGATGAACATAATGAAGCGTTCATCCATTGCTTGTCCGCCTGGGAAATACCATTGGTGACCTTTTTAAAAATGTAAAGCTGATTGAAATTATGTCATTAGTTATTCCTTTTTTCCCGTAGTTTATTAATTTTCTCATAATTAGTAAATAATTTTTATTGCATTATATGTATTCTTTCGTATCCTACTATGGGTTGACACCTGTTGGACGTCAATAAACATTATTATTATTAACTTTTCAGTACCATCTCATATATCATATCAATTTTTTGTGAAGAATTACTTAATTATGAGATTAATATCATTAACATTTTCTACATTAAATTTTAGTTAATGTTAATATACAGTTGGCAATTATGAACCAATAAATACATCTACAGTACACGAACCACCAAAAAATATGCCGGCACTTGCAAAAACATCTACGTATTATCAAAGTAAACATTATTACATGATTACGAACCTGGAATTAATCCATCATTTTCTCATTATCCCCTAATGGTACTGCGGTAATCGCGACCGTGCCATCGAGGTAGGGCGGGAGAGAAAATTTTGGAAGGTAAAACGAGATCTTTAATTATATTTCAAGTACGCTTCAGAAATTCAAATATATACCTTTTTTAATTGGAATTTTAATTAAATATGGCCTTAATCGCGGCGATTTTGGGAATGAACGGGACGCTTTCCAGATGAAATTCTCACTAAAACAAAAAAGATCACGCAGAAGAATGGAATAAAGTAGAAAAGAAGGAGGAGGAGCGTTGCTGGAACGGTAATACACGCGTAGAAAATAGATCTTGGAGTTTATAGTAGTTTACAGCAATTCGTAGAAGAACTTTAATAATTTCAAATCATTTCATTGTTACATGTAAAATTATTATGCGGCGTACTAGATGGTGCCAAGGATTGCTTAATACGGCTTACTACAAGAGCTCCGCCGTAACATTTTCATTGTTAATGCTGTGTACGACCTGCGGCATGTGTTGGTTCAACATCAATATTTAGTGTAAAAAATTCTAACGAATGCCAGAAAAACAAAAAGGTGAAAACCGTACATTGTTCAAAATTGAGCCATTTCATCGCCAACATATCTCGTGTTACTGAGCATGAGCGTTGTACGCAGTTGTTGCGTGTAGCCTGGTCCGCGCTGGCTAAACATAGTTGGAAACTGGCCACCAAATCCAATTCAGCTCTACTCGCATCTTGTCCCATAATCCTCACTATTACAGTAGAAAATTCCAGAAGCGATAGAAATCTTTAAACATCGCTAATTTGAATATCCCTTACATCACACGTGGAAGTCCCAACTGACCTTCTAGCAACCGCCACGCTTCGTTGATCCATAACTTTTCTGCTCCATTGACCCAGAATAAGCGATCCACTGCGGAAAGAATCGTTCCGAATGGGGTACATAATATAGTTGGAACACTTCTTTTGCACCGAATAGGTACCGAACCATATTGGAATGAACCTAACTAAACAATAAAATGACTTAAAAAATGTAAAGCACTGTATCAATGCCATATAATCAGAGCCAAGCATCTTGAAGCGTCAAAGCACTAGTAATCTTTCTTCCTCCAACACCGTTACGGATTTGTAGCGAGTGAAATTTATTTGATCTAGAAAAATCACACGGCCGTCGTGTATTGTACGAATGCGCTGTTGAACTCAATTGACAATTATCTGTTGCTATGAACGCAGTACACTGCGTAACTCGATAAAATGAGCTCTACAGGGACCTGTTCGTAGGTTCTTAATAGAACGAAGAGTTTCTTTGTGGCTAACATAAGAATTAACATAAGAACAGATAAACATTGAGACCAATACGCTTGAAACTATTTAAAATGATATAGCAACAGTACGTATCATATGTTTAACGTATTTGTTCATCAAGGGAGGGGAGAATTCTTATATAAATTTAATGATTTTCTCGATGGATATTAAATAATATATGTTAAAAATAATAATTAAATACATGTTAATGAAATTACCGATTTAATTAAGCTTGAAAGTTTATAGAAAACCAATCAATCAACATAGTAATTAATTATCTTTCAAGTTACATGTGTGCCACCTTCAGCAGCGTTCTAACTCGCGGCCAAACCAAACATCGCATTTAATCCAACTTTACTCCTAAATCCCTTTCGTAAGATTGAACTTAATGTTATGCATCGCAACTTCTAACTTCTACGAAGACGGAGCATTGTTGCTACTCCCGGTTTACCCACTGAAGTGGCGTACATAACAAGAATAAACTTTAGAAAGCTCTACTGAACCGTACTGTTTTAGGTAAGAGACGTAAAGATGATCGTTTGTAATTCAAATTTTCACCTCCGCCGTGTTGTAGGAGGTGCCTTAATTCACATCAACGTCTGCCTTCGTTAGATGTTTTCGCTACACTCGGGTTTTTGCTTTTGATAATTTCGCTTAGATGAATACGAAAACAGACGTATAATTAATTTTAGCAATAACGTCGAGCCAAACGAGGAACGAAGAGACGCTACTATTTACATTTCGTTTGCTTATAATACTCGTAGTGTGATTTTCATCAGATTCTAAACGGAAGTATTATTGAATGTGTTTGCAATGCTTCCATATAAATTAATTTTCCGACGAAAGGAAAACCAACTGCATCGAGTTTTCGACATTTATTCCTTATGATCGTGCCTTATTTCGGGCGTGTTTTTTAAATGGTCGAACCTTTGATCGAACAGTTGAACAATATAAATGCGTTTTCCACTTCAGTCGATTAACGCGGAGCCATCCATTCAAAAAAGTGCGGAGCCTAATTGTCATATCATTTAGGAATATCAACATTAAATAATCAAATGTTGCGTATGATAATGAAGCTCATTATGATACGACCATATTTCGCAAGTAAAATAGAAAATAGTACAAGTATTGAGAAACATTCGCCATTTTTGCCATCATTGTGTACGTAAAATAGGGGAAATTCGTTTGGGAGAAAGATGGGGCTTCCAATTAGAAACAAAGGAATATTATCGAATTTCGGAACCTGCTCATCCAAAACTCAAATTTACCCTTTTAAGGATTGATTTTCCAAAAATTATGATAGATGTCTTTACATTTATTTTATATTTCTTATATTTTGAGAATCAATTTATCTATAATCAATTTTAGTTAGTTCGCCGAATGATTCTTTCATGCTTGACGAAAATCCATTAATAAAAGTTTTCTCACAGGATTGTCGGAAAACCACGTAAATTGCAATAACTAAACACATAGCTTCCTTTCAATATCTACGAAATACTTTGTAAGCACTATACTTTCTTTACAAAATTATATTGAGCGTCTAATAAACACATGTAAAGTCATGCAATTATACACAATATTATCCATAAATGATTACTGTGCACTCCTATTCTATAGCGGAGAAACCATTTATTATATCTACATGCCAAAGTTTATTTAATGTTTCGATAGAAGCACCAGTCTAAATTACATCGAAAATCTCACACAGCACATCCATTACCCGCGTCCTGTTAATCTTTTCGAACCAGTCCTTGCGTATGGATTATGAACTAGTAATTAGATCGGATATGAATGCAGTAACGGTGAACCTCCAAGCATCGTCTAATATCGTGCCTAATGTTGCCGAAGCACGTACTGGGAATTCCATTAGAACTCTCTTGAATACGCCGGTCGGGTAACAGGATTCGATACCTTGTAGTTTCATTATTGCTGCTAGGTACACGTAGAGATGGGATTATCAATGCACGAAGGGAAGTAACGTACATGCATCTGTTGTGCAATTTTACGGCTTACGGTTGCCTAGCTAGCTATTTACAGGCGTGCATACATAGATGTAGATGGAATCAAAATATACTAAATGAAGTTGGGATAAGTCCAGGATCAAGAGCAGTGATCTAATTAACTAGTCCATTGTGGATCACAATCAGCACAAGTAAAATTAAAATCAAACGGGAAAGAATTTAATACGGAATTTTTATTCTTTTAATTACAATTATTGCATCTAAAGCTTATGACCCAAATCAACATGCATTGAAAGTTCGGAGTTTATTTACACCATTGATTTAAAATAATCCCACAAAAAGCGATCGAAAGGAGTTAAATCACAACTTCTTGGAGACTAAGTAACAGATCCCTTTCCTGAAATTATTGTTTCAACAAACTGTTGTTGCCATATGTCGTTAGTGGCATTAGTTATGTGACACTGTCTCAACCACAAAAACCACAAAAAATCTGTTAATACCAATCGGCACCGCTCATCAATCAGTGTAACTGTGTCTCCTATCTAATTTTGGAGAAAAATATAGTGCAAGAATAGACTCATACCTCACTATACCACAAAAATACAGAGGAATTCAGTGCATGACGCGTTACCATAAAGAGTTCGCGTAACATCAAAGTTTGAGGTTTGTTTTTCTTCTATTAATTTAATATCTGTAACACGTTATTATTCGCTGCCGAAAAGGTGTTCGACCTACCGACCGTAAAAATTAATTTATTCATTTAGAAAATATATTTTTCTGATATTAATAACATTACACTATATATTGTAAAATTGAATAGAATTACTCACAAAGTATATAATTAAATTAAATGATTTTAATGTAAATTTATTTGTTCAAATCGTTCCATTTTCCAAACTAATTAATTAACCTCGTGCAAATGTCGTAGGGCACGGTGATCCTTTAGTGTGAGGTGCACATTTACAGAACTAAATTGATAATAGTCAAGAAGAATAGGTTTAATTCCAGAATTTTAGATTGTAATCCAAATTACCAAGTAATTTTGTTTATTTACCCTTTTCGTTATCTATACACTAAACTACCCTAAACCGGTAATAATAAATTAGAAGCTTAAACCAATCCAAACACGAACGGCGAAGCTACCGCGAAGTAAATCCCCAAAAAGAAAGAAATCCAATCCTAAGAAGAACAATCTGTGTTAATTGCGAGCACGCCACGCCAGAGCGCGGCGCGTCCGAAGAGGCAGGAAATTATAAATTCTTCCATTAATTTACGCCATCATTGCGTTAGAAGTCTTTTAATTCGAATCGGGAATTGAATTAGCTTTTCCCGACTACTCCCAGGGCCGCATTTCCCGTCTGCTTGGCGTTTGCTTTCTATCTAGTCGTCCATTTTCTTCCGCTTTACAGCCGCTGCATCGATTCGAATCCATTATGAATAATATAAATTTCGCTTCCACTCTCAAGGGACAAACTGGTGGAGAAGTTCTTATTATCGTCGCTTTACCAGTTCCGCAATGGGTGGATGCACACCTGTACCTATAAATAGCGAAGATGGCAATAGGAAGCAATTTTTCCACCTCCCATAATACAATACGAGCAATTTTATCCCTATGTGTGAAAATTATCAAAATTAAAAAGTAAACTTTAGATCGCGAACTCGCATGGCATATTAGACGTTGTAAGTTATTTTTATAGAAATGAAATTTTAGTCTATAGGGATTTAATTGAAATAATTTAAAATATTGTATATTCGTAGTGTGCATCGTAATTAGCCGTTCAGGTCGCCGTTGAATGAAATGTATATTTACTAGGTTTTTTTTTTTTTTTTTTACGTTGGGTGGGTGAAAAGTTTTAAGACAAAGATTGTTTATTTAATTAAGTTTTGTTGATCAGCCACGAAAAAAAGAACCACGCACGAAGTCTTAAAGCAAATACCGGCTACAGTTCCCTCGGAGAAAGAGGAGCCATTGTTAACGAAATAAAAGCTAATTTGTCTGTTCGACATTCAATTATTCAGCGAATCACTAGTTGCTTAGATAACAAAAGCTAATTTCATTTTTCCTCCTCGTTGTTTATTCTCGTCAACAACACCTTTAATGTCTCTCCTAAACACATAAATAACTACTTTTTTCTTTGTCACATAAAATTTTTCACTCCGCTGCTCGTTTAAAGAAAAAAAAAACACCTCGAACGCTCATTATTTTTTACGGTGTCAGTCAGCGTATTGTCGTTGCAAAATAACGTACAAACAACAATAGACGATGCTCGCCGTTCCCACTCGTTCTAGCGCTTTCTTTTTATTCGACGTTTCATCAGCACGGCGCGGCCTTACCGTACTCCGAACCGACGCCGTCACCCGACCATTCAAATCCCGTTTTAAAATTCAGAAACAGTCGCCGTTGGCTCTAATGAACTTCGCCGTTAGCATTCAGCCGAAACCGCCGCAGCTTCATCTTCAGGTTCGACGTTCGAACTCATAAACGATGTCGCGGGCGCTCGGTCGCTTGAAATTCTGCCGATATCGTCGGCATCGAAAGACTTCGGCCTTCGCATAGCGGACGAAAATTCATAAATTTCTACTAATATCGGATACTAATGAGTTCTTCTTCGTGTTCGCCGCGGTCGACGGTAAAATTCCCCAATAGGTCACGTAGGTACAAACGCGAAAAGCGGAGCGCTTCGGAATTCTCGTTTTATATCCAGTTGCATCGTCGTAATCTTGTATGAGGAAGCGGTAAAACTCTCGAATTATGGGTTAAAAGGAGTAATGTGAAAGATGCGCTTCAGAAACCCTGTAGCGCTCTGATTTATGGGCATCAGAGGGTATACTTTAACTATTTTAGATAGATTTAGGAGAACACATTATGGAATTTGATAACAATCCCTGGTAAGTTCTAAGTGCTCATAAATTATTATGCAGAATATCAAATTCATTCTCTCTACACTTACGGTCGTCTTAATATTATAGTTGCAAATAGATTCCATGTTCCATGCGAAAGGCCTTTCAAAAAAGATCAAGAGAGGCAACGAGATCAATTCTGGCAAAGATCAACCCAAGCAACGTAAACCAAACTAATGAATGCGGACATATATTTTGAGAAACCAACAGACCTCATTAGGCACAAGCCAGTTTGAGATGAAGGTTACGGCATCAAATGGGATAACGCGACGATCCTTAGAAAGGAAGTACACAGCACGAAGAGGATAGTAAAGGGGGCTGATCTAAATATCTGTCGTTGGACGTATTTTTGTATAAAACTGTAGAAACCGATGAAAAAGTGCAGGAAGACATTTAGAATTCATTGCACATTAAAAGCAAACAAAAAGTAAGCAGTGAAATGCAAGAACGAATCTCATGAAAAGCTCCAAAAGCAAAAAAAAATGTTTAACACAACTTTAAAGCTCAATTTGCCTCCCCATTGATATATGAATGGAACATTCTCCCTTTACAATATTCTACGTAGAGAATAATTCAATCTGTATGGAAATGCCCCTTCGGTTCGAGCACTAAAGACTGTCTCTCCCGACTAATATTCCAAATCTGACACGTTCAGGTGTAAGGTCGTTTATCGCAGGATTTGCCATTATACCGATTTATATGGTAAACAGCTGGCTAGACCGATCCTATCTTTTGGACATTGTTTTGGTTAAGGATAACGTCTTTGTTCTTGGGGGTTAGTTTGCAGAAGGAAAGCGGTTAAAGAGACGATTGGAGATGTATTTATTAGTATGAACAGGTGGTATTGATTGATTTGTAATGAGATTTGGGAATAGAATTTGTAATACTATGAAACCTGTTTCTGGTTTGACTTTATAAAGGGCAAAAATTCGTCAGAAACCAATGCTCTTATTCAAAATATTTGAAGACGGTGACGTTTTTCACCCACATATCACCAACGAAAATGTAGGATCAGGTAGGACTTACCAACTTTGAATATTGAGCAGCTGGTTTGAATTAAAATTTTTTTATAGAATCCCTTTATTGATCAAAGCACAATATGTTGTCCAGTGGTAACGAATAATACATTATTTGCATTTTTTTTTATCTGAATACATTTGATTAATCGTTTTATAAAATGCAAAGAAAAAAATTCGAAATAAAAAAGAGAGATTAACAAAAAATTCGTGCGTTCAGTTGGTGAATATTAATGAGCTATATCTGGGCAAACCTAAATATATTTTTTTATAATTCCGTTTTACGAATCGATTCCCATAAATTTAGGATATGTCACGCTGGCGTTGGGATATTATTCCAAAGAAAACAAATGTTTTCTCGGCTAAATTTAAGGTTATTTTAATTTTGAAAACGTTTTTCTAAAAGCTTTTGCTTAATGTAGATATTCTTCAATGAGATATGAATAGTTTATGTTTAATTACGTAGGTTTTAAGTTATCCTTTGTTACATTCAGATTCCTCACAACTACAAGAACAAAACATCTAATCATCTGAATATGATTTACGATGCAGGGTTACCAAGATGATAGTAGGTTGACCAAAATTACGCCGCCTTTTAGTTTGAAATAATGTTCAGTATTACATATTTTCACAGAAAATGTAATTCTTTGTAACTGCTATTAACTTCTTCCGGGTCTCTCCGTGTGTCAAAACTTTCGCTCGACGTTTCGCCTTCATCCTGGTGGCTTCTTCATGATAACTGAACTGTTATCCTGAAGATACAAATACAAATTTTGACAAATGAATTACAGAGCTTAACTTTTTAATTATGCAATTGGATTCTCCGCGTCTTTCGTCTAAAAGAAATGATTTTTTTTAATGAAGAGTATATTTCTTGTTGATTATAGTTATTGCGTTAAAAAGTTCCTTTAATATCAAATAAAAAGGTAAAATTAGCAGTAAAATACTGAAATTTCATCAAAGACAATTGATTCTGATATGAAGGAAATGCATTGCCAATTTCTCTTCCTTTTCTAAATATTAAAACACAGGAAAAGTAGCTGATATGCTATCGACTTAGGTTGCCATTCTCCGTGTCCGATAAGTGGCCCTCATCTCAAGTACCTGGGCTATTGTATAAAGGAGGGTCAGTCAAGAAAATAACAGGAGCGCTCGTACTCTGGTTATCTTCCAATTTTCATAAAATTGAACATTTATTACTGTTGAAGCAGTGACAGCACGGAAATCGGCCCTATAGTGACCGTTCAAAGAAGCAATTCTTTGAAGAAATACCTTCCCAAATATAGGTATGTACCTATTGATAATGGTAAGCCGAAACTTGTAAAACACTTCTCAAAAAGTCTAACAAGTAGCATTCATAAATAGCATTTTATTTGTACTTTTAGTTACGGTTTTATATTGTGATTCAAATGATAATTGCACGTACAAACTTCTAATAACTAACAAGGCAGCATGCTGTCGTGTCAATGTTTGCAAGACGCTCCGATTAAAAATCCTCCGACAAAACTCGCTGCAAAACACGTATTTCCCTTAGCGTACGCTTTCGCTTTTTCCTTCCAAGTCCTGCCCGACGTGTTAACCGTTTTCGATAGGTCTTGGAACTTCGAGTGGGCGTCCTCCCAAGTCGCCTTGGTCAATCCATGATTTTGCGCCACCTGAAAGAGAATTATGCCACCGCCGACCACAAGAGCAATCCTTTTCCCGAACTTCATCGCTAAGTACCCGGTGGCGAAGCCGGCCACAGAGCCGATGACCAGCTGCTGCACCTTGCTGTTCTTGTTGAATGCAATCTTCTGCATCTTCACTGGTAATTTTTAAGGAATTGGGCCGCGAGATTGAAGGGAAGTGCTGCTTTTTTTTTGGCTAGGTGGATGGTGAAGTGTCAAGCGGCATGATTTTAGATAGTGACAGTTCTATTGACAAACATCGCCACCTTAAAATGTGTTAAACGTTGCAGATCTTAGCTTTTGGGGAATTATACATGGCGTTTGGAAAAAAATATGCGTGTATGTTGTCAAAAGACGTGCAATTTATTGAGTGGTTTTCACCAACGGAATCTACTAAAAAATTAGCTTTTAGTTGATAAAAATAATAACTTTGTTTATGGAAATGTCATTTTTGATAACTCCTAAGTATTGGCCAATAAAATCGTAATTTACACAACTCAAATCAAAAGTTGATTTTAAGAACAAGTGGAGTCCGATTTTTAATTTTTTTTCTGTTGAAACTGCATGGCGTTAAATATGACCCAAAACAATAAAAAAAATCTTTATCGATAACGCTTAATAAGACAACGAAAGTATCGTACCTTTGACATTTCACAAGCACGTAAGGTATTTTTGAAAGTCCTCTTAACGAATGCGTTCAACAAGCTACAGCACTACAAGCGCGAAATGCTAGCGCTCAATTGCAGGGTGCCACTTCTGACACACGCACTGCAGTAATATGATACTATTTGCCGGTTTATCTAAAGTACAAAAAACACTTGAAGGAATATTAATTCAAATATCTCTGTACACGTCCCATTGGTTGCTGTAGCTGTAGTAATCCATATCACAGGCAATTTTTTCTTGTTTTATTATTTACTCCGATGCCACATTTATACCCACTATTATTTTAATAATTACTTTCATTAATAATTATTACCTTTAGCACATCAACAAATACAAGAAGACGCCCACTACTAAGTTGATTTTACTTTAAGTAACACTCTTTTAACGTTTACAATTTCGACAGAAAAGCTGGGGAATAAAGTTGCTCCTGCTATTGCAAGCATCGATCAGGAGCAACTAATCCTTGTTACTATAATAATAGTAATTTATTGAATTGTTTGACACATAATTAAGTAAAAAACAGCAACAAAAGATCAATTGAGGAAACATCAAAGCAAGGCACCTACATAATGCCATATGAAGTGAAAAATGAAAATCGCATACAAGGTATTACATTAAGCAGCAAAATATTCGTCAACATTTCAGATTTTAACGCAATCAACACAGTTTTAACGGCAATAGGTAGGTAATTGAATATTCTCATTCGTAAATGGTAAGCACAGCGGGTTACAACACAAAGCGTGCTTGCAGGTAAATGTAAATCGCTCTTATTTATAATGTTATAGCTGTGGAGATCCACGAAAATATAACAATCGCACCACAATATATAGGGGGTGAGTCGGAGTAAAAAACCTCATGTGTACGTTTTCATTTGTTTTCAGGTTATAGCGTAATTACAAATAGACAAAATCTCATAAATTAATATTTTTTTAATCGTAGCGTTCCTTTAACAAACGGTCTAAAATACCGCCATTGACGTTTTATGCTTCACTTGCGAAGGGCGCCGTTAATTTTCGTCTGACTGTATTGAGAGCTCCAAGTACTATTAATGTAAGAATTCCGGATGTGTGAAATGCCCAATTGAGTACCAATTGGAACCACTTGGAAGCAATTTAGTCTCACATAGTTTCTTGAAAATTCGTTTTTACCAGAATTTCTCTTATCTGGAGACCGTTAAACAAACACCATTCTTGCACTTAACTTAAATAAGAATGTGACATTTTCCGGCAAAATCATATAAAACTCGAAAATAAACGTTAAATCAGTGTTACAATACACAATACACTGACACATATCAAAATGACAAAATTATTGAAATGTCTTTGAGCACTGAAAGAATTGATTCACACAGACGGTACGTCATATGCGATAAACCAAAGAAACTTTTAATGCAGAACGTAACTGCTTTATTGTTTTACATTTTATTTAAGACGTATTAATTCGAAAACAAGCGAAAATTTGGACCATTTACAAGAACGCTACTTAACATGTTTTAATTAGGACGCAGACTGTATAAACAGGCCAATGGCGGTGGAAGTTTTTTTGATTTCGCGTGTCTAGCTCCGATCAAAGAAATGATAAACTCCAGCGAATTGTAGCATTGCTGAACGCGAAGTGTATCGATGTGTTAAAACAGGTCTTTATACTTCTGCCTGCTACAATAAAAAGCTTCTCAAGAAAAAAATATATAAAAATTTAATTAACATTTTTTCTTCGGAAAAAGTGAGTAAGGCAATAAATTTTCAACAAGGCTGGGTACCATTTTGTCTCACAAAGCAAAGAGAAATAATTTTTTTTGTCAAGCTACATTGATTTTTTGAGCGTCCCAGAAATGAGACAATGGCGAGTAATGGGTTAAGGTTAAAACTAACAGTTATAGCACTTGTTGACGGGTACGTGTTACGACATCTGCTTTAAATGCGCAGAATAATATATATTTTAGATGAAAAGTTTAAATTTATATTTTTGTCACTTGAAAGTAATAATTGTAGGTCCAAGCACTTCACGCGCTTTCGTCGGCTAACTTCAATTGTAAATAATGCTTAATTAGCGTCCGATTTTTTTTTATCGGGATTGTCCAGGGAATGGTGCGAAGACATCACGCAACAAATCGAATCTTCGGAGCCTAAGGTTTCAAATAAGCCAGCTTTACTATGCAATTTAATCCCAAAATTGTTACAATATCCAGTCCACCCTAACGTTGCTTCAAGCGATGCACCAAGAAACTTTACACTTGATGAACCAGTTAACGAGTGACTGTCTAAATGCGTATTTAACGGTGTAATAAGTTTCTGACGATTATGAGAAACGTACAATATTAAACAAAGGATTAGAGACCACATCAATAATTTAAATTAATTTGTATCACCGCCACAGGAAGTAGTTTTTTTTCTTGATGATCCTCCAAAATCTCCCTCTATAAAATAACATTTAAAAAAGTAAAAACTGGCAGACTAATTAAAATTAAAAATAGCTCTAGTACGTATTTTTTTATTTCGGAATCGTACATATTTTGTTTTAAAATTGTTCCACCTCCCATTCTAAAAATGAACCAAATACTCCCCAGCCCAAAACGTGAACAATTTATAATACATAAACCCTAAAAATCATACCTTTTCACAAGCATAGCGTACACTCCGCTCCATATATTACTTTCCATGGCGTACAATAGATAACATCAGCTCACCTGCAAAAATTTTACTCGCTATATGAATTATTGTCGCGAAAATGTAATTTCAAACGCGATTATATTCTACGAATGTTGTAGCTATAATGTGCACGAGCATGGATTTAATTAAAAGCTGTATCTTTATAATGCCGGAGTTAAAAGCGACCAAAAGCATAGTTTTCAGCGTACCTTTGTACCCTCGCTATCTGGGATACTGCATGTCTAGTATTTTATGTATAGAATTTAATAAAATTTCGCATAATGCAGGGATACAATGTAAATAACGTTTAAGTGAGACGACGCGACGTGGCTAAATGAACTTAAGGTATATCGTTATTTGGGTGAGAGAATACTACGCAGAATATTATGTATCTTGCGCTCAAGATAATCTCTGGAATCCCCTAGGTACTGGCAAGAATATTAGTTTACTCCTTTATCATTTCAAATATCCATTTAATATGATCTAACGAGGTAGGATAGAAGAATGAGTTTCGGATAATGGAAGGTTCGTAAATTAAAATTTATACATTGCAGAGTTTTGAAAATTATTAATTTGATAAGTTATTACACTGCTTTATTGCTTTTCAAAAATCTTATATGTAGAGAATGAAGTAGAGGAAGAAATAACGCGAGAACTCTAAGATTTAATGTATTACATCCCAACTTTAAGCTGAAATCGAACATATTCTGCGTGTCTATTACAATTGATTGGGAATTAATAGATGCAACACCAAGAAAGAGTGCGAATTTTTTGGCAGAAGCGTGTAACTTCCATTTTTTGACGAAATGTCTCCTGGTCAACGATAGATAAAACGTCGTTCCTCCCGACGATCGGTTTGACCATTCCTGAGTTTGACATATTGACCAACTTCGCGGAATATACGAGAAGCATCAAAATGCAATATCTTTACTTGTGTTGGGTACTTTGGATCAACGAAAAAAATCAATAAAATCTCAAGATACTTAGTTACGCTCTACAACAATGATGTTTTAATATCACCCTAGCATTTTTGAAGCCAGCAAAATTTTTCATGCAAAATTAAATTTGAAAAATAT
Source organism: Marronus borbonicus (assembly GCA_902655005.2). Taxonomy (NCBI): domain Eukaryota; kingdom Metazoa; phylum Arthropoda; class Insecta; order Coleoptera; family Scarabaeidae; genus Marronus; species Marronus borbonicus. Next base: position 3,475,278 of record LR737386.1, read on the forward strand.
ACGCACTATACACTCCCCGACAAAAACTTAGACGCGGTAAGATGTTTTAAAGGTTTTAAGAGTTACAACATTTCTTTGCGAAACTAGCAAGATATCTAATTGAGTTTTTATTCATAAAAGTAAAATAAACTTAAAAATATCTCCTCCGGTAATATATGAACTAAATAATAAATTATTACTCCAATGTTTAAACAATCTGCGACAAAAATTTAGACGCTCTGTTGCAAATGTAAAACAAAAATCAACAAACGAGTGATCAGTAATGCGTAGACCCGCCATTGTTCTTAATCACTTCCAATAGTCTGATATTAATAGACCTATATAAATTTAACACATAATTTTGAGGGATATTCTGCCATTCAGTCACTATTGAAGTTTTCAGTTCCTGTACCGTGAAATATTGACGGCCCCGCCATCAACGCGACCTGGCAATTCACCCCACATGTTTTCAATAATGTTTAAGTCTGGTGACTGTGCCGGCCACTGTAAAGTTTTAATCTTTTTCTCTTTAAACAATTCACCAATGGTTTTTGCTTTATGAATTGGCGCGTTATCTTGTTGAAAAACAAAATTGCGCCCGGCCCATTGCTTTCCAAAACGTAGAAGATTGTCACGCAATAAGTCTCTATACGTCACAGATGTCATTTTGTTTGTGCAAAACACTATCTCACTT
>LR737386.1:3476350-3497668 GCA_902655005.2 Marronus borbonicus
TAACTATATTGCAGAGCCCTCTGGTTGCTGTTTTGTCGATCGTTTCCACTTGGGAGGCGTTTCTTTAGAGCACCGTAATTAACATCGCCAGCAAGGTATTGCCAAGCCGCGTCCAGGAATTTGCCTCGCTGGAATGTATCTTTTGTTTTGCCTAAATAAACGATAAAACCCGAGGAACAAGGAAAGTTTTGTACGGAGGGCGTATTGTTTTGGATAGGTATAAATTTAACGTTTCGTGGTTGAGACTTTGTACGATTATCGGAGGAGATTTGTTACCACCGAGGGGTACAATATTTACATTGTATGTTTACAAGTTTGTTCAGATGAATTTAAAGGAGGGTGCTTTAAAAAAATTCAAATAAATTACTCGCGTGAGCCAGATAATATTCCGCAGTTTGCATTATTGCAGGAGCAATATGTAAGAGACAAAGAATTTTTCTTTTTAAAAGCAATTAAATTAATATCCTCGTAAAGAAAATCTATTTTCATAAGCAGTAGCTAATAGATTAGAATTTTCTCTTGAAAACCTCTCGCGTATTCATACATAACCGTTTTTAGATGTTTCGTTTCGGAAATGGTTATTTATTCTTTCGAAGCAAGCGATACATCCTGCAGGCGCAATAAACGAAAGGTAAATATTTTTCCGATACGGATATAGGGAAATTTCGTATTGCTTTTCAAAATATTAACGTATCCTTCCCAAAATACAACGAACCTTCAATATAAATATAATTAATATAATTCGAATTCTTTTTAGAGTTAATGTTGAACTGGTAATTTTGCAAAACTGGTGAAGACGGTTGATTGTATTTCTGAGAACCGTTCTAAATACCTGTTATCGCTCACAACTCACAATCAGTCAAGAACTAAACCCCTCATAAAAATGTAATTAATCATATCAATCCCTCCAGTTCGCAACCAGATCTTTATTCTCCTTTACTTTCTGCAAGTTTTATAGCTTTTGTTAAAGTCACTACACATTGCTTCGAGAATAGGGAGACGAATTTCTTAACGTACCGCTTTGATAGTGAATTCTCATTGGTTGAAAGCAGCCCCAAGTGGCACTGAAACCAATCCCGTTATAGTTATATGATTCCATCAAATGTTAATATTATTTATTGTCGCCTTCTATTGTTGTATTTATTATTATTCTCAAAGGCACAAACTGGGAGTAATTTAAGAAACAGGAACTAACGCAAAAATCTTGCCAAGCCCTTATACGAGGCTTCTGAGAAAAATTGCGTCAAATTCAATAATTTGGACTATGAGTCATGAATCTTATGTAGGTTATGTTTAAGGAGTTCCAACTTTGTTAATTAATGTATAAAAAAATTGTGTTAATTAAATTTTCCTAAAACGGAAAAGTTTTACCTTTAAGAAAGCCCTAAAAGTTCCGTTTTACCTGTTATTTAATTTTCTAGAACGAGTTCACTTAACGACTAGCTGATAATAAGCATTTTCAAGAATAGCCTCACTTAGTGCTAACTCTCAAGTTCTTCCGCAGATATAACAATTTTCAGGGATTTTATTTTCTTTTGTGAAATATATTACCGAAATGAAGAAAAACGTGTGGCTTTTAGCTAAGAAAACATCAGCACTTACCGTTATATAATCCAGAGGTACAACGTATCCTAAACTAAGTTGAGTAAAAACTCTGAAACGTTACAGAGATGAAAGCGAGAGATAAATAATCGTTAAAATTTTATCTTGTTAAAAAAAGCTTAAACTTGGAAAAATTATGCGCCTCAGAAGTAGGAGAAGTCTTCTCATTAATTGGAGGATGTCAACCTACTGAAGCTCGAAGTTTAAGAATTTTAGTGAGAAAACAGAAATGTTATGTTTATATGTTCGATACATTTAAAAGTTTTAATGCCAACTAACTAAACTAATTGTAAGTAATATGTAGAATCAGATATAAAGAAAAGTACAGTAGCGAATTCTGAAAAGAACTTTGTAGTGTATCCGTGTGTAATGCAAATTTTATTCGAAAATAAGCATTGCTACGTCAAAAAAATTCTGAAACAGTCGCTGGTTCACTATTTGCACCATCATTTACCACTAACCATAACGTCGGAAAAATTCACTAAACGACAATAGAAATAAGAAAGATAGCAGAAGCTGTAGGAACTTTGCCATATATTGACTGAAGATTTGGGTATAAAAATGCTAAGCCCGCGCCTTGATTCAAGACCGAAAATGCACTCGAATTAACATTTTTAAGGACCTATTGAAGCAGTTAAACGAAATAAGTCGAAGTTTTGGCGTCAATGAACAACCGCAGAGTAAACTTGGATACACCAGTACACTGCTGAAGCCAAGGTACAGTCGAAACGGTGAAGCTTGGCAGACGAATTGGCTCCGAAAAAGGCGAAGGCTATTCCATCGGCCGGGAAAGTGATAGAGTCTATTTTGTGCGACAGTCATGGTCTCAGTGGTCGCTTCACAAATTGAGATTCGAATTGGTAGCGGCTTAGTGGCTTTTTGCTGTTTCATAGGATCAAGAATTCGTCCGAAGGACAGAGATTTTCATCGAATGAAAAGGCTAATTCGACCTAATTTCCATATTCCAAATTCAACTGTACAAATTTTTGATTTCACGTATTGTACAGATTTAAAAATGTTGCTTTTAAATCTTTAATAATGTATGGATTTATTCACATTTAACTTGCACCTCAAAAAACGTGGTTGTTTATGCGTGCATGCGTGCAATCCAGACTTTTTAGCTGAGTTTAAATTTAAATATAAGTTCGATTGAAGGAACGCTAGCATATAGAGCACGCTCCCATAGTTTCAAGGTTTGTTCCACGTCAGTTATTAATTCATCGTTGGAAAAATGTTCATTTATTTCAATTTGCCCTTTTAAACTTGGGAAAATTGATACCCGGAATCTACGAGAGGCAAATTAAATTCTAACAAAATTCAAAATATTACATTACATTACGTTAATTATGCCTAACTCTCGCCTACTTATTAAAATTAGCTTGTTCATCATCCCAGCAACCGTATTCAAACGCTTATACCCGGTTATTATTGCTGCATTAAACATACAGATGAATACAACGAAATTCTATCAAAATCTAAAACTAAATTTAGATCGCCAAGCAACCTTTCAAAATCCTACAAATCCTTCAAACGACATATCAAATCGAAATAATTCGAATTTGCGCTGCAATTATGAACTAGTTGGAAGCTTACGCCGAGAACTTCGTACGGATCTTGCACGTACACGTCTAGAAATTCTAAATTACATGGTGCCGCGGATTTTAACATACAACCACCACCATTACTACCGGTACTAGCTTACCTAGCACCATTCAACTCCATCTTCTCGTTGTCACGGGCTCTGATTTAATTAAATTTGAATGTAATACGAAGTGGAAGCATATATGCGAAATGCGAGCGCGAATATTGAGCATAAGTAGATGGGTTCGAAGGGGCAAAAAGAAGCGTACATTTAACGAAGCACGCTGTAGTTTGTAGTTAGTTAGTCGAATTCAGTTGTTGAACGTTTTGAATCTATGCAGCGTATAATTAGAGGGAAAGCTTACAAGATCAAGCTGGATTAATACGGCGTATAGAATTAGCTTTGGTATGAAATGGTAGTTTTATTGCTTGAAGTGGTTAAGCTGGTTTTTATTTTTGGAAACATTTCCTTTGTAAACGGTTAATGTATTATTATGATTGTATGGCTTTGCTCAACGCCATAAGCGGTTAATGTAGTACTATTATTATTACTATATGGCTTTGGCTGACGCCATAAGCGGTTAATGTAAGAGAAATAAAAAAGAAACATTACGTTGTTATACGTAAATAGCGGGCTAAAATGCAAATTAAAAATTATACGATGACATTGTTGTAAGGGTGGTAACACCACATAGGTTGGTAAAGTGTACACATTTCACCACGAGAAATTATATTTTATAAAGTGTTTGCAATATGGGTAGAGAAAAGCAATTATCCTTGATAGAAAGCGGTAAAGTTCTAGACTGGCACCAGGATGGTGATAGTAAGAAGGAAATTGCTCGTCGGTTACGAAGAGGCAATCATTGCGTTAAAAATTTCCTAAAATATCCGGAAAATTACGGCAAACCAAAAAGCCAGGGACGACCGAAAGTTGTAAGTGAGCGGGATAAACGTATGACATTGCGGTGTGCATCCAATTCTTCTGCGTCGGCGAGAGTTATTGCACAACAGGCGGGGGTACAAACGTACGTGCGTAATGTTCAAAGGATTTTAAAGGCGTCACCGGTAATATCACGGAAGAAAATGTTGAGAAAACCGCCACTTTCGGTGAAACACAAAGAAGCGAGGTTGAGATTTGCGGAAGAACACGTATCCTGGAAGAAACAATGGGAAAAAGTTATATTTTCCGATGAGAAACGTTTTAATTAGGACGGACCGGATGGGTACTCGCATTATTATCATGATCTGAGAAAGGAACCAAAAGTGAAAATGACCAGACAATTAGGGGGTGGATCTGTGACGATATGGGCAGCGATTGGATTTCGCGATAAAAGTGGGATAGTGTTCTGCACAAACAAAATGACATCTGTGACGTATAGAGACTTACTGCGTGACAATCTTCTACGTTTTGGAAACCAATGGGCCGGGCGAAATTTTGTTTTTCAACAAGATAACGCGCCAATTCATAAAGCAAAAACGATTACTGAATGGTTTAAAGAGAAAAAGATTAAAACTTTACAGCGGCCGGCACAGTCACCAGACTTCAACATTATTGAAACCATGTGGGGTGAATTGGCACGTCGCGTTTATGGCGGAGGCCGTCAATATTTCACGGTACAGGAACTGAAAACTTCAATAGTGACTGAATGGCAGAATATCCCTCAAAATTATGTTAAATTTATATAAATCTATTAATAACAGACTATTGGAAGTGATTAAGAACAATGGAGGATCTATGCATTACTGATCACTCGTTTGTTGATTTTTGTTTTACATTTGCAACAGAGCGTCCAAATTTTAGTCGCAGAAATTGTTTAAACATTGGAGTAATAATTTATTATTTAGTTCATATATAGTAATATATGAACTTAAAAATATTTTAGATATTTTTAAGTTTATTTTACTTTTATGAATAAAAACTTAATTAGATATCTTGCTAGTTTCGCAAAGAAATGTGTTTAAAACCCGTAAAACATCTTACCGCGTCTAAGTTTTTGTCGGGGAGTGTATAGTGTGTATATTTTTCAAATTTAATTTTGCATGAATGGCTGGCTTCAAAAATGCTAGGGTGATATTAAAACATCATTGTTGTAGAGTGTAACTAAGTATCTTGAGATTTTATTGGCTTTTAGTTGATCCAAAGTACCCAACACAAGTAAAGATATTGCATTTTGATGCTTCTCGTATATTCCGCGAAGTTGGTCAATATGTTAAACTCAGGAATGGTCAAACCGATCGTCGGGAGGAACGACGTTTTATCTATCGTTGACCAGGAGACATTTCGTCAAAAAATGGAAGTTACACGCTTCTGCCAAAAAATTCGCACTCTTTCTTGGTGTTGCATCTATTAATTCCCAATCAATTGTAATAGACACGCAGAATATGTTCGATTTCAGCTTAAAGTTGGGATGTAATACATTAAATCTTAGAGAATTAGATATCTTGCTAGTTTCGCAAAGAAATGTTGTAACCCTTAAAACCCGTAAAACATCTTACCGCGTCTAAGTTTTTGTCGGGGAGTGTATTAAGCCTTGCGTTCGCATAACATCTCTTAGTGAACTGAAATTGAAATTAGCTCTCTAGTTTTCCTTTGGGGAATATTTTGAAGTGTATGTCGCCATGGGAGTATTCTTTTCCTGGCCAGTATTAAGTTGAATCGACTTGATGAACACGTATTGCTGCGTGTCTCTAGATAAGTGTTTATTTCAAATTATCTTTCTGGAGGTTCATTTTCCCTTGTGCAGTATTTATTGTGGTTTTATTTTTCAAATTTCTGCAATAGAAATATGAATAGCAATAACATACGAATTTTCTGATTGATTAACGGTTCCAATTCTAGACATACGGGGAACCGATTCCAAAACGCCAGCAGCAAAATTGGAATCTATAAATTAGGTCCTTTTGCGTAATGCACTACCATTTAATAATTAGAATGTGCAATGCAAAACATTCATATAGGTATACGCATATATTTCAGTTAATGCTATCCAAAACTGGATCGTAAAATATAATCTGAACGCGAAAATCGGCTATGTTTACGTATAATAATTCATCCAATGCACCGCAACACGCAAACGGGGTAAACGTTTTAAATATCTGCGGTTAGATCCGATAGGTTGTTTAAGAATGCGGTAAATGTTTGTTTTTGGGGTTGTGTACATATCCAGGTTGTCATTACCAAATGCTAAACTGTTTTTCATTTACATAAATATATCTCCTTTCATGATGTTTTTCGAATAAAACAGCGTGCATTGGATGAAATGGGGTGCAACTGGATGAAACGTTGTGTTCTTTTTGATCGCGTAATTTTTTTAGAGAAGATATAAAAAAATCAAAGGCTACTAACATTGTATTGGCAAACGTTAGGACGTTGTTTAGAGGAAGAGCGTGACAGATTTCCATTTAATCCCACCCTGAAGAGGTGATTTCTTTAAATGGCAATGTTCATTCGAAACTCCAAGCCCCTTGTTCGAATAAGGCAAAATGACCTTAGCAATGCGGCAGGAACTAGTTTGATTCTATCTGTACAAGAAGTTTTCGTGGGAGACAGTTCTAATCTTTACGTAAATCGCAGGCACGGGCGGTTTATTGGAGGATTCTGGACCGTGTGGCATCGTCCCTGAATCCTTCCTAGCTAATCAGCTTCCATTGCCAGGATTTCCGTTGTGGTTTTATTGCTACATTACATTGATATTATTTGCCTCAGAGGCTGAGGATAGAGATGGGCGGTAGGTGCGATGTTATTAGTTAATTTGCTGATACTAACTATCAGTAAACAGGTTAATATTTTCGCTTACAATTTTGAGGTCAGCTAGGGCCAACGTCGAGATTTCTACCTAGAAAATAATGCTTTTCTATTGCTTTTAACATACTCCTACATCACTTTTTATTGATTTATGACCCATCTATTAGGAAAGTGTTCTATATTCAATCAATTTCTCTTTTTCTACTTGGCTTGTGTTCATACTCTCCAAGTATGCCTCCAACCAATACCTTGGTTGTAACACTAAAATATAACTTTCTCTGTAGTACTATATTTCTACAGCTTTGTCTTCGTTTCTATTTTCATAAATTTCTTGAAGCTTGATTTTTATTTCGGGGTTGGACCTGAATATTTCAATGTAACGAGGCCCGTGAAAGTTGTTTTCATTACCCTCTGTTGGTTAAATCCATTCCAGCCCATGATGTCTTTCGGTCTCTTCGACTCCTCTGTGATTTTCCGTCTCCTCGCGAGTAATTTGGAGATTCTGGTTTTCTGATCCAGCCACCATTGGCACCTGGCAGGTTGAAGTCCCTCCTCAAGGTATCATTCGATTCTTGCAGACAACCGCCACCGTACGTTATCTTGGGGCGAATCCAACTTGCTTCGCCACCAAACGAAGGGGTAAACCACTCCGACATTTGCATCTTGACATCCTGTCATAGCAGTCTTCTATCCAAATTCTGATCAAGGTATCTGGTCCGGTCAGACCAGGGAATCTTCATGCCGTCGAGTTTGAAGCGTTCAACCAGTGGCTTAATCTTTTTGATGAAACGAATCGGATACTTTATATCTTGCTAATACCTCTCTACTTATCCATTTTTGTTTCTATCGCTAGCGTATAGCAATTTCCGCCCGGGTCGCTCACGTATACAGATTGAATAAATCTGGGGCCAACAATAAGTTGTAGGCTACAGAAATATACTGCTCTTGTTTATTTAAAGTCCCATTTCTCTCACATTCTCTATCGACTTACCACCTATAATTACTTTCAACGTTTTTTCGTTGGTAGCTAGTTACTGCTTGGTAGTTTTTATAAGTTTTCCTTTGTTATTTACCTCGCTTTATCGCATAGCATCGGCGTTTACAACAGATCTTTTTGTCTATACGGTTTACTTTGCCTTAAAAGCCTTCATTCTAATTTGTTGGAGGCTACAAGTTTCAAATTCACAAAAAGCTGTTTATTACAATCTTGCCATTTCTGCGAAATAAAGGGCAAACAGAAAAAAAGGTCACCCTAACACTAAAGTCACAAACAGTAAGCAACAGTTGTTGCGAATAATTAACGTATAAATTTGACTTAGCATTAATAATAGTCACGTTCATTCTATATTCGTTGCTTCTCCTGAATCTCTTCCTCCGCCTTTTAATCGTAGCCCTCGTCCTTGTAATTCATAAAAGTTACAATCGCTGCTTCAGAACGAACCTCGCCTTCTCTCTTGCTCGATTTGGGATCCAGAAAAGGGCTTGGGCTTTATTAATACTATATTATACGTCGAGATTTTGTTTCCCCACCTCCGACGACTGAACGCTAGACGAAATACCCAGCCGCTCGGAAAAGTTATTAAAATAGCTCTCTCTCTTCCAGTAACCGTTTTATATAAACTCGGGTCTCCGATATTATCAACAACGTCTAGGAGAATATGCTCCTAGTTCAACTAAACGAGCTTAAATCTCAAGCAAATAACAATCAAGTTTAATAGTTATTTAGCCAATGCGAAAGGTGATGTTTCTCTTTGTTCTATTTCGGTAGAGCTATAAAATCGAATAAAGTGTAATTTGGAATAGATAGACAGGAAGAGAAATAATATTAATTATTTGAGTGAATGTTTACAGTTGATAAGTAATTAAATGTTAGCTTCGAGAAGTTGGCAATTGTATTTCCTGGAGACGTGCTAAACATCATTTTATGTTAATTGATCAGTTTTATTGTGGACAAAGGAATGATTATGTTATGAAGTACGTTTTGCGAAAAATCTTCCGGGTTGTAAAACAGAAAATTAACAAATTAGAAAAAGGTCAAAAGATCTCGTACTGCGAAAACGTGCCAGAACAAAAATCAGGCGAAAGCATTTATGTCGCCAAAGACAACAGAGACAATGCCATGTTAGAATGTTGGTAGGTTTACTAATTATTAGTCGTAAAAAACTTCAACATTTCAATAGGCCTCTTCCAACACATACCAAATTGAAGAAAGAAGTCCCTAGGTTAATATTAAGGTACATACTTATTAATCATAAATAATTTCAACAACAATCAAAATCGTTGCTAAAATACAGCTTCCCTTTACAAAGAAGGTGTAAAATAAATATTCCCGGAAGATGTTAAGCAAAACACCGCAGCCTCTTGATGAAATGAGTAAGGTTCTTAAATTCAGACGGCATTACGGAGAAAATCTTTTCGGCAGTATTAAACGCCTTGCGATAGCTCTAAGAGGATTTGTAAATTTCTGACGCGCCATGTTCTTCTCGACGTAATACGTTCCCAGCGCTCTTAGATCAATATTGTTTCAAAAGGAATACCTTCTAGCAGGTGTATGGGTCGCACGTGATAAGCCCTAACAGATTCGCCTTTTTTGGATTCCCTTTCGTAACACGAAGAAAGTCAGTTAAGCGAGCGCTAACTGCAAAGGAAGCAAGGTAGCGCTATAAATAGAAGGATAGATACTTCGAAAAAACAGACAATATATCTTTTGATCTAGAAACACATGCTTGTCTTCTCTTCTACTAAAAGCAATCGTCTTTTACCATTGTTAACTGCCAGGATACTTTTGTAATACAGAATTAAACATGATTAACAGCAGGATGGCCCACTCTAGCTCTAATTTACCTTTTCCTAGACATACAAAATAAACGATTTTGGTCGAGACGGCGCATTTATCAAACTTTTACTGGTTGTTCGCTGGACGTTCCACTTGCTGTCAAACGCAATAACTGCAAGTAGCTGCGCGGAACATCCGCAAGTTTTAAATTCTACCTAAACAATTAAACGCGGTTCAAACTGCAAAGACAGTCGGACAACATTGTAATGGTAGTTTTCCTAATTGCAGTAGAGTTGTATGCGTAGGATTCGCAATTACAACGCGGTGATTTCGCCTCAAATTAATCGGCAATAAATGAATTAGTTTACCACATGTGGAGCGTGTGATTTAATTGAGAGAATGCGATTAATATGATTTGCAAAATTTGCGGTGAAATACTAAATTGATGTAATGATGGGATAATTATGAGTTAAATGGTGTAAATTGAGTTTTGTCAAAGCTACTGTAAACAAATGTAATTTACTATTATCCGCGAAAATCTTTGCCAGCCGACAAACATTGGTAAGTATTCTCCGTATACCCATGGAGTGCATTAGCAAAAAATATATTGAAGTGCTTATTTCTAGACGTTAATCGCACTAATTCCAACTCTGTACCTAAATGCTTAGCCATTTGCAGGTCCGCTAAAAAGGAGTAATTTATTTTCTCGAATTGGGCTGACGACTGCTGCAATTATTTCGTATTTTTAGCGGTTCGCGTTCAGAAAAAAAAGGGAAAAGGGTGGATCGTGAAAATGGCAGCTCGTGTTAAGCTAGTTTCTGTGAAAAAAAGCTTACATATTGCATCGCTTAACAAAACAAAGAATGCTGTTAGTGTTGTTTTAAATACAAACTGTTCATTGGAAAATGTATGAATAGAAAATATCGTTATATCGAAAAAATAGAAATCACACAACTAGTCAGAGCCAATCATATGCTATCAAATCAATCAGAAAAATCAGAAAATAGTTTTGGATTTTTTTGCCAATCAAATCGCGTCTGACTACTTTGCGAACAAAGGGCTTTCAAAGCCCTTTAAATTGGATATCAAGAAAATGGGCATTTTATAATTACAGGATTATATACACGTCCGACTGGCGTCCAGCCTGTCTTATTTCAGCATTTCCCTGTAATAGCTTTCCGGTATTTCTTACATTTAAAAGCTCTTCGTTAGGAAAATCTACCAGCTGAATCGGCTAAATTGCACTAGAGTCATTATCATTTTAATTGAAACTCCCGTCCTTTAAAATAAAAAAGTTACACGTTGGAAAAGCGCTATCTACAGAGAGTAAGAGAAAAATAAGTGCGAGATGGGCATGTTTCCTACACTGTTTCTGCTTGATTTTTGTACTTCATTCAGAAACATTATATTCGAAGTACACTGCTGTTCATTGAAATTGCCACACCCAGGAACAATGCAAATTAAAAGTCTACAGATTATTGCCTAACTCGAATAGAAACAGAGAATTGCGCGATACGACAGTGAAACCATGTTCTTAGATAGATAGATGCACTACAAAAATTATTACCGCTTTATTACGAGAAGAATCAAAGCGATCGAGACATTTTTTTAATTCGATGTTTTTTTTTTTCTCTTATATTTCTCCACCACTGTACGTGCGGGTATTACAGCGACATAATTCTTATAAATATTTTCGTTCAAAAAAAAAACAATCTCAAACGGCATTCAAGCTGTTGTAAAGATAGTAACATCGCTTTTCTACAAACACAAATCGGGTCGAAAATTTTACATCAATTTCCTTCCGCTGCTAAACGAAACGGGGCCAATAAGTGCAATCTAATAACAGGTCATTACTTTTCAATTCCAAGACCGACCCACCCGATCGCTCGAGACCACCACATCCACGAGAAACCAGAGAATCTAGCCGTCGCCTTCTCCCCGTATCTACCCTCAACCGGCAGTGCAAAAACGACTGCGGGGTTCGGTGTTGCTTCTTCCGTTATTCGCCCACTCCGTGCATATCTTATTTCATCTCGAATTCCACCCATCGATCTGCTGGAAGGACGAGTGCTCTAGGGTGGAGAGAAGCACAAGAGAACACTTTATTCGTATTTAATGATACCTCCCTCCGCTTTACTAAGGAAGGTGGAGGGTGATATAGGACGGAATAATGGGAGAGTAATGTAATTTCATCAGCGTCATTGAATGTAATTTATAACATCGGCTAGGTTTCTTAAATAAACTCAAGGGCGAAAAGTAAAGGTTGGTATTGACCTTCAAGAGCTCGTACATTTCTTTTACGTTTGGCGTTGATGAAATGGAATTGATCCGGCTCGTTTATTTTCTTTTCTAACTTTCTTACAAGCTATCTTTCTGTATTTTTGACAATCAACATCATGTAGCTTGATTGCTTTCTTGTAAAATTTTTGTTATAACTGGGGTCCGGCGACCGAAGAATAACTGTATCCACGTATAAAAAATTGTAACACAGCTGCGACCACAACATGAGGTAAGAAAAAGCAAATACGATCACATGCGTGGTATTAATTCATATTCTTTGCTTGTCTTCCACTTAATGAAACCAACATCGCTCTTCGTATTTTACATCTTCTTTTTACCTTATTCGTACGTATCTTGGATCGATGAATTGCTCAAGATTAATCAAGGCGATGCTCTTGAGTATTATCGCAAGAATGTAGAGTTAGTACGCTGGAGTTTCACTTTTTTTTGTGCTGTGGGTTGTACAGCCGTGAAAATAATATATAACATTAATTTGATATTTTTCTTGATAACCGTTACACTTGGTTTATAGTATGTATGTACACTATAGGCCATAAGTGTTTACCCAACTTCATAATTGGCGATTCTTCAAATATACTGTATGTTATCCCTATAAAAGTATTTGTATTATTAAACTGTAAGTACGAGATAGATTGTAGTTGCTATGTAATGTTGTGTTACGTAATGAACCGACTGGCGTTAAGATATTGGAAATGACCCTTTTTTGCGGTTTAGGTCCATTCAAGTAAACGGACTAGATAAAGAGCAGTTTCTGGGAAATGTTTGTTGCGGCTGTCATAAAATATGATAACAGACGACACAGGCACTTCAATATAATGAAAAATTTAGTTTATCTTCAGCTTTCCTATTGCAAGCAGCGAATAGTGAAGAGTTTGTACGAAGTGTTTTAAAACAGCCAGTAAAATTAAAGTAATGTCGGCAAGAAAAGAATTATCTACAGAAACGCGCGTTCAAATAGTGGCATATCACAACATCGGTAAAAGTAACCGATAAATTGCTACATTATTGAAATTAAACCGTAGAACCGTGGATTATAATGTGAAAAAGTATCAAGCAAGTGGCAGTGTATCGAATAAACGGCGACCCGGACGGCCAAAAATAACAACACCAGCAGAAGATCGTGCTATGGTAATAACAAGCAAGCGAAATAGACGAAAAACAGCGCCAGAAATTGCTGCCGAAGTGAATATTTCGCGTTCAAAACTAGTTAGTATCATCACAGTGAAAAGGCGTTTGCGCGAAGCTGGTTTGTATGGAAGGATTGTTATGCGGAAACCGTTATTACGCAAAGCAAACGAAGCTAAACGGTTAACATGGGCAAGAGAACACAAAGATTGGACGTTGGGAGATTGGAAGAAAGTACTCTGGACCGACGAATCTAAATTTCTCACTTTTGGTTCAAACAGAATGACATTTGTTGTATACCTAATTAAAACATGGAGGAGGATCAGTTATGATTTGGGGTTGTTTTGGCGGTGCCTCTGTGGGAGATTTGGTCAAAATAGATGGTATCCTGAGAAAAAAAGGCTATAGGGAGAGTTTGGGGAGGAATGCTATCCCATCTGGAACACTGGATTAATCGGTGAGAACTTCGTGTTCCAGCACGACAATGATCCGAAACACACTGCCAAGATATGCCGTGAGTATTTAGAACAGCTGGAGCACAGAAACCAAATTATTGTTATGAAATGGCCGCCCCAAAGTCCAGATCTCAATCCGATCGAGCTTTTGTGGGAGAAACTCGATCGACAGGTTCGAAAATCTGCTCCACATCGGCAACAGTACTTTGGACGCAACTACAGGATACGTAGGGGAAAATAGAGCCACTAACACTAGCGAAACTGTTAGAAAGAATGCCAAAACTGTGTGCGGCAGTAACAAAAGCGAAAGGTGGACATATTGACGAATCCCAAATTTAAGTAAATTTATGATTATCATTGTTAGAAAATTGACAAGTATATTGTTTTTATAACTGTTAAAGTACTTTGTATAAGCGCAGAATAAAGGTTTATTTTATAATTAGTATTTCACTTGTTTTTATAATATTTTAAGGGTGGGTAAACACTTATGGCCGGTAGTGTATATTGTAGAAATGTAGGAGTGATAAGAAATAATATAACTTTGCTACTTACAATTCTACTTAAGATACGTGGTGTTTCTGTTTGGAACGCACGAAAATGTGTTTATGGATATGTTAAGAAGCTAAACTAAAGTCGTTCACTACATCTTCAATCTGGGATTTCGTTCAGTAGCTGGAGTTCATGTGTTGTGAAACGAGCTGTGAATTTGTTGGTGACATTTTCAGTTTTTGTGCTACTATGAGCACACTTGTTTTAGACATAATATAATGAAATATAACAAAAAGTAACCAATAACAGTCGAAAATAAGTAAACAATAAAACACGAAAATAACAATATTGAAAGATCTTTGTAAAGGCATAGCAAATAGGATTTTCTTAAAGAATTGGAAACATTATTAATTTAACAAATACTTTAAGTTATGCGATGTCCAAATTTTATTTCATTTGTGTGTGAATGGGGGAAAAAATGGGCTGCGCCAAACCATTGATTCGCCCTCTCCACTAAATATTATCAGGTATACCCCATATCCATAATTTTACGTAAGACATCAATATCACCTTTTAGTGATGACGCAAACTGAAACAATGCTTATTTTAAAATTGAACAAAATATATGAATAAAAATGTTGCCAACCAAATCATCCGTAACTTTTCAAACTAAAAGTTCACTCCACTCCAGCGAATTCAGACAGCAATTCATTGTCGATATCCTCTTATTCGTTCATATTTCCACTTCAACTCTCAACTAGCAATAATCTTCGAAACGTTAGACGCATGTACATATGCACGGTGTATTTCCAAATCATTTGCAATGCAAACTCGAAGCCAATCCATTACGTCTAACGTAACCTGACGTGCTCTATTCCTTCGAGAGCAAATAAAATGCGACATTAGACGTAAACCATGGCAGACGATCCCTACTTTAACGCTACAGGCACTATACATCGCCGAATGTGCACGTCATATAAAGTTGAGAGTACCGGAAAAACGGGAAGTGGTACTTTTCCGGAGGATTATTTGAACATGCTCTAATGCAACTCGCGGAGTCGTGAAGAAATGTGTCAAAGAAATTAGGCTACACGTGATATTTTGAATGCGGAATTTACGGAGTATAAGTAGAAAGCACTTACCAAACGTCAACATCTACGCAAATGATGCTATGCTAGAATTATCGATATTAACTCTAAACAATATTACAAGAACACAACTGACATTTGGGAATTAAGGTAAATATTGAATCCAAAGTTATCTACAAAGCAAACCAATTGTAAAAAAATAAAGTGAATGTAATTCAAACATTTAGATTAACTGGATTATTTTAAAGTTACTTGGCATTCGCCGGTGTGTTATTTTTAATTATACCAAATAGTTGTCAGATAACTGTATGTCAATGCCTCTAACCTTTCGAATTGAAACGAACCGTTCGTAGAAACCATTTTTCTGAAAATCCCTACTAAACAACAGTTAACTCCAAACAGCAGCAATTTTTCCTTTTCAACTTATCACTAGCAATGTATATAATAGGTAGCATTAAGCGAAGGAACTACAAACGACTATAAAGTGTTGAACATTAAACAATTCGTAGACATCCTAAGGGAGAAATAAGAACCACCGCTTATGCTACTCGGACGGGCATACATTTTCGGTCTCCGTCTAGTCTCCATTACTCAGAAGTACGTATGTATACGCATGTACACTACCGTCCATATTAGTTCGGACACCTAGTAAAATGTTGTAAACTCTACTAAAAGATAATATAATTGCGTTCATATATAAATAACATATTTATATTAGTATAAATAACATATTTATATTAGGTCCTTTATGAAGTTTATAACAATTGTACAGGCAAACTTCCAAGAATATCGATTAGAGAATGATTAAAAACCTATTATATTTTATCACCCAATTTAGTAATTTTCAGAATAATCCTCATCGGCACAAATAGGATTATTTTTGGGACAATACTGCAGGTAATAAATTTACAATACTCTTTGGGGTGGGAGCAGACCACCCGAAAGTTTATTGTGTATTGATAATTGCTTAAGTTTCTAAATAAACCTGCTTGTGCGTGCGTTAGTGTTAAAGCGTATTAAAGTTATTCAAACGACGAGAGGAAAACCGACAAGTTTAGAAAAGCGCTCTGTAATTGTTGCTTTTCATCAAGAAGGTTATTCAGTGCGTCAAATTTCGGAGAAAATACATGTTAATAAATCGACTGTTAGTGATATCATTCGGAGACATCAACGCACGGGCAGTTTAAGTGATAGGGCGTGTTCAGGTCGTAAGAGAATAACAACTCACGCCGACGATGAGCGTATAAAATTGCTGAGCAAGCGAAATAGGAGACTGACAGCACCAGAAATCGCCGCCGAAATGAATCGCGACCGTGCAAGAAAACTTTCTGTTATTACAGTGAAAAGAAGATTAAAAGCTGCAAATCTTCACGGCCGCATTGCAACAAAAAAAACCCTACTTCGACGGGGAAACAGGCAAAACGGCTACAGTGGGTAGAAACACATAGAAATTGGACGGTGGATGATTGGAAAAGGGTGCTATGGACTGATGAGTCAAAGTTTGAGGTGTTCGGACAATCAAGGCGCGTTTTTGTAAGAAGAGCGAAAAGCAAAAGAATGTTGCAGGATTGCGCAGTGCTAACTGTCAAGCAAGAAAGAGATTCTGTGCTTGTTTGGGGTTGTTTTTGCTACGCCGGTACAGGAGACTTGAAGCGAATCGAAGGTATTTTGCGAAAGGAAGGTTATTTAGAAATACTGCAAGAAAATGCAATACCATCGGGGCAACGTCTAATCGGCGAAAATTTTGTATTCACGCAGGACAACGACCCCAAACACAGCAGTGATATGTAAAAATTTCTTAAATGAAGAAAAAGATAACGGCAATTTACAAATAATGACATGGCCGCCACAAAGCCCCGATCTAAACCCCATCGAGCTGTTATGGGATGAACTGGACAGGAGGATCCGAAAAGTATGCCCTACCTCCGTAGGCCACCCGTGGAACATTTTACAGGAGGAATGGACTAATATGCCAAATAGAGTCTTTGAAAAACTAGTGGAGGGGATGCCTCGGATTGTGAAAGCTGTTCTTCGCGCAAAAGGAAATTTCTTTGATAAACGGAATGTTTAAGAAGTTTTTGTTTATTTTTCGTTAGAATTACTTTTTTTTTACTTTTATACTTAATCGCTATTAATAAAATGCAATAAAAATTTTAAGTTTTGGAATAATGAGTTTGAATATTTTCTTTTATTTGCGTGTCCGAACTAATATGGGCGGTAGTGTATATGTTTGCGTCTGTTGAAGCTCAGTTCAACGTCTCATGCCTAAAAATA
This sequence comes from Marronus borbonicus, assembly GCA_902655005.2. Taxonomy (NCBI): domain Eukaryota; kingdom Metazoa; phylum Arthropoda; class Insecta; order Coleoptera; family Scarabaeidae; genus Marronus; species Marronus borbonicus. Next base: position 3,493,787 of record LR737386.1, read on the forward strand.
TTCAAAATAAATTGTGATACAGGCTGGAGAAGTTCGTTGAAATCTGTAAAATGCATTAACGCGTCTACGCCATTACCATGCAAAAAGAAATTATTAGCCACGACCATCATATATTCTTTTTCCGTTCTTAATTGACGGCACAAGATTTTTCTCTACAAAAACTCAGGTCTAAAAGAAATAAGGCCTCTTTGTTATATATCTTATTGTTAGTGAATATTTAGTAGAAATCCCGTTACGTAACTTAAAATTATTATTACGTACTGCTTGTAAATTTTCGAATCGTATATTTCCATATTTCGCATTAACGCTGTACGTTTCCAAAGCAATATTTCTCCCCATTCTTTATATACTTAAAGATACCCATTGTTGATCCTTCTAACCTAATGTCGAAAGTTAACGAAGCGGATATCGCGCAAATTGATGGATCTCTCTGGTGAATCTTCCATCTCGATATAATTGCTTGAAAATGAAGTTACACCACTGCCGGGGGATATCCGCCGCACACCGGGACTTACAGTCGAAAAAGCGACCCCTCCACCCAACGTTTCTCGCCCATTCCACTAAACCTGGCGGTTGCCACAGCTTCGACATGACTAATAACTAAACCAGTCCGCCCTCTTCCAACCCATCCTCATCCATCTTGGCCTAGAAAACCATCGGTTAAAGATGAATGCCGTCGACTCGAAGGGAAGTAGAGTTTGGGTTAGAGGAGGGGATCGTGAGGCAACAAATATTGCTAACTTAGAGGGTGTAAGGACTGCATTGATGTGGAGGAATGAATCAGATCTGGATGTTTCGTGCGACAAGACGATGAAGAAGTTAATTTTACACGTCCTCTAATTAAGAAGATGGTAGTTAAATGAGATAAATGAAAGGAAATCCATCTCCGCAGATAATCTAATTTAAGTTAATCTCGCTGAAATCTGCGCTAAGACTTCGCTCCAAGGATGACGCTAAATAAAATATAGAAGGCCGACTTCGCCGCTTTCAGTTTAAATTGGAAATTACTTGTGCGTATGGGATGCTATAGATTGCTTTGGTAAGCTTTGAATATTCGCAATTATTACAATAATTAACTTTGGATTCCCCATTGTCTGTTATTTATTTTAAATTATTATTAGTCATGGACGAATAAACAAATTTTTGTATTGTGGGATATTATTTTTACTGTAGCAGAGTCTATGTGAAAAGTTATGTAAAGGTGATCAGTCAGACGTTGGTTAAGATTTGGAAATGAAAAATTAAAAATTTGGATTTTTGGAAGTCTATTTGTCTGCGCTACTTAATCCACGAGAGATTAGTTCTTGCAGGTGTTGGTTAGAGTTACTTACAAGTAAAATAATAAAATTTAAAAAACACTTCAAAAGCAATTGATAACAGAGGAAATATAAATAATACGAAAAGCTAAAACAAAAACTCTATAAAACTTCCACACGGGTAAAAAACAAAAAATATTTCATAGAGATGGATAACTCCGGCTCCCATCCATCGAAACGCAAAATGGCACAATTGATATGAATATTTCATCCAAATCAGTGACATTTATCCTTCCCGTGAACCGCCAAGTACGCGGCAAGAGTGGGTAGATGCGAATTGGGGTAGTAGAGAGGTGCGAGGACATTCGAGCATTGTCAAGCGATATCCTTCGTTGGATGAAACGTAGAAGTGGTGTGAGGTAGGGGGTAGGCTCGTCAAAATCATCACGTAGAGGATTTCACTCTCTAAATTGGATATGTATACATGAAGAATCCATATGCTGTGGAGTTTGACGAAACGTTGAAAACCACTCCGTCCAAATTTGAATAATTTCTCGGCGCGACGTATATATGAAGGGATGTTTGGGTTATTATCTTCGGAATAATCGATATGGGTGATCGACGCGGAATAAACAATAATAATCATACGCTGCGCTGTCTATTTGGAAATTTCAAAGAATATGAAGACGTCGGAAATGTGCCACGTTGATAGGATTGTTACGTAAAGCCTAATAATAGAGAACTTTTGAAGGAAAGTATTGCGTTACAAAATAAATTGATGTGATTTCTGGCGCCCGCTGAACAAAGTTAAAGTCAATTTCGGGAAATCGCTTGTGAATACCATTGATGGACAGATAATATCATTTTAAAACTGCCGTTAAATTTAAAAGCTTCCACCCCCGTAATAGCACCATTATTTTTAAAATTACCCCAGATCTGTGTCCCAACAGTATCCTTCCGCTTAAACAACATCGAATTCGAATACCAGACTTCCCCAAAAGGCGCGCAAAAGCACCGATTAGTATTAATGGCAACGTGAATCTTTTACACAACAAAGAAAAAACTTCTTCTTCTACTTGCTCCCTTCGCCAACGACTCCAAGGACGTCGCGGCAAACTTTCCGAGGGGCATTTCTCCATTGTTCGCTTTTAAGAACTTAAACTTTTATGGCTCCCCCTCTTTATTTGAACTTTTTCGAGTGTTGTTCGTCTTGTTTTTCTTTCCACTTCTCTCGTTGTTCACGGTGACAGTTAGCTTGTTTTTGCACCGTCGAAAAAAAAGCTCAGATTACAAGCGCTTCTCAAAGTGGACGGTATTTTACACAAACAGGTGAATCCCGAGCTGCCCATATAAATAATTCTTTATGCAAAGTTTTCATTTATTTTATAATTTTTCAACCAGCTCTTATTACAGTTTAAATGATTTTAAACATATATTAAAACTAATAATGCCGGCACTTTTAGTTCCAAATTTCGAACCATTTTAAGCACGTTATCATTTAAACCACTTTCCGCTGTCAATTTTCAAGCAAATTGATCGTTTCTGGCTGTATACTACGCAATTAAATGGATTTAACTACGCAATTTACGCTCTCTTAATAATGTATTCGGCTGATGAATGGCACTGTTTAAATAGATTTGCAATTTCACCTAGTGAGTCCGCTTCGCTTAAAAATAAGCTGGTATTTCTACGTAATCATTAATCTTCACGATTCTCAATGATTACTTTGATACATTTAATCAACATTCTATTGTGTTTCCCACGTTTAAAAATACATGGTTTTAAAGTGCATTTGTACCCGTAAATGCAATGATTTTTATTAAATTTAATTTAGATGCCAAATATGCTGCGTGTCCTATTAAGAATGGTGACCGGCGGATACCTTCGAAAGCCAATAGCTACAGTTAAGTGTAATAGGCGTTGCCGAATCATGCAAAACTACTCCTGCTAGAATTTCTGCCGTTTTTATCCGAATTGCCTCCTCATAGCAACATGATGCGTAAGTGAAGGCAGGCGGTCGTGGCAGTTCGCAACGCCCATCTTCGACAAAGTTTGAATGTGCGCTATGGTTTCTTTCTCGGGCTGAATTTTTGTTTAATGCTTGAATAAGGTGGTTCTCTGACTAGCGTCTGCCTTAACTCGTGTTTTTTTTTTTTCAATGTAAGCGCTTACGGCATACGAAATAAAATAAATGAAATGGTGTATTTTCAGTGTCCGTTGAGCTAGAACTACGTGTTTTTCTAAAGCTACAATTAAAAGAACAGAAAAATGTATTGAATAGTTTTTGTATTCTGGTACTGTAGACACTACCACGTTTGGAAATGAAATTCCTACTCCTACACCATCCGCAGGTAACTTATTGCTTTAATCCTTACAAAATTTCTCCAACGCCAAAGCTTTTTCAATCACTCCGAGGTAAGTACTAAGTTTCCCGACGAGGATGAAGGTTACATACACGTCTTTCTTATTTTTCTACTTTTCAAACGGAAGACGAACTAGAGACATAACTAGTAAAACAACAAACAGGAAACATGTATCCGGTAGAGTACACCTTTGAAATATTAAATTCCGCCAGCTCTAGGGAATTTACGACGGTAATTGGTGCATCATGGATACCTCTTAAAAT
>LR737386.1:3542668-3567862 GCA_902655005.2 Marronus borbonicus
GGCGAGTACGGTAAAACGTCGACTTCAACAAGCGGGACCTTCAAGGACGCATTGCCATTCGAAAACCCTTATTGCGTCGGGGCAACAGAGCAAAACGGCTACAGTGGGCCCGTTCTCATCTAGATTGGTCGTTAGATGATTCGAAACACGTGCTTTGGAGTGACGAGTCAAAGTTTGAGGTTCTTGGGCAAAATCGACGAGTTTATGTCCGAAGATCTAAACCGAAAACTGATCCCGAACTGCATTGTGCCTACAGTGAAGCAAAGGCGTAGTTCTGTGTTAGTGTGGGGATGTTTCTCCTTTGCTGGGACGGGAGATTTATGCAGAGTGCAGGGTGTAATGAGGAAGGAAAATTATTTTGCAATATTCCAGAATCATGCAGTGTCATCAGGATTGCGTATAATAGGCCGTAACTTTACATTCATGCATGACAACGACCCAAAACACACTGCGTTAGTGTGTAAGAACTATCTAAAGGGGCAAGAAGAACAGCACACCCTGCCAGTAATGACATGGCCCCCACAAAGCCCAGATTTGAACCCGATAGAGTTGTTGTGGGATGAACTGGACAGGAGGATCCGAAAAATATGCCCAACTTCACAAGAACATTTACGGAATATTCTGCAACGGATTAATATTCCACAATCCCTTTTAACAAAACTTATCGAAAGAATGCCTAGAATAGTTCGAGCGGTGATTAACAGCAAAGGAGATTTTTTCGATGAAAAAAAAAATAATGTTCAGTGTGTTATATTAGGCCAGAATAACTTTTTATTTGTTTATTTTTATCTTTTTTACCTGTACATGCAATAAAATTGCATTTTGTTTTTAGTTTCGTGTTTTTTACCTTTTCATGTTTTTTACCAACCGACCGAACTTCTCTGAACGGCAGTGTATATTGAATCCACAATAGATTTTCCTTTCACAAAGCCGCATTGATAGTTTCCTATAACATATTTTACACTAGCAATGTCATTACTTAAAATGTTTAAAAAATGTAAAAATTACAATATATCGTTAAACGCAGCCTCTCTTTTCGTAAGCGAATACCATATTCCACTAAATTCCAACGAAAATCAAACACATAAACTAAGAAAAGGAAAAGCAAGAAGAAGGGTTGAAAGCATACTTACAAGAAGATATGTGAAGCGAGAGAAAAATATATGAAAGCCTAACATCCCTTAGCCGGCTAAAATTAATGAGGTAACTTTTCAGTATGGTTCTTTACGTAGCGAAAGTTCTTTGATATATATATATATCTTTTTTCCGGTGAAGATTAAATACTTTGTAAAAGAGAGGCAAGAGGGCTTTTTTATGCGTGTGGTAAGCTTAAATTTTTAAGCTTACCAAAAATTGAGGATATTAATTTTCAGCTTTTTGGCTACGTGAAAAGAAAACGTAGTACTGCTTGAGAAAGAAGATTTTTGATCCCAACTTTTTTCTTTGAATTAGTTAAGAAGATATATAAATAAGGTATTTATTAATAAAACTACTGTGCTTCCGCATAAAAAATTAACTTTGTTTAGCTTCTATCTACCAATTTACGAATATACCTTAATTCTGTAGATTTTATATCACTACTGTAGCAGTACGACAGTCATACGAATTATTTTGATATCATTTTTATGTAAAAGATTAACATTAGCTAGTGATACGCTGTGGATGAACGAGAGAAATTAAGATGTTAAAAATTATGAACGGTACAAGAAGGTACAAGAACTGAAACTATAAATTTCTCAATTATTTTAAATCAAGTAATTCCAATTTTTATTTATTTAATTTTTATTTATTCTTCCTAAAAAATAACCTAAATTTTCGAATTTTACTCAATTTCAAGATCTTATTAGTAATTAGAGTCCCTGTATAATAATAAACAGTAAAAATATATAATTTACAACTGCCGAGATTAATTTGATGGTCTTTAAAGCGTCGTAACATGCGTTATGTTTATTGATACCGTCCCACAGGAACACGGGCGAATTTCAATTTTAATTATAAAATCCCGTTGGGAGCTGTCCGTCGGCTAACAACAAACACGAAATCAACTTACGAAGATCCAGTTGACCGCGATAATCCATCGATTATGGCCTATAAATACCTTTGTAACCGGTAAATTTCGGGCTCTGCACGGAAAAGGAGATATACGGGACTATATTTATATAGGGAGATGGATATATTGTAGACCTGCGACCACATATATTACGGCTAGAACCCTCCTTCCACACCTCCGCCTCTATACACGTAAAAGAAAACCCGGCACATCAATTCGAAATATAAATTTTCAGATACCTACCGTATTGATTTTCGACCCAAAATTAGATCAAAATACAATGATGGAAATAAATATTCTCTGTACCTGAAATCGGTATAAATATAGACTATATGTTCACGTGAAGAATGGCATGAAAGAGAGAAATATTTCGCTTGTAGAATTAATGGATATCTATTTACCTATAATGGCCGATTTGTCAATGTCCTGTTAAACATCCCGCGATATTTTTGGTTTATCAATGTTCTCTTAAAATTACCAAACAGATAAATATATCCTTACCGGGAAGTTACGTACATATTACTTTGCATAAGCGATGTATCTTCAAGCAAAGAAATTATTTTAAATTCCAATCAGTGATATTAGAGTACGATGCGGATGAGGGAGAGGAAGTGGAAGAACATGAACATCCGTAGAAGCCCTTATGCAGTAAAGATAACGACCAAATCATAGCTTCAGCTCTTCGTTTTGTCGGGTTTCTCGGGATTTTTTCAACTTTGAGAGCCAGGGAGTTGAGATCTTCCTCCCTTAAAACGCTCGTCGAGACGTTTCGAACGAGCCCGAACTCGTAGCTCGTCCGGCTGCCGAAACCTAGACAAGCCGTAAAAAATTTGAACCCAAAGTGATTGAATTTTCGAAAGGCCGAAAACAAAAAAGTTCGCTAATCGATGGCCCTATGACCGTGTATGTTCCCCATAAAATTTCAACCCGCTACCTCTAACGGCTTAAGATATATGGGCGTTTGAAATTTTCTGAAATCTCGTCGAACACGGCCGGAAACGGACGGAAAATCGACATCGCTCCGGTTTTCGTCGATTATCTCCTGAGATATTCATCTGCGGTATGCGAACTGGGCACGCGTTCGATAGAGAATTGAACGGCGGATCGATTGAGCCTAAGCGGAATTCCCTGGCTCTTCGTTTTGGCGGTTTTTCCGCGCTTCAAAGTTGAAAAAAGCAATTTTCATTTTTCAATTTTGAGGCGCCGTAGCGTCCGAACAGTTAAAGCCAGGGAGTTGAGATCTCCCTCCCTTAAAACGCTCGTCGAGACCTTTCGTCCTCATAGCTCGTCCGGTTGCCGAGACCTAGACAAGTCGTAAAAATTTGAACCCAAAGTGAAAAAAGCCAAAAAAGAAAAATTCGGAGTTCCGCCGATCTAACGGCGCTAATCGATGGCCCTATGGCCGCACATGTTCCCCATAAAATTTAAGCCCCCTACCTCTAACGGCTTAGGAGATATGGGCGTTTGAAGTTTTCTGAATCTCATCGAACACGGCCAGAAACCTCAACCTCTTCAACTTTGAGACGCTGCAGCGTCCGAACGGTTAGAGCCAGGTAGTTGAAATTTCCCTCCCTTAAAGCTCCCGACCTTTCGAACGACCTGAATAGTGCCTATGAGGCCCTTCTGAAATTAACATTAAATCTGCATAGTAATGCAATAGTGAATGTGCATTATTGCTTAGTTTATTCGGCACTGCCTGGGCGAACTCTGTTTAATCTAGTCGTGCTTATTATAAAGAAATCGATAGCTAATTATTGAAATAAAGCTTTACCTGGTGCTGAATTGAATTTATATTCATCCATCCTACTTGCTATGAGCGTCAACTTGTCCATCTGACCCTTGCAAATAACATCGTCATGATCCTGATGACCTCAATTTTGCTAACGAAGTCAGGTGCCAATTTTCACACTACTAACATATAGACCGACGAAAGTCCCCATTGTGTTATGGAATACAAACGTGTACGTGTTTCATTGAACATTTGAATGAGTATTTTGGGCGACAAGTTAAAAGATCGCTTTATGAAACGAAACGGGCTTCTTTCTGCACAATAAGTAACATTTTAAACGGCTCCTACGAACCAAAGACAACAAATGTGGTTTTGATAGGATGAAGCTTCGGTGTATTTATTAATTATCGTTAGAGAGCATTTTTTGAAGTAAAAAAGCGGATCATTGTACTCAAGAAATTCATCTTTAAATGCTTTGAATTTCCGCTAAATTGTTAAATTGAATGTTTTGTTTGAACCAGCCTGTACATAATAAATACATGTAATTCTTGAAAATTTTCCTAATAGAAACAGTATAAGTAGCGATACCTACTGGTTGGGCATGGTTCAATTGGCTTAAGTCCAAATTTTCAAAAAAAAAAACAGCATTCCTCAATTCATAATACTTTTAACGAATAGTTTTAATTAATCACCCTGTATGTAGTAATATTATAAACACCGACACCTCAGTTTCCACGATTCTTAATTAGCCCGGTCAACCCTATTGTTTCTCGTTCATAAAATTAAGTTATTTTACTAGCTTGAATTTTGAAAAAAGCAAAATTGGACATACTGTGGAGAAAAATCATTAATTTCACGGAAAACAAACACCAAGAAAGATTAAAAAAACGTTAATTTCGCGAAAAGGAGAAGAACAAACCCCAAAAAGGATGTATTCAAACATTTTATTTATACAAAGTTTTAACAACGCACAAACATCACACAATACACATCTTAATAATTATTAAGCACAATGTTATTATATATTCCAACAATACAGTTGTGTATACGCAATCTGGTAGCTTACTTCCTTTCTTTGCTATTCGTTTGCACACCTCGGCGAGATAAACAGATTCCAGCAAGTTAATTGTCTAAGACCTACAAACGTGTACATGCCATAACAGGATTTGAGAGATAAGTGTACCAGATACGGCAGCAGATGTGACAGATCATATAATACGTGATTACGGAAATTTGCACGCAAACACGGTTCGCTAACTGGAAACTCAATCAGTTTACGTTTAGGATCAGTAAATCAGTATTACTGCAAAGACAAAAGCTCCTAATTGTGAGGGATCGACATATTCCAACAGTTGGAAGCGCTAACATACTTATTACAATATTTGGGATTATAATCCGATTGAACGATTCTATTTTTAATTTAAGGCACGCTGAGTAGAACTTTTGTAATTACAACCTTAGGTTAAAACACAACTAATTAAACTGAAGTTGAAAACTTATAACCAACCTACAAATATAGACCATTGACGTTAACTAACACAATTAAAATTACCCTGGATCCGATTCTTCTGGTCTTTCAAACCTCAAAACATATTTCTACTTTTTTTGAAAATATTCTATTCCTTATTTCTTCCCATGCTGAGCCTATCGAACACGTCCAAATTTATGAAAGACCCGGCTGTCTTCATCATTTTCTGAGCAATACTTCTAGTGTCTGATCCATTGCTGGATGATTCTGATAAGACAGGCTTGACTTTCTTGCGGGTTATCCATACCTTAACTGCGAACTTTAATTCAACCATAAGCGCTTCCCAGTAGGTAATCTGGAGGTAATTCGGAATCTAATAATTTGACAACATCACTGAAAATTATATTTACATGTTCTTCCACGGAAACCTGCTGAACGTTCCATAGAAATTCTGTAAACGCTAGCAAGAATGCTATGCCTACTCCGATCGATAATACAATGAAGACACCTCCAACGTTGTCCAAAGCTAATTCACTTGAGGTCTCGTCGCCTTTATCAGTGCGAGGCTGTAAGGAACAGATTGCTTTATTTTAAGAGAAATATGTTGTTTTGGAAGCGAATTACATCACATGTCACTGTCTTCTTAACCCTTTCTTTCCACCATCTATTCTTCAATTCTGCTAACTTTCCCTGTTCTTGAAACAGCAAAATTTGTTGATCTATAGCGCTTCTGTAAGGAGCATCTGGAAGGAAATTTTTTTTAGATGCGAGAATTTATCTCTTGGTGAAGCGACTTACTCGTAGGCATCGCTATTCCGTATCCCTTATTATCCAATCTTCCGCCAACTTGCTTCAAATTGCAGTTCTTCTCGATCTCGTATTCAATCGAGGAGCTCTCCATGAAGAACGCAAATAATTGGCGCCTCGCGGACAGCACCCTTTGAACACCATCATCGTTGCTTTTTTCAAAGGCGGAAGGTTTTGCTTGGTCCATATTTGCCCATAATCTGGAGTAGGTGGAATCGTTTGAATTTTTGAGGAAGAACATGGTCGCTCCGTTTAGAACAGTCCCATATTTGATCTTCGTCTGTTTTGCTAAGTCTGCCGCGCCCGTGATAGTCGTTCCCATACGCTCTTTAGTCAAGAAAGCAGCTAAATTTGCAGTGTATGAACTGGTCATGATTAGTGAGAAGAACCACCACATCGACGTGCCCATTCTTGAAGAAATTCCTCTGAAATTTTGAATTTCCTATTAGATTTTCATATTTTCCAACGTACTCAGAAACATAATACTGTTTATCTTCAAAAACATCTCATCAAAGCAAACCTACTTTGGCAAGATATCGCAACCCTGCGTCATGATCGAACCCAACGTCAACCAGAAACAGTTCTTTAAGCCCCAAATATTCTCAAGCTCCTGTGGATCTGGATCGCATGGATGCGGATTCTCCCAATCACCAGGAGCAAATCTACAATCAAATAAAGGAAACCAAGACCGAGATTATTGTATGTAACGCGGTGGAAGAAGTAAAGCGAGTTACCTGCAAATAACGTAAAGGACTGAGGAGATGACCAAATACAAAGTCACTGTAAAAAGCCAAACTTCAAGATCGAAAGGATCCATGAAGGCAAACTTATTGGCATCCGCAGCAACATTAGGTTTTCGATGTAAAATGCTAATTCCTGTAGAAAAAATTATTGCAATCGAAAGCAAAGTCTCAACAATTTTTCAACTAAGTACCTAAATTCATAAAAGGCATGCTAAAATCGACCACAGATCTTCTTGATTCGGTAATGGTCAAGTCGCATATGGCTAAATGAGCTTTCTAAAATTAAGGTATATTAAAGCGATTCGCTTTATCTATTATCGGACATACCCTGTCTAGCAAAGCTCTTATCAACCCGTTCCAGCTTTTAGTGTCCGGATCATATTTGCCATATTCTTTGTAAATCTCAAATTCAAATGTGAAATTCATCGTTTCTGCGAGTTGGGCAATCAGATCGTAGGCGTAACCTTCGTAAGAAGAATTATTTCCATTTTCTCCGGGCTTTTTCTCAAAAAGATAAGGTGCACCGAGCCTAAAGACAAAAACAGGCAACCCAAAATCACTACAATGAAGAAATTCTAATATTTTGTACCTAGAAGCTACGATGACTTTAATTTTTCTTAAATTTTCGACGGCTGCGACCACTTGTTCGCTGAGATTTCTGTGGATATTGACGGTGTCGTTCAGGCTAGGATTCCAGTCGGCTATTACCTCTTTTTTACCATCTATAATCTCTACCGCGTATAAATTAAAGTCGATTCTTCGACCAAATTCATCAAAACGAATTGGAGCCGTTAAGGCAGCCTCTTTACCAAAAAGTATTGGGACTGCTAATCCACCGACAATTTGTATAGACTTCTAAAAAAAAAAACGTGTACAAACGAGTAATTAATTAAAGTGGTGTGGTGCGGAGTGTGCCGATACTTCAGTGTTGTTTAATAAAGGGAGTATTGTATAAAGTTGAAGACTTGACTGTGATTTGAGCTGTGATTGTAGAGTACATATTTGAAAATGTTTATTTACTTTCAATTTGTTAGTATTTGTATACTTTTGTGTCTTTTGTAGATTGATATGTTGTCGCCAATTTCATGTATTACAAAAAGAATAAAGTAATAGTAATGATATGAAACTTATTATAACTGGTAAGAGAACCAAACTTACCGATAACATGTAGTTATACGTTCTAAACCCTGTTTGCAAAAAATTTTCGTTGTTACAATAGAGTGGTTCCGGAATAAAACCTGTCGCCCTATCCGTTACCCTTAACTCGTAGAATGCGTTCACGAAAAAATACGTGGCATCGTGGAGAATAGCCTGCTCAGCCTGAAATTCAAGTTAAAACAAAAGCCAAAAAGCCAACGCAGTAACCAAAAGATTTCTCATCGTTTCCCAGCTTACCTTAACTGTGTCCGGTCTAATTTTATAACGCATACCATCATTCCACTCTTTAACGGCGTAGTGCAACACGGATGTTGAAGTATTTAGCAAACTAATAGTCGTTATATTTGCAGTAGTGTTGAAAACGGTAAAATTTAGAGTGTGAGCATCCTAAAAGATTCTTTTAAATGTACTTATATATCTGTTAGATAAACTACTCCTACCCAATTAGCTAAAAAATATTTATGATGATATTCCAGCATCCCAACCTCGCGGGCTTGTAAAAGTATCGTTGTAATGCGTTCTAATTCGCAATCGATTATTATAGTATTTTCTGTGTAGTTAGTGATCTGTTTGAAAACGATTCTGAAACAAGCAAGCTACTTTAGTTCAAATCTCCCGCGAAATTACCCTGACAGATATAGTTCCTTTTTGTTTTTCTCTAGATATGTCAAAGTACAAACGTTAAAATATCAATACCGGTAATCATCGCCAGGATTTATTTGCTTAAATATGACCGGCAAATCCTTTGGTACGGAACCTTTTAAAATTTCACGCAGCCTCGTCAATCCATCAGCGGTCTCGTACAGAACGGTGAAACTTTTCCAATTCATCGAATTAACCAAAGCAGCAAATCCTTTAGTCAGCAACTCGCTTTCGGGGAAAAAGTTTATCGACATCTTTTGTGGCGTTGATTTCGATTTCCACGTGTATTCGATGTAAGGAATTTCCAAATTCGCGCATATGGATTGTAAAATAGGTGCTACAGGTTGAAAAGTTGGTCCGATTAAGCCCATAATGCCAATTCCAGTTAATTCGCAAACTAAGATTAAGAAAGGAGCGAAATTTTAAAAATGTTGGGCGGGAAACCAAACGAACGTTTCCACCATTTTTCAAGGTAGGCACAAACTTACGTGTGTTATTTCCAGATAAAATGTCAGAAACGTTTGTATGAAGAAAGTCTATGTTAGGTAGGTCCGGGTCTCTGTTTCTCTTATAATATCTATCCACACGGTTCAAAATATCCACATTCCAAGGATCCGCTTTTTCATAATGTACGATTCCTGTAACACAACAAGATTGGCTGAACGATACAAGAGAGAACCTAATTACGTTTTAATTAGGATAACTTTTTATATATGAGCTTCCATTCAGACAAATGTAGAACTTACCCAAGTTTACGCCAAATGTATAAACCAGACTAAAGGAATATACTAAAAAAGCGAAGACGTTAAAAATATTCATCCCGTTAGCTTTTCATGTAAACCGAACTCCCGTTATTCTGCTTGTTGCTCTCAAAATCCGCGAAATATTTTTTGCGGCATTCAATATTGAAAACCTGTCGCACAGTAACCTATATTTCCCATCTATGAACGTGTTTTGTTGCTCTTTATATTTTTATATCGTCTTGGAACGAAGCCAATACGAAAATTCCGATGCCGCTCTTGAACGAGAAGTTGGCAGAACGCGGCTAGAATTTGCGGGAAATTTCAAACGCGTCAGCTGTCATAAATCCAACGACGACGGAGAGAAGCATGCAGATAATAGATATTAGAAATTGAACGATCTTTCCGGCTTTCTTTCATCTATTGTGCGTACCCGGATGAAATGTGATTGATCTAAATTCGTTTCAGTTTCCATTTTCTTCATAAAATTGCCATTCCAAATTCAAAATGAGCGGCCTTTCGCCAGCTTTATTAAAGGAGCAGTGCGGTTCTTTGGGAAATTTAGTTAGCTATTCGAAAGACGAAGGTAAATCCACTATTTTTCTAATCGTAAAGTGGCTTATTTAAAAATAATTTTTAGGTGACAAATTAATAAGGTTAACAGAATCGAAAAGCTTATCAAGTTCGATATGGCAAAATGTTAACGATGTATTTCGTGATATCTTCCTCCCCCATGGATATCCAGATAGTGTTAGTGAAGATTATTTTAGTTACCAAATATGGGATACCATACAAGCATTCTGCAGTACGATTACAGGTACATTCACTACACAAGCCATCTTAAAAGGTGTTGGAGTTGGTAACGCAGAAGCTTCACCATTAGCAGCGGCTATTACATGGGTACTAAAAGATGGAACAGGAATGCTAGGACGTATAGTATTTGCCTGGTGGAAAGGGTATGTTATTTTTCAGTAATTGCGAAAACATTTATACAAAAACTTTTTCTACAGAAACAGTTTAGATGCGGATTGTAAGAAATGGAGATTATTCGCAGATATAGTTAATGATACTGCTATGTTTTTAGAATTGATGGTTCCGTATTTTAGTGAGTTTTCACTCCAGTTTTTATGTTTGACGACAACAATGAAAGCTGTTGTATGTAAATCTCCTTTCAATACAGTAAAATATTAATTCGATATTCATTCTATAAGGTTGGGGTTGCTGGAGGTGCCACACGTGCCTCAATAACACAGCACCAAGCAATCAAAGGTAACATGGCTGATGTTTCTGCTAAAGATGGAAGTCAAGAAACGTGCGTCAATTTAATAGCTAGCATCGTAGGAATCTTACTATTAGCTATGTTCCAAGAAGGAGAGTAAGGATATATAAACCCTAGTTATTTGCTCCATTCTATTATTTCATTTTTAGACATGATTGGACCATATTTATTATTTTTGTGACTATACATCTCTTAGCGAATTACATGGCGGTTGGTTCCTTGGTATTTCGTAATTTAAATAATGCTAGGTTACTACTACTGATTAAAATGTACCTGAAGTTTGATACAGTTATTTCTCCAGTCAATATTAATAAGCGAGAGTCGTTAATTATTGGATTTGGAATGAAATGTAAGACATAAAATTACTCTAATTGTATCTTGTATACAAAAAAAACCTTTGCAGCCGAAAATATATGCGGGTATAAAATTAAAATGGGTTGTTCCCTGAGGAAAGCTCTTAGTTTGATAAAAGCTGATGAATTGATGAACATCTTAACAACCAGCAAAGGCAAGAACTACATTATTGTGCCGAATTTTAAAAACAAAACGTTGTATGTGTCGTTGGGACATAACGAAACCCCTCACGATGTGATTTCAGCTTATTTTCATGCTGTAATGACTGGAATCGCATTGTCTAAATACAACAATGAACCTACAGTAAGTCATAGCGTACTGGGTCAAAGTTACATTTAGTAATATATTCTTACAGGACTTCCAAATGAAAAGACATCTACACCAAGTCACTCCCTTAATTCGTCTGGATACTCTCATAAAACACTTTCCCAAGAATAATTCGGACCACCTGCAAAACTTAACACAAACAGCCATGGAAAATTTCAACGAATACATTAATTTTGAGCTATCCAATTTCTTTACAGCATTGAAAGTTAATGGTGAGATTCTTTTCTAAATATATCACCTTCTTCAACTTACAGGTATTAGAAAATTGTTAAAATATTTTACCTAGTGTTCAGTTTCGGCTACACAGGGTGCAAGTTTGTTCTTTTTTTTATGACACGGCCTATATTACTACTACGTTTTTAGATGCCTCTTTTCAATTCATATCAACTTCCATCAATATTTATTCTGAATTAATATAATGTAAGTTTTTTGGGAAATGCAGTTGTTTCTTAAACGGCCGATATCTTAGACGCTTTTATACTAACGCGGCGATTCAAATATTATTCAATTTAGTATTTAGTTTTCGGTAACAGCGCTATTTCTGGCATCGTTTCTTCTGTTATTAACACTTTAACGTTTCTTTTTAGGCTGGAGTATCAGTACCCATGGAATTGAAATGGGGTCTTGGCGATATATCAGAGACGAAGGCTCTTCAATAGATACAGACAAGAAACATCAATGACACCTACACTGTTGTTGACCATTTATGAAAATTTATTCAAATAATAACTTTAAATATATACATTGTGGTACAGGGTTCTTTTTTTATTGTAAATATATTGTTTTTTTTTTATACCATTTTTTCTTGTTATGAATCCTTGCTCAATAAATTGCGTTACAAACAAGCTGAAATTACTTCGCATTTTCCAAAACTTCCGGTAAGTTTAGTGATGGATGACGCTAGTCACTAAATAAGAAAGCACAGAAGGAGCATACATTTTAATGTGATGTGAATCTCGCACATTATCTATCTGTTCCACGATAAACTTTATATCTGCACATAAAAATCTGGAGACAATACAAAATAAACTAAGAATATTGTTCCAAAGTACTTCCGATATACTGAGCGGTATTTCCACTCACTAAAAAATTGTACTAAAAGTATCGACATTTGCGTTAAATCGGGACATAATGATATGTTGAAACGATATGCCACACATATGTGAACTGTACATACTAATTTATGCAGAAATCAGATCAGTTTGTTTCGGGGCTGGTCAACCTGTTTAGTGTACAGAGCCACATAATAGAAATGTAACGCTGGACACATTAAAAGAAACTATTATTTCATAGATTCATTAATCTTAAATTTTAACTGTAGAAATCACTATTTTTATATTCACGTAATGCCAAAGTACAGGCGAGAACATATCTCAAGAATCATAACACCAGGCATTATATAAAATTGCTTTTTAATACAATGTATTTACAGAATATGTATTTCATTATGATGTAGGGGCCACATCATCCTTGGACCCTGTTTGCGATAAATGTTTAACAATCTCTACCCAATTCCAACCGCGCGGTTTTTCACCTCTCGAATCCATTTTGTCCCATTGCCTCCGTTTTTGGGCTTTCGTTAATTGTTCTTTTTTTATACTTTTTTTTGCAGCAACATCCTAAAACATCATACAACTGATACAGAAGTACTTTATATGGGAACTAAGCAATTACCTGCGTTTCGCAAATCGATAATTTCTCTACATCTTGTTCAACAACGCACTCCTCAGATTGGTCGACGATTAGTTCATCGAATTTCTCTTTTATAAATTCAAACAGAGAATATGTCATGGACATGCCTAGATATTGTTCTGCTTCCATTTGTGCCATCTTAATGATTTTTTCTTTCAATGGCTTCGCACTTTTGAATATCACATTTGTATAATCAGTTATAGAATCATATATACGTCTATGATGTTTATAGTGACTTACACGTGTTTGTTATAAAATGCGTCCATATTAATATCTGGCATTTCTTCCGGATACTTTTCACCCCATTTTATTTCCAATAGAAAAGATCTATTATTATCATGTTCACCATACTAAAACGCCATATGTAATAAAAGATTGTCGGACACTTTAAATTACCTTATATTGGAAGACTGTTGGAGAAGTTTGCTTAAAAGATGGATCACCGTCGTAAATCGAGGATAGTACCTCCCTTTCTTCTTCTTGTGCTTCTTCAGGCATGCTTTATGTTTATTTTGTTTATTTAACCATCTAGGTTGCTTGATAAACAAATTACTTCGTGTGTTTGATTGAACAAAAAATAAATACTATTCTCCTGTGGTAGAAATAAGTAAATAGTGCATCAAAACCTTTAAATAATGATAAAATTGATTATATAGATTAGTTTATAACCAAAATATTATTGACAGCACAATAAAAATGACAGATAAATATGGACGCTATTAAATATTGTAGAAAACTGTAATTTTTACAATTAAATAAATACTATTTATAGAATTTTTTATTTATACATTAATGTAATTTTATAAAATGTAAATAAGTTTTCTAATACTAAAATGTTATTACTTTAAAGCGACTAAATAAAGGAAATCGTTCCGATACAGTTCAGCTGTTCTTTAAAAGATGCCGCCAAAAAACTAAACTCTATTCTTTTTTAATTTTAATAATTTTTTAATTTTAATTAAAAACGATTTGTGATATAACAAATACCCTACCTTTTGTCGAAATTGAAATAAAACACCTCAGTTAAAAAGAATAATGTTTATTGATAAATTATATTTACAAGTAGACCTTTTATATAAAAATATATAAATATTATAGTCTATACAGTAAAATTATATCAAAAAACAAACTGAGAAGAACTACATTTAGGAAACTAAACGTTAGCAGAGACGTAATTGACGCAAGAGTATTATCTATTACTATTTTTATTAAATAGATTGCATAGATTGAGACATGGGCGTAGCCAGAATTTGGCGTTTTGTAGACTTTTGCCGGTGGGGGGTCATTGTCCTTCCCGACCCCCCTCTGGCTACGCGCATGGATTGAGAGATATGGATAAAATTTCATATATGCCTATTTAGAATGGATTGTAATACAATTTGTATCCGTAGGAATGTTTTGAATTTGTTTCCATTACCGTTATTAATTAACAAATCTAGATTCTAGACACAGATCATAAAGTACATAGATATTAAACCATATGGTGTATGTATACTTCGTTTGAATGATATGTCCCTAAATTATTTCAATTTTTTTTCAATATTTTAAATCACAATTTAATATCTAACAACTAATCATTGTCATGTTTTCGCTTAAAATGTTAATAATTGATTCTTTTAGATGATCTCACTTGTATTATTTTTCTGCTCAACTAGAATTGTATCTAAGGTTTTATATACGTTTTCTGGTAGATGATCCACCAACATTTTAGGCATGATTTTGAATTCCATGAAGTCTTCCGCGGTCGCCCATCTCATCTCGAAACTTGGCCCGCCTGTTCCGGCTTTTCTGCAACACAAAATGACAAACGGGAATTTCATTTTGATGATTAGCGACGTACGGTAGGAAATTTACATGTGATACTCAAACCTGTTGGTGTTGCTTTTTTTTATTATTTGTACCTTTCTGCTTTTGTTTTCTTTCTATTGACGATGTGCAATATCTTGCCTGGGGTGAATAATCTCGTCTTGGAAAACCGTCTTACTCCGATATGCCTTGATAACAACGCCGCTTCCTGTGTGGAAAAGAAATTCATTATTCTAGAGCTTTTTCTAATATTACAAAAGATGTTACAGTTGATGCAGCTACTGTAGGAACTGCTCTTCTCTCTAGCAAAGGTGACGTTCCTGGTGTATTTTCTAGATCGTCATTCTTCCATGTTGATTCTAAATCACCCGGGGGAACACCGAATAGGGCGTAACCGAAACCATTTAATAAGATGCGGTACTGTAATGAAAGATTAAAACTTAAATACATACAAACATTTTAAAATCGTCGCCAAGTTATTATATTTGTGCATGAGTCCAACAGAGAAACCTTTCAAATTCTTTCAACGTACTAGTTCTGGATTGATCGTGTTTTAGCGATGGAACAGCGGATTTTTCCTTACTAGGATTTGAGCGTTCTACCCCAATTTCCTTTGCGCACATTTTGCACGGTTCCAACGACCGTTGGAAGAAACCTCAAGAAAAGATCCAAAATGCATTTTTCTTACAAAAAAAAACTTCTGTGAGGTTAACGAGTAAATTTCATATAGTTCGGCCGTGGGTCTCGCTTGTGCATGTTGTCTTTTGGCATTCAAGATTTGGTTAGCAAATTAAATAGGTAGTTTTATTAACATTGGCGCTTCCTGTTTTATAATATTTAAATCAATATTCTTAAAGGAAAAAGTATCGTTTGACGAATTAATAACGAATATAATTATAAGTTCGTGATATTTCTTCTGTTGAAACTATTTTTTAATGAGTTCGCCTTATGTAATATGCACTTTTTGGATCTATAAATAAATTGATCGTCGTTTTTAGCGTTTACATTGACGCAATCTAAAATTATTCATAGTTCCGTATACGCAATATATTGTATATAGAGTAGCGGTATTTCAATTCGTTATTTTTATGCAAATTTACATTGTCTGTACCGAGCGAGATTTAAAGATTTGTAAACAGAAGCAGGTGTAAGATACTATATGCTGTGCAAAACGTAATTTCATTATCCCCATTAAAAATAGAATCCGATATACGTACTTACATCCTAGTGCGTTGAAACGTTGTTGAATGTCCGGATTTTTGCAATGAAAACAGAGGCTACCCGTTTGTGTTAGGCTGAGTGTGGCGGTGAGTGGGTGAGGCAATAAATTTTTTTGAGTTCATTTTAGCTTACAATTATAAGCATGAAGCTTAAGTAATTCTCTACGTATACTGCCGTTCAGTGAAGTTCGGTCATACAATAAAAATCTATTATATCGCAATGTATACAATTATTAATACATAAAATTAGAAAAGCATTAAGCATACGCTCTTTTCTATCGTTAAGTATCGATCTTTTGAAACGGGTCGTTTGGGGATTATTAACGAACAATACATTTAGGAAATATACCGCAGTATCATTCTTGTTTATTTATCACGGGCGTAAAGATATAAATTTGCTTCATTTTACTGTTAAACGTGTGCCGGTGTGCATCTGTCGTTTTTGCGCGAAAGTTTTAAGAAAATTTACTTCAAAATGGCACGTGGCAAGCCTACCAGTGTAGAAAAACGTTCACGCATTATTACGCTGTTTGAACAAGGATATTCGGTGCCACAAATTGCTGAAAAAATAAATATGAGAAGTTCAACAGTAAATGACATCATAAAGCGATATCGGACAACTGGAACTATAGAAAATCGTGTTCGTCCTGGAGCACCTAGGAAAACAACAAAAGATTTGAGAATTGTATTATTAAGCAAACGCAATAGAAAATTAACAGCGCCACAAATAGCAGCCGAAGTCAATCGCGGCCGTGAAGAACAAGTTTCGGCGAGTACGGTAAAACGTCGACTTCAACAAGCGGACCTTCATGGACGCATTGCCATTCGAAAACCCTTATTACGTCGGGGCAACAGAGCAAAACGGCTACAGTGGGTCCGTTCTCATCTACATTAGTCGTTAGATGATTGGAAACACGTGCTTTGAAGTGACGAGTTAAAGTTTGAGGTTTTTGGGCAAAATCGACGAGTTTATGTCCGAAGATCTAAAACCGAAAAGTGATCCCGGACTGCATTGTGCCAACAGTGAAGCAAGGGCGTAGTTCTGTGTTAGTGCGGGGATGTTTCTCCTTTGCTGGGGCGGGAGATTTATGCAGAGTGCAGGGTGTAACGAGGAAGGAAAATTATTTTGCAATACTCCAGAATCATGCAGTGCCATCAGGATTGCGTATAATAGGCCGTAACTTTACATTCATGCATGACAACGACCCAAAACACACTGCGTTAGTGTGTAAGAACTATCTAAAGGAGCAAGAAGAACAGCACACCCTGAAAGTAATGACATGGCCCCCACAAAGTCCAGATTTGAACCCGATAGAGTTATTGTGGGATGAACTGGACAGGAGAATCCGAAAAATATGCCCAACTTCACAAGAACATTTACGGAATATTCTGCAACATGAATGGATTAATATTCCACAATCCATTTTAACAAAACTTATCGAAAGAATGCCTAAAATAGTTCGAGCGGTGATTAACAGCAAAGGAGGTTTTTTCGATGAAAAAAAAAATAATGTTCAGTGTGTTATATTAGGCCAGAATAACTTTTTATTTATTTATTTTTGTCTTTTTTACCTGTACATACAATAAAGTTGCATTTTGTTTTTAGTTTCGTTTGTTTCTGTAACCTTTTCATGTTTTTTACCAACCGACCGAACTTCTCTGAACGGCAGTGTACATTCTTTAACATTGAGTTAAATTTGAAAATTAAATACTTGCATTGTGACAAACGTAAAATTACATAATCTGCGGCAACCCTTAGCATAAGACGCTGCCTAACAAAAACTTGCAAATTCGGAATGTTTCTGGATTTTATTAAAAAAGAAATGAATTATTTACACCAAGTAAATAAATTGGCAGTTATTGGAAATGGTAAATCGTTCATTCTCGAAGAAAACGATTCAAATTTTACAAAGTTGTTACATACGTACCTTAGGTAATCTGCTAGCGTGAAGGGTTTGAATGATTCCAGTCCTCACATTCTCGATACTATCCACCCCCATCCGCATAACGAAGTCGTCTCCAACGCCCACGGTAAAGACGAAGCTCTCGGTAACCCTGGCCGCCTCCCGGCTCAATACTCCGGCTGATTTCGATAACAAAAAAAGAAATCTTTATTTAATACCGTCACCGCGCATTGCGGACCAATTTGACGCAGAAGAGATGGCTTCGGCATGTCAAACTGTCCTGTTACATGTACGTATACGCGTATGTGGGTTTATGGGGTTTATAAGTTATCGTATATCATGTCGAAGGTGTGCGTGATACGAATGCAGAAGGAATCGGGGTATGGAGCAACTGCTAGAGTTTATGCGAATTCGCTCCTGAATAGAAATTGTTAAATTACAAATCCTAGATGTGTTATAGATAAGCAGTGTATATAGGGGAATCAAATCGAAAGTTAACAAGCTTTTCTATTCTATTTCTGTCTTGTTTAAAAACTGCGAATATACAACCGATTTTCAAGAAAGGAGATAATAATAACTTAAATAACTATCGACCGATAAGTATCATATCTACTTTTTTCAAAATAATTGAAACAATCATGAACAGAAATATTATATCTTATTTACAAAAGTTTACCTACTATCAAAAAACCAACACGGCTTTATACCTAATCGATCAACTAATATTGCTCTATTTAATTTAATTAGTAGCATTCATGAGTCGCTTGATTCGGGGACGCCTTGTGTGGCGATACTTATCGATCTGTCGAAAGCTTTCGACTGTATTAATTATTCCATTTTGTTGTATAAGTTAGAAAGGTATGGTACCAACGGAATATGCCAAAGGTGGTTTAAATCATATTTAACTGATCGCCAGCAGAGAGTCGTTTGTGATGGTGTTCGTTCGGACGGATGTAGTGTTGCCAGGGGGCTGCCACAAGGATCTATCCTCGGGCCAACTTTATTTGTGATCTATACGCATGATTTATCAATTTCATTAGGCCTGGAATTAAATTTAACTCTGTATGCAGACGATATTAGCATCGTTGTTACTTCAACTAATCTCAAAGAGCTGTTGCAACAAGTGAATAGCATTTTTGTTGCTGTTCAAGATTGGATGTATAAAAATCAATTGAAACTAAATTCGAATAAAACAGAAATTCTTTTATTTAACAGAAGGAGATATAACATATCCGGTTTTCCCTTAAATAACCAACTTACCCAGTTCACTCAGTCGACAAGATTACTCGGCGTATTGGTCGATGAATGTGTTAGTGAAGCAAACCATGTAGACGCTCTATGTAGCGAGTTGTCACGAGCCTGTTCTGCATTATATAATTTGCGGAGGAGTTGTGGTTTCGATATCTTAAAAAGTTTCTCGAATGACTTATGCAGCTATTCATTGGGGAATGAGCACTAATTACTCTAGAGTCTTTATTTTACAAAAGAGAGCAATTAGATTGCTAGCAGGACTCAGCTGGAGAACTTCCTGTAGAGACGCCTTTAAAAAATACAGTATCCTGACCTTTTATGATTCGTATATCTATGAAGTGCTATGTTTTGTTTATAAATACCGCGATGAGTTTACCACTAACTCATCGCATTTACACAACACAAGAAATATGAATTATCTATTATTTGAACTTCACGGGATGCAAGTTGTATAATAAATTGCCTACTAGCATCAAACAAATTAATAATTTTAAAACTTTCCAAGGACAGGTAAAGCGTTATCTTTTAAATGTCAATTGCTATTCCATTAGAGATTACTTTCAGGCAACTATGTAATGGCTTATATGGTATGTTCATCGGTATTATGTATATGTAGTAGTGTACTTTCTTTGTTGATTTCTTGTATTTGTGACCTGTTTCGTTAGCATCTATTATGTTACTATTCGAAATAAATGTGTATTATTATTATTCTCATTGAAATTTTACTTTACGTTTTTCCTAAAAAATACTCTTTTATTCAAGATGGAAAACTAGATACATCTCAACTTTGGCAGTTATTTTCTAATTGCTAAGAAAGAACGTACAACTCATTGTAATAACACAAGTTCCAAAGAAGGTTTTTGTTTGCTGGAAAATGAGCAAAAGTCCAATAAGTTTAAAAATAACTCAACACAGAGCATCGTTTCACAAGCTAGGCATAATATTAATTGATTGTTTAGAGAGGGGAAAAAAATCATAGGACAATGCTATGCTGATTTATTGGATCAATTCGACGCTGAACTAAAGAAAAAGAAACTTCACCTGGCGAAGAAAAGAACTTTCCACCATCATGACAGGGCTCTGGCCCACCCGTCGATAATTGCGATAGCAAAACTAATTGAGCTACGGTACGAACTGGTTCCCCATCCACCATATTCGCTAAATTTGGCCCTCTGAGACTTTTTCCTTTTTCCAAACTTAAAGAAATGGCTTAGCAGAAAATGGTTCACGTCAAATGAAGAAGTCATTGCCGAAACAGGGGCCTATTTTGCAGAGCTCGACAAATTCAATAATTTGGATGGCTGAAAAAAGTTGGAGCATCGCTGGACCAGGTGCATAAAGCCAAATCAAGAAATTAATTTATTGAATAATTGCGTTATCTTCATTAACACGGGTATTTATCATACCCACTGTGTATATGTGCCTCCTAGAGCAGTTTAATTCTGAACACGCCAGCCAGGTACAGACTTTCAAAGACTTAAAGAATGCAAGCAACTCTTCTTTTTGTAAACAACGAACGATTTGTAGATGAATAAAGCTGATGGATGTTTTTCCTCCATATATTAAAAAAACAATTGCTTGATCCTTCTTCAAGAGAAAATAATTGTTGAATATTGGTAGCTATACAAAAGATCTTGTTCAAAGGTTTCAATTGATTTGAGAATTTTGTGGACGATTTTATAAATAGAATGAAGTACCTACTAAAGAAGAATGCAGCAAATGGCTTTCTTCATGGGCAATTATTGTAATCTAAAAATGTTATATTCGATTTTAGTCGCTTCATAAACTTATTTATTATCTTGAAGTACGTCACCGCAAGTAATCGTAACAAAATAAATCGCACGTCACTTAGATAAAAATAGCAGTCCCTGAATTTTTACCACCACCCATAACAATTTTTCGATAACTTAACCAAAGCGCAATACCTGAAGTGAAACAAACGATAAAAACAAAATAAATCTTTACCTGGTGCAGCAAAAGCATAGACCTTCAACTCCGGATATTTGGTCTTCATAATGATAGCGAGCAACGCAGCCACGCCAGCTCCCAAACTATGACCGGTCAACACCAGTCCATACTCGGGGTAGAGGACTAAAGCCTTGTCGATGATAGCCGACTCTTTTAGTCTCCTGTAGATGTACCTCGCGCCGAACATCATCCCCTTGTGGGCCATCGCATCTGGCGGTAGGCCATCGGCCTCAAATCTTTCGCTGGTCGCGGTAAGGTCAGTGAAGACGTCACGCAAGGATATCGACCCCCTAATGGCGATCACTATGTTGGATGTTTTGTGATCGGCAATGACGCAAAACGGTAACTGCGGAGCAGAACGCCAAAAAAATTAAAGGGAATTCACTGTATGGTGGCGATGGCCAGGTTAATTAGAGTGAAGCTATAAATAACCGCATGATTATTGACGTGAAGCTTAGCCACATAAACACGAATACATCTATGTATGCGTGGAAATTTTCCGATTCGTTTATATTGGCTCGCAAAGGTTATTATTTCCAAACAAGTTCTTGAAAGGCATGGTTCTAGTTCATGATCCTTTATTTTGATTTCATATTAAAGAGCTTTCCAGTTTTTTCATTAAGATGTATAAAAACTGGTTGCACATGCATTTATAATATTCTTTGTTCTTCGATAAAGGTTTTAATAACATTGGTCAAGTTACACCTGGAAGTAATTTTGAAGGTAAATCAGTAAAAAGATGTCTAATTTTTTTTTAATTTGTATTTATTTCAGGTTATTAATTGTTATCGTTTACTACCAAGGAAAGATCACGATTGTTTTTCAATTATTGGCGATACAGAAATTCATTGTACAACTTATACAACTTATACAATAACAGATGATATTGCAGACAATTATTATTGGGTTGGCGCAGGTATTTTGCATCCAGATACGCAAATATGTAAAGCCAGACTTAATAAGCTGCAAAGCACTTGAATCAGTAAATGCAAATACCATATCCAAAGTAAGAGTTCAAGCTGTTGATAATATGTTTTTAGGAAGATCTATCTACGCCTCTGTCATTACGGTCTACGTACAATAACGCTCGGTATGTCTAATGCGCCAACTCAATATGAATCATTGCCAATAGAATCTGCCGTCGCTCCGCGGTTAGTAATAATTGATTACTAATCACTAAGTTTACAGTACTATTAGGATAATGTTTAACTGTTAACAAACTCGTGTAGGGTAGACAATAACCACAAGAAAATATAACGTTAGCTAATAAATGATATAATTTTCATATTTCAGTAAAGATCATCGTTCTTCTTGGCTAAGCTTAGCGTTAACAATCTGTATACTTCCCTAGATAATGACAACCAAAAATTATTTTCTTCTAGATAGATAAATGCTGGGTACCCATCATTCATTTCTCTTATTACAGTTACACGTCAAACGACATGAAACGAATAACCGGTTAAAAATTGGTGCCTAATTTGCACTTAGATGGTATACAACATCGCCAGGATATTAAACTGAATCCACATAACGAATTTCGTCGTATGGACAACGGTGTGCGAAAAAAAAAATGTAATTGCAAAGATTTATTCACGTTGTAAGGTCGTTATCGGTCAATCTTTTTGGACGGTCCGATCGGCTACATTACAAGAGATCCTTAATAGGTTTTTACAGAAATAATGAAGCAAAAAAAAAATATTCGCCATTAAGATTCGTTACTTTCACATGCGTTCAAACCAATTCTCGAAACATTTTTGGACTCTGAAGATAGTATCTCCAAACTTTGGTTTCCGAGGGCTTCAACAGCTTCCTGAGGGAAATCAATGGGGAAGAGATCTTCTTTACACCTAAATCACGGAAGCGAATGTATCTCACTCTCGATTTTTTTACTGTCAGCGATGTCAACATTTTACGAAAATAATGTCTCGATAGAGGCGTATTACATAGAATGAGATTAATGCTTACTGATTTAAAATTAGTTTGAAGTTCATCTTGAAATAAATTTAAACTAAAAGATTAATTCGAAATCTTCTGAATTAACTTGGCTCTTTCCCTATTTTTTTTTTTATTGTGAGTCGTTAACGCACAACAATCAGCCTTCGTTTCATAAAAAGAAGTATAAAATATGTTATTCATATATCCCTTCCTGTATTTCCAGACACGCGGCCATTATTAACACAATACACAGATCCAAGCAAGTATATTACCAAGATCACTTGTTTGGTCAGTTTAATATACGATAGCCTGATCAAATTTTAATTAACCTTTATATTTCTATATTAAAATGTGCAACCTTCAAGCATGCTTGCAAGTATGATTATTACTCATTCGCGCTCTAGTTTTCCGGCAACACAATTTCGATGTAATTATTGCATTTTTATCGGTAATATCATCACAAAAAATAAATGTACTTATAATTGGTTTAATTTCAAGCTTTCCAATACCTAGTGAGAGTATATTAAAGTATCTTTTAAACGGTTGCATTTGCTAAAAAATCATGTAAATTATCTACCACATATAAACGATTTTTTTCAACATTTATTGGAAACGTAAGATTATAAAAAATAACAGATATTAATTTAAGCTGCAACCACAAACTGTAGGAAATTTAAAACGACCCGATTCGAAACTTCTTGACTTCTTTTCCCTCTTGTACAGAACTCCAATTGTGTCTTAAGTTTCTACAAACGACTCCGCTGCGCCATTGACATTTGAAGGTTTTCGTTGAATGATTTTTAAGATTTTAGTGAAGGTTAAACGAAACAACAATTCCGCGAATCAATTCGTTCAACCTTTGATAATGCAGCTCCATCAGAAAAGACTGTTTGCAACTGGTTTGTAGGATTTTGTCGTGGTCGTGCTTGCATCAACGATGAATTTTGATTTGTAATTGATACAATACATTAGATATGTTGCTGTAAAAGTTTTATTGACAAAAAATATCAGTACTTTCTCCAGAGTATAATTGCCACCTTTGCTGTTATATGAATCGCTTGTTTGGTGTAGTCCGCCTTATTATATACACTACCGTTCATATACATATTTGGGGACAATTAAAAAATACAGTTTTTTTTTAATTCGAATGAAAACAAAAAGTCATTTCTAATTTAATTTACTTCTTTCTGTACATTGAGTATACTATACAAAACTAAAAATATTCCAAAAAGAAATGTTGTACTAATTATAATTAGGTCTATACGGATTTTTCGTCTAGATGTCCACCCTTTGACTTAATGACTGCGGTACATATTCGTGGCATTCTTAGGATTAAACATTTCAAAAATGTTGCTGGGATCTCGATCCATGCTTGCTGGAGCTTTCTCCATAAATCTTGTGAACTAGTCGCTCGTTTTTGGCGAATCCCTCTGTCCAGTTCATCCCATATTTATTCGATACGCGGTCAGGAGAATGAGGTGGCCAAATCATTCTTTTTAAACGATCTTCTTCTTCCAGAGATGCTACATAGTTTCTGCGTATGCGAGAAGAATGCTTAGGGTCGTTATCCTCTTGAAACGTAAAGTTTCGACCCCGTAATCGTTCCCCACTTGATACAGCATTCTCTTGTAATATTTTGAGATAGCCCTCTGTGCGAAGTATTCCCTGTATTCTTACTAAATCGCCTACAGCTGTTCCCACAAAACAGCCTCAAACCATTACGTTACCTCCACCGTGCTTCACTGTAGGTAAAATACACTGTTCACTAACTTTTTCACCAACCTGTCGCCTAACAAACGTCCTTCGGTTGGAGCCAAATGTGGTGCCAAATTTGGACTCATCTGTCCACAGCACGTTGCACAACTGTTCGAATGTCCAGTGTGTGTGTTCTTGTGCCCACTGCAATATTTTTCTTTTATTTTGAACTTTCAAAAGCGGTTTTCTAGCAGCTACTCGTCCCTTTAAGCCTGTCACAATTAATCTTCGTTTCACGGTCGAATGCGAAATAGGATTTCTTCGTGAAACATTGACTTGCTGCGTTATCTCCTGAGCCGTTAGGAATCTGTTTCTTTTTGAAAGAAGAACCATGAACTGATCCTCAGCAGCTGTTGTCTTCTTTTT
>LR737386.1:3579400-3594624 GCA_902655005.2 Marronus borbonicus
TCCTACCAAAACAAAATAAGGCGAAGGTATTCATATCAGAACATCTTAGCCTACTGGAAAGTTTGCAGACAGGCCATGTAGCCATAAAATATAAAATATAAATTGCAAAGGGATCAGTTGAAAATCAATTTTGTGCCATTCTTTGCTAATGTATTGTATAGAATTTGTTGCCATTAATTACAAACAATTCACTAGACCATTCTTAACACTTACTGGATTAAGGCGGAAGATTCTATTTCAAAGTAGTGTTGGTGTTCGTCAAAGCTTTCTAAGTGAGACGCTTTTGAATGAATTCGGGCGGTGAATACTATCAAATCCTGTAAAATTTCAATTGAATAACCAATTTCACACACCGAAATATCCACATTTTTTCTATTTGTAACCGATAATTAATATATTTTTTATAGAAAGAAATCTGCATTGCCTGCCCTCGACTTAATTACATATTTACGATAAATACATTGCAGCGGTCAGCTCGTAAGAAAAAAACTCGTTTATACATATTTGGACATGTAGATTCGAGAAATGAGATGTTTTTGTATGTAACGGTTACGGATTTCAAGGTTTGGTAGGTACCAAATTAAAAATCGATAGTCGTCTGTCAAGTTTGCAGTGGTTAAAATGTAATGTTTATTGGTCAGGATGCGATTTTCTGAATATTTGGAAATATTGCCGGGGAAATCTCTGAGTTGGGCTATTACTTAATTGAATTATATAAAATACACAATAACTGTTTGCCATAGTAACTAGATACATTATAATTCAATTGCTTTGTAATTGAACCTATTCAATTATTTTGTAATTGGAACCGTTAGATTACTTTGTACATAGCTAGCAGACGGCATTGTTTGGAATTTGGCGTATCCTGGAAATACGAAAATTCGAAATTGAATTTGAATTCGAATTTCAGAGATTAGATTCCAATTTCTTCTAAACATACACCTTCGATGTTTTCATGCGTTTTCTTAACTGAATATGCAAGTGAAGAGTGTTATCGTAACATAAAATTCAATAAATTCTCAATCTGTTGAAAACTCTCTCGGGTGTTACCGTATCGTTGAGTTGTTGAGTCTTGACATTTTGTTCTTCTTTAGAAGAAGATTTCTGAAGACCTTACCTGGAAGGAAGGTTACTCTACAATAGTCAACGGCTGTGAAAGCCTACACGATAAATTTTGAATCTATCAAATTTGACAAAAATGGTACATTTTTTGTCCCCCTTAGTATTTATTTGAATTTTTTTCAGCAAGAACTAGATATTTCGAATTCTGAAGAATTCAAAAAATTCTACATACTATTATGCATTTACATATGTTATTTCTTCGAACATTATAGAACCAATTCAACGGTTTTCCACTGGGCCACAATAAAGATTAAAACCCTTTGAAAAATATGCAGTTAATTTGCTTGTTTTCTATTTAAAAGGTACCGATTTGGTAAAGTTAAAAAATAACACGGTAATCATCCAATCTCATATCAATTAAAACTTTGCAAACCTAATGCAGCAATTACATAATAATGAATCACCTGTTACAAACACGTGATACATACTCACAACAACCAATTACAGCACTTTTCAAAATGACTAATCCTACCTCTTAAAGAATGCTGTTGTAATCGTGCAGTAACAGCGACGATAAAAGAAATTTCAGGAATTGTTTGTCGAAAAGAAAGTTGCCTTTATAACACCACGCAATATTGAATTAAAAGGATTAAGAAAAGGAGTGATTTCAATTGGTACATACGCCAACTGTAGCATGTAACGCCATACGCAGTATATTCCAAACAATGCGCTGATCTTGTAAGTTTGCTTTACGCAATCTTGACGGATCATACGCGTATATTTAAAGAAGGATGACTCGCTACGGTAATTATCTAGCGGTGAAGGAAATCACTGAGAAAGGTGCACGTTTATGCACGTGTTTTAGTTAAATGTGGGCTTGTTGTTTTTGCATACAAATAAAAACAAGACATAACACAATATTATACAGGGTGTTCAAATAGGACGGGATAATGTTCCTATAGACACTATAGTAGGTTATTACAACAAAATGTGTTATATAAGAATTGTTTAGAATTTTTTTGAGTTGTCAGCTTTGGCGTATGACATCTTGACGTAATTTTCCCAATATAGGAGCTGATGATGTAATTGATATAGTTCACATTTATGTGGTTTCAAAAAAATGAGACTTGCCCTCTAATAGGTAGGTTAGATAGGTTTTTTGTTGGTATTTTTATCTTCAATAGAGTCTCTAGAAAGATATTCAAAAACAAATATACGAATTTTTTATTTCCTATTCTTAACTTGTTATATTATTTACTTATTACACATTATATTTTTGTCCTTCAATTTCATCTTCACTATCTGTTGTTTCATACATGATGGATTCTTCATCTGTTATTAGAATGTTCACAACAACTTATACCAGTTTTATAAAGAGAGAAGCCTTCATTGTCTGATCTATCAACGTAGAACCGGAACTATAAAGTCAGAAACATGGAATTTGAATAGCAGGTTCCCTTTGTGTGTAGGCACGCAATAATTTTAGAAAATTTTGCCCTTAAAGGTGTTAAATAGGGAAAGTTCGTTTGGAAGTCTCGTATTGTTTTAAATTTAGAATTAGATTACAGCACTATCTACGAAATTAGCAAAAGAATGTTTGACAGACAAAAGTTGCTTACTTTTTAGCGTAGAATTGCAATGTGGAATATGAAATAGGGATTTCCATAAAGAAAAAACAAATAAAGCTACTCTATTTTCACCAATTACAGTGCGATCTACGTTGAAACTGAAGAACTTCGTGCGATTGTGGAGATATTCGACAGACACAAAATATTTATAAGTATTGGTGCTATTTTTGTTAACGCCAGTGTAGAAAAGAAAATTTGCGACTATGTGAAAATTTCGTTCCGGCCACGGATATACGAAACTGCCCATCTGCTGTCTTGGATTTTTACATAATGTGTAACACATTGTTTTCTCTATTTCGCACATTGTATGATATCGTTTTTGTAAGTCAATAATTACAACTTAAAATTAGGCGTTCTAATAGTTTAAAGTGAAGTGCTACGAAGAATTACAGGTACGCCAATGGTCCTACTTCGTAACTAACTTACTGACGAGTAAATATAAAACGTGTATGAAAGAGGACGCTGTATATTTTCCTAGGCATATAGGTGATATTTCGGCGGTTTTCGATACTTATTCCGGATTTCCTCGCCAGACTTCAACATTCGAAACTATTAAATTTATAGCAAAAGATGAACTAAGCAATCAACTCCCGTTCTTTGATGGTTTAGTAATCAGGAATAACAAAAAACTGAAAATAGACATCTATATGTATAGTGAGCACATTAAGTGCTACAGACACGAACGGCTAGAGTCGTCAAGTTGCGGTAAAAATCATCGTAGAAATATATTATCTCGCTTGTGTTTTCCTATTCATATTTGTTGCTTAAACTTACATTGACGCTTTCTTTATTAACTTGGCAAAAATCGAAGTCATAACGTGACCTCTGTTAGTCGTTGTTGAATAATATATAGGAGCAGGTTAAAATAACATTTAATGGCCTTGTAATAAGTAATTGACATGAAATGCAGTTGTGTATAATGAATAATGAACACATTTTGCTCGCTCGTTTATTAGAAATTTTCAGTTAAAAACTACTAAATTATTATTTTTTTAGAATACTCAAGCTTCAAACTGCCATAATTAAAACATAAATTCACCTTGTACATGAATATACATATGTATTAGGACCCTTGGAAAAGGTCAATACACAGAATGAATCAACGGTTTCGCAAAGTTTATTTATTATTAAAATAACGCTAAAATTAAAAATTGAAGTATAAAGACGTATACAGTTTGTTCAAAATTATTGGGCCGTGACCAAACCAAAGGAGATGGGATAAAATTTACATCGGCCAATTTAAACTGTAATAACTTCGTTGTTGGAGCAGCCATTTTAAAGAAAAGCTAAGGGGGTTACCATTCCCCCGTCTCCCCTAATATTATTCTTCAAAACCTTACCTAATAACTCGTTGCCGGTTGACATTAAAGTGAATCCTGAAATCTGTCTTGACTTTTCATTGTGTTCTTCCTGAAAAAAAAGGAAAATAGAAAAAAAATATATCAGAAAATGCCTAGCAACAATAACCAAAAATTGCTACTAATAGAGCTACTCATACTATTGGTGGAATCGGCGAAAGCAATGTGAGGAGAAAGAACGCTAATCAACGGACATGTTTCTGCTTATCCGGCGTCATCAGCGTTGTTCCGAGTGTACCTCTACCTAACATCGCTGTTTGATTCTCGACTTATATCACCCTCCTTCGAGGCAGCAGGCGACTCGTTGTTTTGGATGGGGGGTGATATAAGGCGAGAGGGAAACAGGGATGTTAGGCAGGGATGCACTCAGAACAACGTTTTTGCCGACCACTATCGTGAGTAGCTGTATTAGTGGCATTTTTTATAAAATAGAAATTAAGAAATTGCAACAAATTAATGTGCGTTATAGCTTTTATAGGAATCGCGAGCTACACAAAACGCTATTATTACATCAAATGTGTTCTACATTCATGTAGGTATTTTAATGAAAAACAATTAGATATACATACTTAAAAGCATTCGTGCAATAAATAAATTAAAAACTAAAAGCCATCACAGTTTACATTTAAGTAGATGTAACGAACATAAAAAAATGTGAATAAATCCGCTATTAAGGATAATTATCTAATTAACTCGATGCTCTTTCTGCTGTAAACGTTATCTTTAAGTGCTTTTTGTGAAAAAAAAAAAAACATTAATGCAGAATAGCTAAACACCTATATATTCTGTTAATGGGTTTCCTATTGTTAGCACGCGATTCAAAGTGTTACAGTTGGAATGCTGATAAAATACAGCTCTTGCTAGGCCATTGACATGCAAATCAAAGTTTATGAACCAAATAAAAAGGTATTTTGGCAAGTACATGCTCGAAATGCACGTCACAATTTTGAATAGAAAACTGTGTATTGCTTAGTGGCATAAATAAAGTTCTTCAACTTTATTGTTTGCTTCTAAAAATAATATAGGTCCAAAGTGGAGGAAGCATGTGTGATCTTGAATATTTGGCCATTTTCTATTTTGTTTACTGCTTTATATTTTTAATCAAACACCCATCAACTGTACGTTAATATAACTGCCTTATTAGGAAGGGCGTTTTTACGTTTTGGATTCTCTTAATTCTATCTTAAAATATTAAATTAACCGACCAACATTATAAGCTGAATAGAAATCGTTCGCTGTGGTATATTTAGATTTCATATTAAATTAAATACAACCGTGTAAGGTTGCTATCTCTTCTTAGAATAACCTTTTTAATCCAGCTAATGCCTTTCAAATGCAATAATTCAACGACTGTTAAACAACAACTGAGCATCCGGCATGTCTTCAAAGGTATCTTTCAACGCAAGCTCAATTGTATTACTTCAATATTTCTGACGGATAACGCCATCTTCATGTTGAGGCTTGAAACTATTCAGACTACACTCTTATA
Organism: Marronus borbonicus; assembly: GCA_902655005.2. Lineage (NCBI taxonomy): Eukaryota > Metazoa > Arthropoda > Insecta > Coleoptera > Scarabaeidae > Marronus > Marronus borbonicus. The sequence continues at coordinate 3,584,938 of LR737386.1, forward strand.
ATGTTCGAGTCGATCTACCCGAGCAAATTCTCATAAAAGAGCCAATCATTTTAATTGGTTAATCGATAAGTTCTAATCAAAAACAAACTTTTTGGAAAATCGGCAAATATAACATTTAATTGCTCAGATGAATGAATGTTATCGTTATTTAGGAGGACACACTAAGGAACCAAAGGAGACATTCTTATTGTTATCAAATTTACTCTCCAGCTTTAATCTTCTTTTTGCACTACGCCTATTTTGATTTATTCTGTTGATAAATCAAATCCAATTCGTAAATTATTGATATCCAAAGTTCTCGTCGTTTTTTTTTATTTATTTCGCTACGGCTGAGTTCTCCTCCCCTGCCATCGCGTTTTTTGCACCAAGTGCGTCATCAACATCGCAACTACCGCACCACCAGCTCTCCCACGCAAATTTTCGCCCGTGTCTAACCTTAACCCTCGTCGAAACATTGACCTAACTTCGAACCATGCGCCCTAGAACGACGGCAAACCGTAGTAGCCTGGGTCAGTACGAGAAAAGCGAATCAATCGGCTTGCAGCGAGAATAGATAGCTAGAAGTGGGTCAAACCTATTACTTCACACAAAGAAAACTTTGTAACTTACACGTCAGTAGGTAACATTATTGCTTGGTGCGACAAATTGAAACAATAAATATTACTCGTAAGCTTAATCCTATTCCTCCTAACGTACAGTGTAAATAATTAGTTTTTGAAGAAAATTAAGCAGTTCTTTGCTTATCAGCTTCTAAGATCTCGGGGTTTATTACACGATATTCAGTTATTATAGATCCTCTTCCTTGGTTTCTTCACTATGACTACCTTCAGCTTTCTTTGAAAAAAGTTTAACCGATGATTTCTTAAATACCTTGCCGATAGAGATGGAATAATTGATAAGAATATCCGAATGATAACAATATCTGAATTTAAAAAATCAGTAATTGGAAATAGAAAAAAAATACGAAAATAATTTAGCTTTTCATCGTTGTTGTCGAAATTCTTCTATGAGAAGTTCGTTAATAAAACGTCTATAAGAATACTGCCGCTACACTGAACACGACGTCGCAAAACACGTAATGCCTCTCACATTTCACTACTTGTAGGGCACCGAATTTCTTCATCTTGCTCTTCCATATTTACTCCATCTATGATCGAAAGGTTAGCAGAAATAACCTGACGAACGTCGTCTTCTGTTACCGATCCAGTAACCGGGATGTTCACGCAAACCTTTTTCTTCAAGAATTTCGTCAGCTGTTAGAAGCAATTCGTTATCGTCTTTCCCCGAAACTTCCTTCCAAACCATCACAATCAAATCCATGGCATGGGAAAGGCTTGTTTTCGTAGCTAACTCGTTTGAATTACTTCTGTCCCCACTTTCCATATGTTCCATCGTTCTGGAACCCATTTCTCGGTTATAACATCATTTTAGTGTACGAGTAATTCCAGTAAGAAAATGAATCAGGTGCATATTCTCCAATTATTTCAGGCCATACATTGGTGTTCCAGCTTCACGCTGCCTCAAAGTTAACATCATTTACTTCCTGGTGCGTTCTTTTACGCACATTTCTTCTTTACCAATGACGAAGCAATTTTTCTTATTTTTTTCGCCAAATCTTCAACTTTCTGCCGCATTAACAGACCGTAGGAACTTTTTATTTGAAGTCTGTTTCTTTTAAGACGTTGCACAACAATACTTGGGAAACATTTAATACATAATGCAGCAGCATTTCTTTGACTCACTTTCGTTAATTTATCATATTTTTCTGAAATGTATAATTTAGGAGAAAGGCTATTACACACTATTTATGGTGAAATCTATGTTATTGACTAGCTAGAAATGTTATTTCCAATATTTTGAAGATTTTAAATTTACCAGGTTCAATTTAGAATTCATAGGTAAAGATTGTTCAGCTAACTTGAGAGTTTAATCAAATGGCATGGGTTGGAATTGATTTTAAATAAAGGAGAACTTGCCTTTCTTTATCTATTCAAGAAAAAAATTTTAATTAAATTCTTGAAACGTCCCCTTGATCTGCTACATTCCATATTTTCTTTTTCAAGCCGTGCAAAGTATGGAACTTTTCTTAGTTTGGAGTCACTACTTCACTTTAATCAACATCTCTAAAACTTTTTAATTGATAAAAACGATATTTTTAAAGAGACGAAACAAACTTCACAAAACGTAGGTAATTTGCTTTATTTACACCGTGTAATAACAGGCAGATACAATAAATTATTTATCTATCGCACTTGGACTAATAAAGTGTCGAATGTAGCACGTACAAATTGATAAACGCTCGTCGAATGAATTCATTTAAGGAAATTGGCATCACAACACTCCGATCGCCGGTCGAAATGGTGACAACCAATGGGTACATATGGGCGTTTAATTGAAGCATTTTATATTTGCAAGCGGACAATTTACGCGATGATTGTTAATTTCGATAGATAAAATTATCGTGCCATAAATATTTATAGGAGATATTTGCATATGTCGAATATAAAAATTATATAATTATAAGGTTAATTATCTAATCTTTAAAAAATTACGAAAAAATTAAATTTGAAACCTCTGGATGATTGTTCAAGAGCGTGTAACATATACGAGGCATACAATTGCTTGGCTGTTCCGTTATGGAGGCCAGAAAAAGTATTGCATGGAATCTTTTAAAAATATGTTTAAGCGTCGTAATTACTATTAAATTAAACGTTTTACCTATTTGTCAATTTGTATATTTCATATTTTTATTTATCGATACATTAATGCGTATGTATTTAAGGCAAATCACATTCTCTGGCATAAAACTAAAATCCGACAATTCATCCCCGTCCCTTCGCTAACATTTCAAAAATGTTGAGTTGAAGCATTTAAAAATTCTTTAATTAAGAGCAACATCTTTAAAAAAAAAAAAGAAATTCAACACTAAAGAGAATTAAATAATTATTTACTATTTTATAAACTATTCAAAAAGTACAACTAGCGATTTGTAAAAACGGAGGCATCCATGAAAGAAATGGCAAATAAAACCGTATTTAATTTTAAAATCAAACTTATAACGCAATAATTCCGTTATCGATGAAAAGGGGAGAAAATTAAAACTAAATATTTATGGGCTGGAGTTGATATGTGGGAATCGAGATACCAAAAGGAAAATTGGATCTTGAAAGCGTTTTAGCAAATCGATGTACACTACCGTTCATATATTTGGGGACGACTAAGGAAAACTCCGAAAAATAAGCAAAATTGAAATATTGACAATTGATTGTGCTTTATATGAAAGAGTAAACATTTCTATATGCATGAACATAATTTACAACAGTATTCTCTTCTATCCCATCAAATTTATAACGCATTTATATTCTACAACAGCCTCAGGCAAAATTCCTCTTAATCACTTTTATGGGGTTATAAACGTAAACTTGAAAATATTGTCGAATATTTCCACAAAGGAATAATGTGAGATTCATAGAACACTTAGTAGAACAAACAAAGCAGATATCGTCTTGTATTTAAAATAAAATCGATCTTGATAGCAGTTTAGTTTAAATTGAACTATCGTAATGTGCTAAGGTGCTGCAATGGCAAAACGAAAAGAAATTTCCATCGAAACGCGTTCTGCTATTATTACTTTACGTAATGAAGGATACTCAATGGCAGTTATTGCGAAAAAATTACAAATATCGAAAAATGGTGTATTTACAACATTAAAACGGGTGGCGGAAACGGGTTCTATGGCTGATAAGAAACGTTCTGAACGCAAAAAGAAGACAACAGCTGCTGAGGATCAGTTCATGGTTCTTCTTTCAAAAAGAAACAGATTCCTAACCGCTCCGGAGATAACGCAGCAAGTCAATGCTTCACGAAGAAATCCTATTTCGCATTCGACCGTGAAACGAAGATTAATTGCGACAGGCTTAAAGGGACGAGTAGCTGCTAGAAAACCGCTTTTGAAAGTTCAAAATAAAAGAAAAAGATTGCAGTGGGCACAAGAACACAGACACTGGACATTCGAACAGTTGTGCAACGTGCTGTGGACAGATGAGTACAAATTTGAAACATTTGGCTGCAAACGGAGGACGTTTGTTAGGCGACAGGTTGGTGAAAGAGTTAGTGAACAGTGTATTTTACCTACAGTGAAGCACGGTGAAGGTAATGTAATGGCTTGGGACTGTTTCGCGGGAACAGCTGTAGGTGATTTAGTAAGAATACAGGGAATACCTCGTAAAGAGGGCTATCTCAAAATATTACAAGAAAATGCTGTACCAAGTGGGGAACGATTACGAGGTCGAAACTTTACTTTTCAAGAGGATAGCGACCGTAAGCATTCTTCTCGTATATGCAGAAACTATCTAGCATCTCTAGAAGAAGAAGATCGTTTGAAAAGAATGATTTGGCCACCTCATTCTCCTGACCTGTCGCGTATCGAATAAATATGGGATGAACTGGACAGAGGGATTCGCCAAAAACGAGCGACTAGTTCACAAGATTTATGGAGAAAGCTCCAGCAAGCATGGACCGAGATCCCGGCAACATCTTTGAAATCTTTAATTCCAAGAATGCCACGAATATGTACCGCAGTAATTAAGTCAAAGGGTGGACATATAGACGAAAAATCCGTATAGACCTAATTATAATTAGTACAACATTTCTTTTTGGAATATTTTTGGTTTTGTGCAGTATACTCAATGTACAGAAGTAAATTAAATTACAAATGACTTTTTGTTTTTATCTGAATTAAAACAAAAACTGTATTTTTTAATCGTCCCCAAATATATGAACGGTAGTGTAGCTAACGAAAGGATATTCTGAACTGTTTATTTGGCAATTTCTAAATGAGTTTGCTAATAGAAACGCCAGAGAAAAAAAAAAATAAATGGCGCCTCCTCCGAAATAATTACTTACCATTCCATTTCGTTTTATAAGATATCTGTGGTTTTGGAAAACAATAAAAAGGAATAACATTCTATATTCTGCTTAAAAAATATTTTAAGAGACTGAAATGATTTTTAAATGATTCCATCATCTGCCAAAGTAGGGTGAATAAAATAAATTAGCCTATAACTCCAAAAAGAAGTTCCTGTTGAAGAATTTCCAGGGACGATTAAAAGATGTTATCTTCATCAAAATTTGACAAGGGACTCGGGACGGACCTTTAATTGAAATTCATTTCATAAACTTTTAAAAGAAAGTTGATTATTGCATCTTAGGCATGCCTAAAATACGTTAAATATTTTAAAAGTTTCGAAAGGTATTGTGAGAGTCCGTCAACTACGATGAAATCATATACCGAACTAGCCAGCAGCTCCCTAACTAATACCCAATCACTTCCAATAAGTTCCTGGAAGAGTTCCTATATTCAAAAAAATAATTTTTAAAGTAGTTGTATTGTTACCTATAAATATGATTTTGGAAATTTTGAAGTCGAAGTGTACACTGAAAAACAACCATCGCGTCCCTGAAAATCGCAGCCTACCTCGGCAAAGCATTCTCAGTGTTTATTCTCTTTCGTAAGTGTTCGTTTCATCGATGTGCAATTATATGAATTTTAAATGTGCTTTGGTACTGGTGTATTCCAGTTTTATCTACAGTTACTAATTAACGCCAAAATTTATTTCAGTTAGACTGCTTGGAAATTTCGAATTCCTTTTTGGAGCAAACAACACATCCAACGGTTAGCCTTTTCATATTTCTTCAATCTTCGTACGGCAGTATTACCTGTACTTGATCTAGCACCGGCTGTGCGAACCTTAATAATGTTATTACATAATATCATTAATTAACATTAATTATATTTATTAGTTTATTGGTTATTTGTATATAAGTAGAAATATTCTATTATTAACCATACCCCTTTTGTTTTCCTAAATTTCCTAAAATTACTGACACAGAGAAAGAAGTTAAATATAAAATGTCATTTTATTGATAAAATGAAATTAAACATTTAATAACGTAGGAGACATGAAGTCTATTCTGCTAATAGCACTTTGATCAAATTCTCCAAAAATATTTTTTCATCACTCCACTTCTTCAATAATTTTTCTTTTTTACCAAGAAAGAACATCTACAAGATAGCAATTTGAAAAGACAAATTTTCAATTCCTTTACGCCTCGTAATTATCGTAGATACATAAGCCGGGCAGCTCTCCCAGTCAGCCGATTACATAATAACGCGAGAACTTTCTCCGACGACGGCTTGAGCTGGCCGGTGCGGCATTTAAAATTGAAATTACTCGGATACTTCTCTGCTGACTAGATCGTGGCTTCCGTTTTCGTTGTCCGAGTTATAAAGTGGCACGATGCGAAATGAAATAATTAATCTTATAACACATATCAATGAAGTAAAGTCTTGCTTAGAGATGAAGTAAGAGGTTTATTGAAGTTGATATTTAGAAAGTGGCATAATTATGATCGCTGAATTCAGCAAAATCGTTTTAATTAAAACAGTTTATAGAGGTTTGAGTCTTTCGATTAGCATTAGATAAATCTAGATCGGGATGAATTGCAGCTGTTTGAATCAATTAATTAACAGAATTAGATATTGTAAAATGCATTTAATAACATACGTGGAACAAGAAAGTTGAACAAAATTCAATTTTTGCTATTGCTTATACGCGCTAACCGTGGAGATATGTACACTGCCGTTCAGTGAAGTTCGGTCATACAATAAAAATCTATTATATCACATGGTATACAATTATTAATACATAAAATTAGAAAAATTAGAAAAATATTAAGCATACACCCTTTTCTAAGGGATTAAAGCCAGAAATTATTATGTAAAGTAGAAATATTGCGACAACCACAATAAAGTCCCTTTTATTATCATTCCGTCGTGTTCGTCCTGGAGCATCTAGGAAAACAACTAAAGCTGAAGATTTGAGAATTGTATTATTAAGCAAACGCAATAGAAAATTAACAGCGCCACAAATAGCAGCCGAAGTCAATCGCGGCCGTGAAGAACAAGTTTCGGAGAGTACGGTAAAACGTCGACTTCAACAAGCGGACCTTCATGGACGCATTGCCATTCGAAAACCCTTATTACGTCGGGGCAACAGAGCAAAACGACTACAGTGGGCCCGTTCTCATCTAGATTGGTCGTTAGATGATTGGAAACACGTGCTTTGGAGTGACGAGTCAAAGTTTGAGGTTTTTGGGCAAAATCGACGAGTTTATGTCCGAGGATCTAAAACCGAAAAGTAATCCTGAACTGCATTGTGCCAACAGTGAAGCAAGGGCGTATTTCTGTGTTAGTGTGGGAATGTTTCTCCTTTGCCGAAACGGGAGATTTATGCAGAGTACAGGGTGTAATGTGGAAGGAAAATTATATTGCAATACTCCAGAATCATGCAGTGCCATCAGGATTGCGTATAATAGGCCGTAACTTTACATTCATGCATGACAACGACCCAAAACACACTGCGTTAGTGTGTAAGAACTATCTAAAGGAGCAAGAAGAACAGCACACCCTGAAAGTAATGACATGGCCCCCACAAAGCCCAGATTTGAACCCTATAGAGCTGTTGTGGGATGAACTGGACAGGAGGATCCGAGAAATATGCCCAACTTCACAATCGTATTGTAAATGTTGAAAATTGCATTTTGTTTTTAGTTTCGTTTGTTTCTGTAACCTTTTCATGTTTTTTACCAACCGACCGAACTTCTCTCGGCAGTGTATATTGTATGCATCTGTTGCGCGCGACGAAGGTAGGTATTGTGATGTTTTAAACAGGAGAAATTGATTATTGTATTTATTCTTGCGGTCGGAAGGTCTGACAATATATCTAAACGCTATTTAGGCAGCTTATAAAAAAAGGAAATCAAACACGGAAGTTTTACAAGAAAACAGAAGACTAACCAGGAATTGTAACGTTCCAATATAAACTGTATGTTTATATGTTACATACTCAAACCTTGGATATTTTTCAACCAGCAGATTATACTTTTTACCTTGTATTTATGGTAGACTTTAAACACTGGTTACATGCGCAGCTTAACACGTGCTACTTAAATGGATATTTGGTCCAACGTGAAAAAATGATTAACGTCACCTCGTTAATTAGGATACCTTTGAAATTACAATTTGATATTAAATTTCAACTTAATTTTCTCGTTCTAAAAATAGCACAATGCATGCAGTGTGAGGGCGCGAATAAAAGACTCTACAATAATAGGTCTTTTGCACTACAGACGACCCTTGAACATCACGGACACGGCCAAAAATATTTAATTTACGATATAACGACTGAGTCTGTTTGAAGGAAAATATTCCATTAAAAATTGAAAATTTAGGATCTGTGGAAAATGGAGAGAAGACATGTTATTTAGCCGTTTCCGCAAGATCATCGCTGTCTTTCTAGCACTCCCTCAATGAAATAGAGAGGCTTTACCATTGAACGAGTAAGAAGAGAGAAATATCTTACTTTGAGTTGATTTTGTTTTCAGTGCACAACTCATGTTCTAAATTTAAAGAAATAATCAACGAAAATGTCCCCGTTAAATTTGCTAAATTAAGATTTGTTAAGAATGTTAATAAATTAACTTGAAAAGCCTACTAATTTTAGTTATCTTCCCAAATTAGGAACCTGATACAAATTTTATACCAACCGCTTCGTACAACTCGTTCATTTCCTTATCTGGTTTCAATCAGAGTTTATTTGGTAATGAAAACCGATTAATATGACAATATTGTATGGGCTTTAAGCCAATTAAACGGCACAAATAGAATTAAATTGATGTTATATTGAAAATAATTGGCCGTTAAACATTGAGTGGTCGTATATTTACAATAATATTTGATTTTACGCTCTCGACATGTGTATCTGTATAAAATGGTAATGCACGTATTTACATGAATATGTGATTAATTAGCAACTATTAAGTATTTCATCTTTTCACCGAATTACTACTAAATAAGCATAATTTGTGCGTTTGTTGTATATTACGCATAAAACGCCGTATAGGTTATTTCCATTTATACACACTATATCAATCGATTTGCTTTTTATACGTGGTGGTCCGACCCCGGAGGAATTTGTGTTGTTATCCAATGATACGCTACCTATTGAGGTTAACATAATTTGGGATTTTAGAAAGGAGCGGCGGAATTATATACAGCCTTGGCCCATACTATAGATTTTTGCAAATGAATATTCTTTTAATATAGGCAAAAATTAAATGTTATTATGCCAATTACTTTAAAAGGACATGCAGGTGTTGCTTTGAGAAACCAAACAAAATCGAAACAAAAAGAACTCCAAGAATCGGTTATACAAACGTGTTACTTCAATTTTTAGTAATACCCACGTCACTAGCAACGAGTAAGTGTCTTTCTAAGTAAGTATTGACAATTACTAAGCAAAAAAAAGCTGAGAATTAATTGAAACTAGGAGAGCACAAATTGCGATTTTAAGTTTTACAAGAACCTCTCACACTAAAATTACTTAAAAGTTAAAGGTTTTACGTCATGCTGTTTAGTTAGCCATAAATAAATATAAGACTCGATCTTTTAAAAATAAGCCAAGAAGCGGAAATTCCAAACCAACAACAGCCAGAGAGGACCGTCTACTCGAAAGGCTTTCACTTGGGAATAGGAAGAAAACTTTGTAGTTACTTGCAGAAATTACTGCAGTAGGTAATCGAAAAATGTTCAGTTACAAGGCGATAGAGTAGTTCAGGATTAAAAGG